>CM037997.1:0-142415 GCA_021234005.1 Nephelium lappaceum
GATATGAATAAGCGTGCAAGGCCATGAATAAGCAATTCAAACAATGAAAGTTTGGAGAATTGAGGATCAATTGCTATAACAACAGTTTATATCTTGTGAAAATGCAAGAATGATAACAAAGCAAGAGAATGCATTTATAAGTTCTTTTGATCCAATAATGACAGGCGAAGCTTGTTATTTTAGTACCAATGAAACACTGGTGTCAAAATGGAATTATTAGATTTAGGATTGCTTGTAACAGTAAAAATGTCAAGCTTTGTAGTCAGGGAAAAACCGTTAACAGCTGAATACAAAATAATGGTTATGTAAACAATACGTGTTTGAAATCATTATTGCGCATCTTTTACCATTGCAGATTTGCTGCATGAAAAGAGATGTGTTGTACAGGGAAGAGAAAAAGAATAAGTAAACAGTAATATATTCAATAGTGAATAGAGAGTATTTGAAATAAGGGAAAGTCTTCATTATAAAAATAACTGATATAATTTACACTCTCCATCCTTCTACATGGATTTTTATAAGGTCTACTTACTGGCAGGTTTGTACCAAATCCAACTACATCCCAACAATGAAGAGAAACCTTTGCCCAGAAAGCAAATGACCATATATATATGTATAAACTGCATGTCACTATGCTTGACATTATTATGTTGTTTGAAAACAATAATATTGACACTTTCTCCTTGCTGATGATCTAAAATGCTGAGGGATTCAACGGCATTTCTTGGCAACGATGTTGTCGATTTTGGTTTCTTCAAAACAATTGCTGGAGAGGGATAGGTATGAAATGAAGCAGCTAAACTATTAGCTATAGACATGAAGCTGAGATGTGAAAATGGTGTTTTGAACAGTCTAAGCATTACCAACAGAGTTGCTTTTGTTCACACCTTGTAGCTCCATAGGAGAATTAGTAATGCTACCAACTGAACCAAGGGTCTGAGAGCTCAACTGTGGGCTAGCAGGACAAGCTTCTGGATTACCGGTACTTATGGCATGGATTGCACCTGAACTCATCTGTGGGCTCATTGGGGTTCTTTGATTTAGTTGTTGTGGACTCATTGGGGTTCTTTGATTCAGTTGTTGTGGACTCATTGGATTTTGCTGGGGTTGCTGTGACTGAGCTTGTTGGTTCAACTGTGGAATTCCCATGGTCGATGGTGAGCCTACCTGTGAAGGTGAAACCACAGCTTGCAGTGGCGAGGTTGTTTCTTGCTGCTGCTGTAGTTGCTGTGGCTGTAACTGCTGCTGCTGTAGCTGCTGTTGCTGCAATTGCTGTGGCTGCGGTTGCTGTAACTGCTGCGGTTGCTGCTGCTGTAACTGCTGTTGTTGGTGTTGCAGCTGCTGCATTTGCTGTTGTTGTGGGTTCATATAAACACCCATTCCCGGCATCAACTTTGGCGGACCCATCGGACCCATTGCAGTCCGTTGCAAGGGGCTCATATTTGGTCGGTTTAGATTTTGGCCAAGCATTGACGAAAGACCAGCAGAACCTGGAAGCATCTGTCTATTTCCTGAGATCCCAGCTATGCTAGACTGAGGGCCACCAATCATTCCAGGTCGCAACTTCAGTTTCTGTGCCATTAAAGTATGAGCTTGTTGTTGTAGGGTTAATTTTCCTGGTCGAAACTGCTGGTTTATGAAGTTTGACGCGCCAATATTTCCCATATTAGATATAGGCGCCATTGGTGCTGACATTCCTGTCCCACCAATTCCCCGTGCAGCTCCCATGTTCATAGCATTCGCCAAACCTCCAAGCCCGACAATGTTACTCCCCATGTTACTGATACCTACAGTATTAAGTCCCATAATCATTTTCCTCTGCATTTGTGCCTGCTGCTGCTGCGCTGCTGTTGTGCTGCTGCTGCTGCTGCTGCTGCAACATCTGAAGTTGGAGAGGAGAAGCCTTGTTGACCATGTGATTACCCAACTGCATGCTTGAATTTTGGCCTATCGTATTCAAGTGCGAGAGTGGATTTGCATTAAGCATCATGTGTGATCTCTGGAATTGCTGTTGCTGTTGCTGCTGCTGCTGAATCAAGGACTGTTGATTTGTTGGCTGCTGCAGTTGCTGCGGTTGTTGTGATTGCTGGGGCTGTGGCTGTGGCTGGTGCTGGACTGACAGTTGCGGATCAAGCTGTTGTGGCCTTGCAGGCATTGAAACCCCAGACAGAAGGGCTTGAGACATCTGTACGGCCTGTGGGTTTCCACGAGGAAGCATTCTTGCACCTGCTAGAATTCTGGGATGGATTTAAAGATGTATTACCGCTACTGGTTGGCTTTGCAACTTCACCAGAAGCCTGACCAGAAACAGCTTCAGCATATTGCTGCATCTCAACACCTGAATTAGTTGGAGGAATTGCAGTAGGGTTTGGTTGACTGGTCAAGGCAATATTCATACGTATTGGTTTTGTTGAAGATCATCTTCAGCAAGGGATGATCCCTCACGTATCATCTGCACAAACAGAGAATACCGTTTAAATTTCAATGCCAAAATAAGCTGTAACTGAAATTTCTCATTTCTTAATATCCAGGGCATTTCCAAAACTTACCAGAGAGCAAAATTGTGCTGCGAGTAAATCTGCCAATTGCTGATACAGAAATTAGTCAAATTATCAGTCACAACAAAAAAGCAGCTAACTAGCAGAGACAAGTAAAATTATAATGTAAAGGATTCAATTTGCAGGACATAATGACAACTTTTGGTCCATTCAACCCTTCTTCCTAACTCCCCAGTAAAGGACACCACATTCCAAGAATTTCAAGGCGATTGTAGGATCGAACCAGCCAAGGGACGAATCCACTTGAGACACTGATCTCAAAAGTATCATTAACTACCAATAAGGTTTTAATCCATCATAGTGCATGATAACCACAGCAATTAGTTAAGGCAGAATTGTGGATTCTGAGTGGACAACATGAAGTCAAAACAACATGTTGAGATGGTGGATAAGGGTTTCAAGGTAGACCAGTAATGATGAGACATGCAAGTCCAAAGACATAAAAACATAACAGAAGGAAACAGTTCACATATAAAAGACTGTAACAATCCAGCATAGTAAATGACAAATAGTTAACAGAACAGGATCAGACATTACGTCAGTCGCTCTGAGAAATATAGGCAAGCAGCATCTAATTAGTAAAATGGTAATAAAACAAATGAATAAAGAGATTTTTAGCTCTGCAAACACGTAATTTATATAGCAAACTTACAGTATTGGGTAACATAGGAAGAAAATCCTCTTCAGCCAGAACATCACCATCTACAACTTCTCCATAATACATGCTACAGTTCCATCTCTCGGCTTCTCAGACATGATCATCATAGTCTGCACCCGATGAACAACAGATACAGCATTTCCTAGTACAACAAAAACAAGTTTAGCTGATAATAATCCACTAAAGATTAGAAAGGACTAGCAATTTTAATCCAAAATTAAACAGAAGTACCTTGAACTACGCGTGTCTGGATGTGAAAAATTAACAAGTCTTGTCTTGCAGATATTCATACTGCCTCCAACAAGCGACTTTGATAATGCCATACATCATTCTGAAGTCCTCGTTATTGGGAGTGGTAGAGAGCACGCAATAGAAGTTCAGCAGAGTATGTATGGGTTTTCCTGATGGGATCACCTTATTCTTTTTGGAACTGAGTTTATTACCTGAAATGGACCAAACATACTGAACATGTAAGGAAGATGGATATCGAAACAGGACATGGATTAGAATTACTGGACTATACAAAAAGAAAGCATAATACAGTAGTGTAATGATAGCTCATCCATATAATACCTCATGTTCACATTTCACTCTTTGAGAATCTATCAAGCATGGTCTGATCGGCCAGGTGGAGTTCCAACCGAAGGACTATTTGCATTTAATGGAACACTCATATTACTAACACTGGCTGAGACCCAACTCCACTCATACTGGGTCTTTGGCAGGGAATTTGATCTCCGCTTTCCAGCAAGAGCCTGGTGCTGCCGTTGCACGGAGTCATTAGCACTAGATGTCCAAAGACTGGTTCCCCACCGATAGGAGGACAGAGTTGACAGCTGACTGCTCCTTCTGAGATGCTCCAAGTGCAGCAGATGTAGCAACTGCCCAAAGTGTGCTCCGACTGAACCACTTGAAAATTCTCCAGATTTTGATGATAATGGAGATTGAGGCAAAGCCCCAGCAGATAAACGGGGAATTTGTGCAGATTTCCTTTTTTGGAACTGGTCTTCCTTTCTCAGATCTTGCTGACCAACAGCATTATTCCAGGCCTGAGGGAAACCAGGTCTCATGAACTGGTTGCTGTGGTATTCTTTGTTGAGACCTTGATTGTTGTGGATCCAAAGTGGTTGCATCTGTTCCCCCATCTGACATATCACTTCTACCCTGGTTAAGCTCAGATCCATCCACTTTGTCCTGGGTCAAACGGCTCTTCCTTGAGACCATATCTCATGCCCTGTTGCCCTGTAGCAAATGGCATTGTCCAACCTCCTGATTCATAACTCCATCATACATCTGCTGGGGGTACTTTTGAATGCCTGTACCTGCAAACTGCATTCCTCTAAGTGGTTGCTGCTGTAGCAATGAATTCTTCCAGCTCATATCTGTTCCATGGAGACCATCTACAGACTGCCCTATTTGCTGTGGCTGTTGAATTCCATCAGGACCCATTGGACTAAGCCTAGCTCTTTTATTCAAATTAGACAACGGTGACAATGGCATTGGCATATCTTGAATCTCCTTCTTCACCTGAATAGGCGGGGAGTTCAAGCTTGTTTGGATATGACATGGTGATATCCTGCCCTGCAGGGGAAGCTCCCGATGGATTAACAGCAGAGACAGATCCGTGTTCTTGCATACCTCTTGGTATCCCGACCCCTAATGGAAACCTTGATTGTTGGGGTACCGATGTTACTGTTGGCATAGAGGCATCTGGTACAAACCTTTAGATCTTAAGGCTAACAATTGGTTTGGAGAAAGATTTTGAGCGGCCAGATTCTCATTGACATGTGGTGGCATCATATTCCCAGGAATGATTCCCAAGTCTCCCAACCTGCTATTAGAGCTTTCTGGTACTCTATCTATGCAAACCTTCTTCCCATGAATCTTATTACTAGATGTTACAGTTACTTCTGGCATCTGTCTTAATCTTTTCCTCCGCAGCCTGTTCAGAGCCAAATTCAGCTGCAAGTGGAGTTGCTTTAGTTAACTAAAATAACATCAGTTCCTCCATCCAACATACACACACACACACACACACACACACACACACATACACACATATGAAGTCACTCTCCTAATTCATTACCTTTATGGGGACAGGATTAGTTGAGAGTCTATCCAATTTAGGTGTAGGATCAAGGCAAAGTTTTGGTTGCAAGGCTTTCAATATCCGGGACTCTACTTCCTACAGTTGCACACAAACGAAGTACATTACATCCATCCCATTAAAACGAAAGAAATCATAACGAAGCGAGGTGTAAATAATACTTGCCATCAAATCACCGTAAGTCCAAGAGTTATCAGAGAGCAAGGGAATATCCTTCACTACGTTCTCCAAAGACATCTTGAGGCGTACTTTATTAACAATTGGGGATCCATCCATAGGCCGAGAAGTAGATCCTTGTTCAACACCACAGGTTCTGTAATCTCGCACCTGGAAAATATATTGTCAATCCCCAAATCCTGAATATATATGATCCTAAAGAGACATGAGTAACCTAATCAAGAAAACTTCAAACGTTGTGGTGGCTAAAGTACATTCATGGCCGGAGGGTGTTGTGGGTCTGGTGGGGGGGTTTGGGAAGCATTGAGCAGATGTGATGCAGCAGTAATGGACGGGCATTTTGACCACTCATGAAGTACTGGTAAGAAAGGTTAGAGGGGATGCAGTGACATAGATAAAAAAAATTATCACGATTACCATTTAAAATCTTCAAAACACACAATAGTAGCTGGTAGCCTGGTACTGGTAAGACAGGCTGAGGAAAATGAACATCTTTGGCATAATTGTTCACTAGAAATAATCAAGCCAACTTCACTAGCTTAACATGATGATATCATACAAATGCAATTGTTTATGTATGATTAGTACCATCGAAAAAATTCTTGTCAATAGACGTCGAGATTAACTTCTTAACTGAGAATAATTAGAGAACTTACCTCACATACTAGTGTCCCGTCAACATATTTGCAAGGTATATCATCCAGAAAATCTCCAGGCAATCGACCAGACTCAATAGCCTTCAAAACCATTATACATAAGAACAAATACACGTTAATATTACACAAGGCAGGTGTAACAAAACCAGGTAAGAAAATTTAGAAATGGTTATGGTGCTGATGACAATTCACTGTACGTAACATAAACCAATTGCCTAAATTTTTTTCAAACAAGATACAAATAAATTACAATTGAAAAACTCCTAAGAGTTATCACTGTGAATCACTAAATGGATCACATTCAGCACTCAATTAATCGACGTTATGGATTTGTCAACGGTTGATCGTCTTTCCCTATATTTGGTTTTGCTTTTTAAATCAAAATACATAGCATGGTAGGAAAGATCCTACCCAACACTTGAAACAACATCAGCACTGAATGTATGATCCAAAATTTATTTACTAACCAACGAGCTAGTGAACATTTTTTTCGTCTTCTTTTATTAATTGACCATCTAAGCAGCACAAATAAATGGCTATAACAAGCATATAATATAATCAATATTCTGCACCGCAAAGGCAACATTTTTTTTTTGTTTTATCTTTTTCATAAAAGGAATGAACCATAAATGAACATACCACCCAAGACGAGAAACAAACAAAAGGAAACAACTAGAACATTACCGAAAATAGAGTTTCAGAAGCCCTATCATATGGATGTAATGATTTCGGAACATCTTGAAGTGATCCCTGACGCGCAGCCTCATTCTGATGAATCATAAACCACATGACCTTAAAACCATCATATAAGTACAAGTATATTTGTTTCTATGCACTTTATTCAATTTACTCCATATAATCTCTTTCTAACAAAGTATAGATCACATGGCCTTGAAACGATCATATAAAAACAATTTCCATTCATTTCTATCTACTTTATTCAATTTACTCCATAAAGTTAACAGCGCTATACAACAAACCTCCGAAGGCTTTCCAATGGAGTATCCGTCAGCATAAAGGCTCAATGAGAAGGAAACTTCATCCTCTGCTAAAGAAAACAGAAACAACACATTCAAAATCCGAACATCACAAAACACAGCCAACAAAACAAACCATGATTCGAACCTGCAGATACACCAAGTCCTCCATCCAAAGCCGATATCCCAGCACCATCATCACCCTATACCACAACAAAATCCACATGATCACACATGAATACAAACTTAACCTTTAACCAAACAGGAAATAACATAAATTTAATCTTCTAATCCTATGTTTCCGGCTTATTTTGCTCCATCACTCCTAACTAGACACCATTGAATTAATTTCCCTTCCTTCAAAAAAAAAAAAAAAAAAAAAAAAGAAGCATTCATTGAAGAAAATAAGTTACCTCCCGTTTTCGGGTTCGAGAGCTTTCCTTTGAATTCTCTGACACTTCATCATCCACAGATGAAGTCTCTGACTGAACCAGACAAGGCTTTGGATGAAACCTTTTTTCCAGTCTTTGAAACCTTAAATGACACACCCATATAAAACCTCTTTGTTTTGATGAACTCAACGAGATCTGAAACTTAGCATCTGAAAAATATAAGCTTTTTAATGAATTGAGCTTCAATGAGACAAACCCAGATAAGTGTTTTAAAGGGTGTTTGGTTTGCTGAGAAAGTGGAGGGAAATCAACAAGGAACTTAAAAGAGGTGTCAAGATTGGATTTTGAGAGGTGGAGTGAGATACCTAGATGGGGAATTTCAAGTTTTTGGTAGAAATCCGGTGGTTTTTTTGGGTGTTTTCTCGGGGGTGTTTGGATGCTGAGAAAATAAAGGAAAATAAGTGAATGAGAGTAAGAGGGGTGAAAAGAGTGCCAAGATTGGAATTTGAGAGGTGAAATGAGAAACCCAGATGGGGAATTTGAAGTGTTGAGAAGGAATTGAGGGGGAAGTGTTTGGATGGAGAGAAAGTGAAAGAAAGTGGTGGAAACCCTAGGAGAGATGCAATCAGTTGGTAGTTTAGACAGGCTGAGGGATTTTAACAGAAAATAATAGACGTGGATTCGGAGAGACAGACACGCAGACGCAGGAGGCACTTCACTTGTGTTTGTTTGTAATACAAGTGCTCAACTCGACCCATATGAATAACAAACTCTCTCTCTCTCTCTCTAGAATTAATTTAGAGAATACAAATTTTCAAATATCAAATTCTAACATCTCAAAATTAGTTTTATTTTAAATATCATTTTTTAAAAAGAATATAAATTAATTATAAAATATGAAAAATAATTGAAAATCCTCGTAAGAAAGTGATTATAAAATTACAAGTTTCAAATTAATTATTATTAAAAGAAAATCATATTCTACCTATCTTATTTGTTTGGAAAAAAATCTCAAAATTTTAATAAAATTAATTAGATAACAAAATAAATATTATGTGCTGTATTTAAAAGAAAATAGTATAAAAATAATTAAATAAAATTGATTTAAAAATTATACATTTTTTATAATTTTGATGCATGCACCATTTACGAGGGATGAAAACAAAGACCACTCCTAATTTTCAAGTCCAACCCTGCTCTCAAACTGGGTCTTATGCAGGCTCACGACCTTGAAACCCGACGCTGTCCTCCGAAATTTGGGACTTGAATGCGGGCTTAGCTCTGGCACATGGCCCATTTAACACCTACAAGTACAATCAAAGTCAGAAGAACAGGTGATGGGCTTTTATAGGAAGGAACGGTGGGCCTTTAAGAAGCTTCTTATTGGTGTTTTTATTTTGGGCCACTTTGGACCTTCTTATGGGGTCGATTTTTATCGAGCCAGAAAACAGAAAATAATAGTTGCGGATACAGAAAAAAAAGACACGCAGACGCAGGTTTTTTTTTTTTTTGTTTTTTTCAATGCAAGTGTTCAACTCAACCCATATGAAGAAGAAATAGCCTGACCCTCTATCTAATGTGTGTGTGAATATATATATATATATATATATATATGTATATATGCAAGAGATTAAATCCTTCAATCCTATCACGTCCAAAAAATTTCCATAAAAAACTAGCACCAGTGAAGTTAATTAAAACTTTAAGTGAACGTTAACGTTTTATCTTAACAATGAAGTTTTCGGTCATTGCAAATCAACCAAAGTTCGTGTCTTTTAATGCTAGTTCAGAGGTCAAAAGAAGATTGTAATACTTAAAACTTGTATAAAATTTTAGAGCTATATCTTAAAATTAAATATCTCTGCTAGATTTAAAAATAAAGAACATAATTCCACAATTAAACTAGAAAACTCATACTTCCTTCATAATTTTGATCACACCAGTCAGTGTAACTTCGTGTCTTTTAGTGTACGTTTAAGGGTAAAATGAAGTTTTAAATATTTGAAAATTACATAAAATTTTAGAGAGAGATATATATATATATATATGTATTTTAGATTTAAAAATAGATAATATAGTTTAACTATGAAACTAAAAAAATAATATTTCCTACATGATTCCAGTCGTGTCGGACATCATAAGTTTGTATATTTTAGTGTTAGTTCAAGGGTCAAATAATGTTTTTAATACTTAAAACTTGCATAAAATTTTAAAACTTTATCTTAAAGTAAAATATTTCTATTAGATTTAAAAACACACATTATAATTCCACCATGAAACTAGAATGATCATACTTTTTACATGATTTCGATCATGTCAGTTAACGCATGATTGTGTCTTTTAGAGTTTTAGTTTAGTGATATGGTCAAATGAAGTTTTAATACTTGAGACTTGCATAAAATTTTAGAGCTTTATCTTAAAATAAAATATCTTTGTTAGATTTAAAAATAGACAGCATAATTCCACCATGAAACTTGAAAAATCATACTTCAAATATGATTTCGGGCACACCAATCAATGTAAATTCGTGTCTTTTAGTGTTTGTTCATGGTTAAATAAAGTTTTTAATACTTGAAACTTGCATAAAATTTTAGATATATATCTCAAAATAAGATATTATTGTTAGATTTAAAAACTAACAACATAAATCTGCTATGAAACTAGAAAAATAATATGTCCTACATGATTCCAATCATTTCAATCATCGTAAGTTTGTATCTTTTAGTGTTGATTCAAGGGTCAAATAAAATTTAGAGTCGAAACAACTATTTAGTCTTCGTACATTGAATACGTTCCACTTATTAATATCAAACATTCTTGAGGCCATTCAATTGAAATCTATACAAAATTTTATTTTACGAAAAAATTGAAATAATTATCAGTTAATTAAAATCAAAATTAAATATAAGGACTGTATATATATATATATATATGTAATTACCTTTGTGGTGTCTCCATCTTCACCACCAAATTTTTGTGAATAAGTACCATTATTATTTTCATCAACACCTTTGAAGGTAAGAGAATCAACTATTCATCCATGATTAATTATTATCAAATTACCAACCTTTATGCTAACCATTTAAGTTATAAATGGATGTTCAACATTTGATAACTTGAACCAATTCCCTATTTATATTTTTCACATATACATGACGTCTTTGCATCATCTCAGGAAGATGTTACTGTAAACCATTAGCATAAAATTGTTGAATAAGCAATGTATGTTGGCTTCTTGGTAGTAATATTATTAACCAGAGGCAAGCAAACCGAATTTTCGAGTGATAAAAATCTTCAAGGTGGAATATAACTAATCTAAAACAAGCGTCAACAATAGCAATAACAATAATGAAGACAAGAAAGTTCATGAAAAAATCAGCCAAATTACCAAACATTCACATTCTGCATAATCCACAAGTATCATCATCTAGTTACAAACCCACCAATCATATTGATTAATCAATGAATTTAATGAATTTCTGACAGCAAAAGGGTGCCTATAAGTTGATTGATGATATATGTCTCTACTAATTTCGTGAATTGAAATTATTTAAACTAATATTAAGCAAAAAGAACGGTGAAAGCTAAAAAAGAAACAACTAAAATAATTAGTGAACCCAGTTAATCGAATCCATGGACATTAGTTAAATATCTTAAATCTCAATACTTTTGAAACTTAAATGATTTTTCTTTTTCCATTTAAACAATTCATTATAAAAATTTAAACTTTTATAAACAATGATTTCAACAAAAAATTCCAAACCAGATACATTTAAAAAAAAAAAAAAAGAGGTAGATTCAATGAAGTACTTTTAGTTGGTTGACCATCCAAGTCGATACATAAAAAGCTTAAAAAATTCTAGGTGTCCAATGGGTGGGCTGGACCACGCATTAAATATTGACGCCCAACAAGGCTCGATCACCCGATACAGATACATGCACCTTAACTGGCTTTTTATGGGAGTGAAAGGTGGGCCTTAACTTCTTATTGGGGTCTTTATTATGGGCCAATTATTCATGTCAAGGAATTATAAATATGCACGATGATATGAAGGTGAGTTTTCATTTATTTCACAAGACACTCGATACATAACCAAATTATAAAATAATAATTACATCAGAAAAACATCACGACAAGCTTTATTGTTTATTTCAGTCAAATACATAGCATATTATCACCCCACACAGAGGCAAACACAACAACAGGCAAGTTTTATTTATTTTAGCCATTAGAATGGCATATACTTGCCATGCACATATATATATATGCATATGTATATGGTTTGATGTTTAGGAATATTCCACATGAACACCTATTGCGTCCAAATAATTGCTGCTTCTTCCATGAAACCCAACCACCTTTGCATTAGACACAGGAGAGCTAAAGAATGTTCCGATTTCAGTTCCAAATGGTCCATATTTTCCTTTGTTTGTGTAAAACGAAATAGAGCGCACCACCTCCAAGCAACAACTTCCATCAATGGGGCCATAATACCCCATGATACCAACTAAGTACTCACTTGAGGTGTTCTCCAGCGTAATCTGTAATGGTCCAAAATCCAAATAACTAACAGTTACTTATACACATAACTATGTCAATAAGTAGTCCATCTTTATTTAATTTACAAGACTACTGGTAGATACAATAACTCAAATTTATTTTGCCATCCAGTGAATCATTAAGTACAAAAAATCTTTAAGAAAGGAAAACCAATGTTGATTTGCCTTGGATGACATTTAAAATCGGAGTATTTAATGTTCAAATTAATACATATATCAGTACATGAAAATTTTTATAAACTTTTTTATCCCTTTTTTAAATATAATTGTCTGTACTAAAATATTAATTGTCTTCTTACTGAAATAATATGTACTTACTAGAATATTAACTCAACATTTTAATGACATATATACAGTTAGCTATATATAATCTAATGAGAGGGCAATAGTTTTCCATCTCTTACTCTAGATATAGTAGTGGCACCTCCTCCACCCTGCTTCTTAGACAAGACTAACTCGCCATCTTTAGTACGATATCGACACTCTATTGCATGAACAACTCCATTTCCAACATGCACATCAATTTGATCAATACCACCAAAAATGCCATCATCCCATGCTTTACCTTTGTTTCCTCCCCAAGGCTCTATTTCTCGTGGAAGGTCCATGCTCATTGTAATTCCCTCGTTGGGCTATGTTCATGAAGAAATTGGTTATAAAAATTGTTTGTACTAATTAGTCAAATAGGTATAATTGTTCAATATAGTTTGGGTAAAGAACAGTCATTCAATTTGATAATATTTCATAGTTAAATTGTTTCAAATGCAAATAATTTTGTAAAAAAATTATAAAGCTAGCCAATTATGTTTTCGTATTAATTGCATAAGTTAACTATGATAATAACTTCTTCACCTGGATGATTACAATTGGCTTTGATAATACTTTTTGATATACCCCTATTCCAGTAATGTATTGTTCAGCTCTTCCAAAAAATCCAACAACAACTCGATCAATAACTCCGTCTTCAACAGGAACCTCAAAAGGATTGCCAGTTACAAGACCAAAAGGTCTGAATTTTGTCCGATTTGTGTAGAAGTTTATAGTCGAAATAACCATCCGACCTTCGTACATTGAATATGTTCCACTTATTGATATAAAAAATTCTTGAGGCCATTCAATTGAAATCTACACAAAATTTTAATTTACGAAAAAATTGAAATCATTATCAATCAATTAAAATCAAAATTAAATGCAAGGACAATATATATGTATATATATATAATTACCCTTGTGGTGTCTCCACCTTCACCACCAAAATTTTGTGAATAATTACCATTGTTATTTTCATCAACACTTTTGAAGGTGAGAGAATCAACTACCCATCCATGATAGATTATTATCTTTGTAATTCCACCCATCGCAGTATAGTTCCATTCAGATCCTGCTTCACCACCCCATGGTCCTATCTCAAGTAAAGATTGATCCTGGCTGCCAGCACTTCCCTGCAGCAAAGGAAAAAAAAAAAAAACAAAAAAGAGTAAATATCATACATAACATAAATGAAATTGATAACAAGCCTATTAAAACAAAGATAAGTCTATTCACCATTTGCTTGCTAAGAGCTTTGGCTTTGCTTTGTATGAATAAGCCTGTGAAGTTTGATTGCTGGGATATTTAAAATTACTTAGCAGGAGGTATTTATAGATAGTAAGCCAAGACCAATTGTGAAGAGTATTTTTCTTATCAAATTACGTACCACCAAAGGATTTGGTCGCTAGCTGGAATGATTGCCCAGAAAGTTGATAGAATCTTTGTGCAAATGGTTTTGTCACATGTGAAAATGCAATTGCCATGAACCGACAAAGTAATTAATAATTTCATTTATTTACCAGAGGGGATGCACCTTTTGAAGCTAGAATGGTTAAGTCAAGACTAGTGTACTTTTTGTTCTATATTTTGTAAATATGGTTCAAGTTCAAATATCCCAACCATACACACTTATCAGCATGTATGAGAAATTTCCCTTTCTTATTGTGAGAATAAATCTCTCCCGTTGTTATGTGAATAAATTTTTAAATCTCATATAGTGTTCAATCTTGTTAGCTTGCAAAAGAATCCTAACATTGGTGTTAATAAGTTTTGATTTTATCTTGTAATTATATAAAAATAATAATTTACTCTATAATTGTACTTGATTTATCAAATGTCTTATATACTAAGCAGCCATGAGTTAGCTAAACTTGTTTATTAGATTCTATGTAATATGAATCAAATGCTCTGCCACTTTGACATCAACAATACATAAATCCAAAATCTTGTGAGCAATAACAAAACATTAAAGCAATACAAGTTTGGTATCATTTTTCTTTAGAGATCTTTTATTAATTTCTAAGAGCAAAAAAGAAAGTTTATGCCAATATTGGTGACTGGAGATAATTCTTTTCAATTATTCTTGGGATGGAAGGGAGTAGGTCTTGCTTCATATTTGTTAATTCATTTCCGGTCTACATGGCGAATAAAGAAGCTACAAAATCTATGCCTGTAAATCGAGTAGCTGATTTGAGGATTAGCTGCTGGGATTTAGGGTCGTTTTATTCCTTCATGCAATAAAAATCTGTGGGGAAGCCATTCTCATGAGGTTAATAAATTGCCGATTAAAATTGTAACAATAATGTCGAATTTTGAAAACAATAATAAAGGAATGTTAGTGTCCACGTGGGTTATGTGAACCATAAATATTTTCTCAGAATTATTCTTTTAATTGGAGGCATGTGATACATATGAGCAGAACTTAGGTGAGGCATAATAATCGTTTCCAAAAGGGATAATTTTATTTTCCCCCTGCAAGTTAGTGTAATAACCAAAATGCATCACTAATTTAAAAAATAGCTATGAAACCCTCTATTGTTTGAGTAAATAGACCAAATACTCCTTGTAGTTCTAGAAAAATGTTCAGAAAACCCTTTTATAGTTGAAAAAAATATCTAGAGAACTCATTGGTCTTTTTTATTGTTGTGCATGTAAAATCATAAAAAGGGTAAAATGAGATTTTATAAATTATAGAAGAATAATTAATGATTATATTAAATGATAGGGGAGAAACTGGAATTATCCATTTTCAAAACTATTCATTTAATTGGGGGCATGTGACGCATATGGACAGAGGAGTGGAGGGTCCACAGGGCCATGTTCCCCTAGCAAATAAGATTTTTTTAAAGGTTGAGACGTGGATAAATGTAATATTTTTTCTTAGATCACTTCAATTTTTTAAAAAAAAAAAATTAAAAACATATTACATACATTTAGATAGAAAGTCGCTTAACATATGTCTTTATATATGGTCAGAAGTTAGGCAAAGCATAATAATCATTTTCGAAAGGGATAATCCTATTTACCCCCATAATATAGTGTAATAATCAAAATCTACCACTAACTTAAAAAATAGTTATGAAATCCCCTATCATTTGAGTAAATAGATAAAATACTCCTTATAATTTTAGAAAATATCCAAAAAACCCTTTATAGTGTGAGAAAATATCCAAAAAATTCATTGGCCTTTTTCATTATTGTGCATATAAAATCACAAAAGAGATAAAATGAGATTTTTATAAATTATAAGGAAATAATTAGTGGTTATGTTAAACAACAAGGGGAAGTTTGGGATTATCCCTTTTCAAAACTATTCATTTAACTGGAGGCATGTGACGCATATGTACAGAGGAGTAGAGGATCCACAGGCCAAGGTCCCTTTGCAAATAAGATTTTTTTTAAAGGTTGAAACACGTGGATAAATATAATTTTTTTTCTTAGATCACTTTAATTTTGGTGGTTAACGAAGACCTATCAAAATCAAATACTGTTTACTATTCAGTATATAATCATCTATGCTAAGAGATGATGTGTAAGCATATTATATCTTTTAATTATCTTTTTTTTTTTTCAATTTTTAAATATAATATTGATGACCATGGATATATAAAGACATACTGAAATTAAACATTTCATACGTGGCCTACAAATCTCTTATAACATCGAAAATCAGGTTAATTTGCTCCACCTCCTGGTCCTCCTTTGGTTCTCTTTCACGCTCTGTTTTTGTTTTATTTTATTTGAAATTTTTAATAACTTGGCCGGGCCAGACTTCTCTAAAACGTATACAAAATGGGCCTTTGGCTGGCCTGAACCTTAAGCCCAAGCCTGTCTAAACAGTACACATATAATTACCCAGCAATATTTTCAATGATAGATAATACATTGGTATTAAAACATTTTACAAAATTAGATACGAGAAGATTGATCCAGTTGTATGTCACTCACATCTATGTCATAAAGTCATGGTTTCAAATCCTACTCTCTTCTTCAAACCCCAAATTTGCAAAGAGCAATGAGGGTTCAAGGTAGACAGCAAAATCTACCTAAAGTTGCTATCGACTTTCATACAAGTATACCAATCATATTTACTAGTCAGATTTAGTTAATATGCAGAATCTATATTTATACTAGGATAGTTATAAGGTGAGTGATTTTCTTTTAGTTTCTAGAATTCTTAAATTTCTAACTTTTTTTTTTTAATTTGATTTTTCTTAACTCTTAGATTAGAATGCGACTAATAACTATTCATATAACTATATAAATTCAATATGGTAGCATAACTCTTATAGTCACAGGACATATGATTTGCTCACAATTATTTTCCTTTGGTTTTAAATTTTATTGATAATTAAAGTCCACCTCAAGAAATTTTTAACAACTATAAATTTGACACAATGATGAAAATTTGGTTGGCTCAAAATTAAATTTCGTTTAATATAATGTTAAATTTACGTTGGAATAAAAGTACTTAGCAAAACCAGTGTTAAAGGTTTTCATTTACGGACAGCACTATCTACATTTATATGGATAGCATATCCAATGTTAGTTTAGGCTTTTCTTCGAACACATTTTTGTTTATATCAAACACGTGTACTTTCCACAGATTGTTGTAATTGGTAACTCTGGATCATGCATACAACACATCAATTTTATTTCTCAAAAATTTTTATGCACTGGTCAACTATGATACTACTCTTGCATGCTCCTTTGTAGCTCTTGGTTTGTATCCATGGATGCTATAACTTTTGATTCATGTTTACCTGTTCCTTGACAAAGGAACAGCTAACATTTCCAACTTTACAGGCTATATGTTTTTGTTTTCCAGCTTCTTTCACATGGTCAGACCAGTGCACTGCATGCTCAGCAGGAGTGACATCATGACATGGAGGCTGTGCTTACGTAGTATTGTTGAATAAACAGAATAAACAAATGCCAAATTGAAGCGTCTGATCTCATCACACATATGATCATTTTTATTGAGGCATGCCATAATTATCATCGATTAATTGACACCTTCAAATGTTAGAAAGAGATTATAAAATTTTATAAACTATTGTCCATTATCATAATAGATAAACATCGCAAACTACAATATATTTAAATATATATATGTATGTATAATATGAGCAATTGTGTATATTTAAGCAATTTGTCCTCTTATTATCTTCTTGTGATTCCAGCTATCATCCTGTCACAAAAACTTTGACTTTAGCTGCTTGCTTGTTAGACTATTCACTGATTCACTGCCACAGTTCTCTGTTTCTTTTTGAAGACGGGACATGTAAAGAGATTTTACTTCTTCTATCTCTTTCCTCAATAAAATAAAAATCAATGTAAAGAAAACAAAACCTAAAAGACAAAGTCCTTATTATCACATGATCGATCATGTACAACCTAGCTTATTGGTTTATAATTGAGTAATTAAATACATATAAAATAGATAACTTTACCACAACTAGTTCATATACAATTATCCTAATTCCACTCTTTTAAATAGATATCGAGGGGTAACCATTTCAAATCCAAAGCTAAGGATCAAGAAATTCATTATGGAGGGGTAGGGTTCCCTTTCTTTCTTTTTTTTTTTTTTTTTTTTTTAATTATTGTTAAGTGATATATGGTCCTTCAATTGTACGATATAAGTTATTTTATGTTTTTTTTTTCAAGAATTATACTGTAAATTTTATTTCAGGAGGAATGGTAATGCAACAGAAGATCAAAACAATAAGGTAGAAATCCTGCAAAAAACACTAGAAGACCTTGTTAAGGTGCTTTCACCTTCAAAGGAAGACAACAATAATGGCTGCATAGAAGTTCATCAAAAAGCACTAGATGATCTTGTTAATGTGAACTCTCTCTTCACAATAGCAGTATTTGTTGGGTTGGCCTATGCCTCCCCAAACCAACGCAGCCTCGAAAGCCGACCCGAATGCGATCCAGACCCTGTTTTGGCAAAGAGACTCATCATCTATGAAGTTAATTCATTTGCTTGCTTCCTTCTGTCCAGCCTAGTAGCCAAGTCAATCAAGGTTTTGTGTTAAGAGAACTTTATTTTCATGTTTTATTTTTTTATTTTTTATTTTGTTATTGTTAGGGATTTTATAGTTTTGTATGTATTAATATTTATTGGATTGATATTCAGACTGCAAAACACCCATAATAGGTTAGCAAAATATTCTCAAACTCATGAATTTGAATCTCCTTATAAGTATCTACACGGTCAAAAACTATAGATTTATCTTTTCCAAAACCCGTATTTATTAAAAAGAAAATGGTGGCAAATTTCTCTATAGGTGACACATGTACAACTCTTGATGCCAGATATTTTTAGTTAATTAGTTTGTCAAAGATTCCCACTATGATTCTAAAAACCACCTAAAAAGAGCCAACTATTGATACGAGATCATTTTCAGGCAAGACGAACCTGACAGTGAGCAAAATATAATTTTAGGGATTTTGAGAAAGTGAACTAGATATAATTCTACGGATTTTTAGAAAGATAAATGAACTTTAAACTTAAGTTTACAGACTTTGAAACTTTGGTTGATATTTGAATTATTTCAAACTACAATTTACAAGTCTATCTATATAGTCTAGAAATTATAAAATAATGCAAGAAATCATTACATAAAACAAACTCATAAATACATTAGTTAATTGCTTTTAAAACTGGGTTTGAAAATGACAATGGGAGTGGTTTGTTACTTTTGAAATTGGTGGTTTGAAATTGATGGGAATGGTTGGTTGCTTCTGCAACTGGTTTGAAGTTTGCAGGTAGGGATATGGGAGTAATAGGTGTACTGTAACCTGCTCCTGCATCAACTATGAAAATTCAACAAAATTTGTTTTTCTTATTTAATTTTAGGATAGAGTATATATTTATTCATTATTCAAATGATCATTACAAGTGATTTTGCAACAGGTTCTTCTAAACATTCGTAAGAAGGAACAAAAGAGAGATCATCGATTTGTACCTGACGCATTGTGCAAAAGAATTCTTTTGTCAGAGCCATGGAAAAGAATTTCGTTGGCCTTAACATTTCTTTCATCGTTTGCTGGGATTATACTGCTGACTCTTTCCATGGTTTATGTCATACAGATACGAGTAGGGAAGCTAACTTGTAAAAGCGAGTATACACTTAGAGCAGTGGCATCACTGTGTGTGATTGTCTTTATTGGTCTTCTATTTTACGTACCATCAATGGTTTATGCTGTGATTGTTACTGCGTCTGCTTGCAAGGATTCTGATGATGAAACTAAAAAGGCTCCAAATGGTGAAAAATGCCTCAAGAGGTTCTACAATTGTTTAGGTGATCATGCCTAGCTAAGTCGGGGTTTTGCTGTAGAAATAATTTTCTAAGGAGGTTGCCTCAAGAAGTTCTTTGATCTTATTCACCTCAATTGAAATATATGTATTTAGTTGGTGAGTTCAATAATATGATTTTCAAATCTTCAAAGTGTTCACTCCCAACTGTTATACTCTAATAATGTGGATTATATATAAGATATTGTGCAATAAATTAAAGAACCCAATTATACAATTACTAAGTTTTGTGTTATCCAATCTTACATCTTGAATGAGAAGAAAATGACAAATTAAATATATAAATCCTTTAGTCAAATTTTTTTCTTTATAAAAAAGTACATCTCTCTCTCTTTATATGTATATATATATATATATATATGTATATAAAGTATCCAATACTTTGATGAGGTGATTAGATAGATCATGTAATATTAATTAAATAGATGATGTACAAGTACCGGTAGAAAACTTTTCAACAATAGAGGCCCATATTCTAATCCATATATATAGCATATAGACTTGATGGTACAGGTCCATAATCAAGTGGATAGCCTCTACTATGCAATTGTGGATATATAATATAAATTCGATTGTAGACCTTATGGTACTGAAAAAATTTCTAATGGTGATGAACTCGAATCAACGTTCATTGTTTAGGAATGGAGCTAAAACCTATGCAGGAGAAACTAAAATGGGTTGGAGGCTGATTTTTATTTGTTAGACATGAAGAATGAAGGAAGGACGGACGGTTATGAAAAAAAATTTCAAGATTCTAATGTCCAGAGAACTCTGAATTATAATACCATACAGAATAGTAAATAAATAAATTAAGCCTCATCAATACAAAATAGAAAGTTAATAAATGCTAAGTAACTAAGGAAAACATTTTAACATAATAATGGATCACTGATTAAAATCATGTAGATTTTAACCAAAAAAAGAAAAGGTTAGGCCAGGCATCTGGAATTAAACGGTGTTATTGATTAAATCAAGGAGAAAACTTGGAATTCTATGCTGAATGTAGTGATTTGTTTGGTTTCATTAGAAGAATTTTAAGGAAGATCATGACATTTGGAAATTTGGAAATCAATTCGACATGCTCTGCGTTTTACAACCAGCTTTTGGATTTCAAATGCAGCATTCTTCTCTTTTCTAAAACAGCTCGTGGAAAGCAAAAGCAATGCAGCATAATACAAATTATAAAAATAAATCATTTATAAGTTTAAATCTATGAGGCGACTTACTCAATTATATAAGAGACTATTACAAAGTTCAGACTGAAGATTAAATTTGACTGATGATTGATTTTGAGATTAAAAATAATTAATTAATATTTCTTAAACAGGCATAAAATAAACACAATCAAGAAAAGTAGTTGAAGTGAAAAGGAAACACATGCAACAATCATCAGACTATTGACAAATCAATACATAATCCATTACTAATTCATGGAATTTTAACACGATGAACAACCCAACAATATTTGACTTTATATATATATAGATACAAAATACTTACAATTCGTCTAAAACATTATAGGAATACATGTCACTCTATTTATTTAAGCAGCAGATGATCTTGTTAATGTGAACTCTCTCTTCACAATTGCAGTGTTCGTTGGGTTGGCCTATGCCTCCCTAAACCAATGGAGCCTCGAAAGCTGGCCCGAATGCGATCCGGACCATGATTCGGCAAAGAACCTCACAATCTTCGAAGTTAATTCATTTGCTTGCTTCCTTCCGTCCAGCCTATATATTACCAATTATGCCCATTCATTTATTTATCTTTTAAATATTATAGGTAAATAATTATAAAAATAATTAAATTAAAACATTAAAAAAAGTCAAACTTTATATTTTGATATTTTGTTTCATGTTCTTATCTTTTCCAACTTATGTTCTCTCATTTTCACTCAAAATTCTATACAACTATCAAACAAAACTGAAAATCTCCATTTTCATTCAAACTAAGCTTTAACCAAAAAGAAACAACCACAAAACCTTTCAAATCTAGGCCTTCATTTTCGTCATTTATAAAACCTTTAAAAAAACAACAAAAAACTTTGATTTTTGACTACCCTTTATCAAAATAAACCAAGTTTCTTATTGGGATTCGATGTTGGAGTATTTAAATTTAATTATAACCATAAAAATATCATCTTTTAATTAAAATGTTAATAATTTAATTTAAAAGTAATATTGAAATATTAAAAACGTATAAATTAAAGGGTGTATACAATTTTAGAGGTATGGAAATATAGTCACTCTTTTTATCTTGCCTATTTTGGACCTTCTTATGGAGTCGATTATTGTTGATGAGCCCAACCGTAAAACACAAAAACAAAATTATTCATATCAACAAATTATAAACATGGATAATAATAAAAAGTTAACTTTCTGTTTATTTCACAAGACACTTGATACATAACCAGATTATAGAACAACAATAACATCACGACAAGCTTTATGGTTTATTTCAACCAATTAAATGGCATATGATCACCCCACACAAACACAAACATAACCACACAATCAAGGCAAGTTTTATTTATTTTAGGCCATTAGAATGGCAATGACTTGCCATGGACCTATATATATAAATACATATATGGTTTGATGTTCAGAGATATTCCACATGAACACCTATTGCGTCCAGATAATCGCTTCTTTTTCCATGAAACCCAACCACCTTTGCATTAGACACAGGAGAGCTGAAGAATGTTCCAATTTCAGTCCCAAATGGTCCATATTTTCCTTTATTTGTGTACAACGAAATAGAGCGCACCACCTTCGTGCAACAATTTCCATCAATGGCCCCATAGTACCCCATGATACCAACCAAGTACTCATTTGAGGTGTTCTCCAGCTTAATCTGTAATAGTCCAAATTCCAAATAATTAACACCTACATATATACGTAACTATATCGATAAGTGATTTAAGTACACAAAATCTTTAAGAAAGTAAAACAAATGTTGATATGTTGTAGATGACATCTAAAATCAAAGTATTTAATGTTCAGATTAATACATACATTAGTATGTGAGGATTTTTATAATTTTTTTTTATTCCTTTTGTAAATATAATGGTCTGTATTAAAATATTATTTGTCTTCAAATTGAAATAATATGTATTAATTACAACATTAATGCAACATTTTGATGACATATATACATTAGCTATATATAACCTAATGAGAGGGCAATAGAATTCCATCACTTACTCTAGACATAGTAGTGGCACCTCCTCCACCTTGCTTAGTGGACAAGACTGACTTGCCATCTTTGGTACGATATTGACACTGTATTGCATGAACAACTCCATTTCCAACATGCACATCAATTTGATCGATCCCACCAAAAAGGCCATCATCCCATGCTTTACCTTTGTTTCCTCCCCAAGGCCCTACTTCTCGTGGAAGGTCCATACTCATTGTAATTCCTGCATTGCACTATTTTCATAAAGAAAGTGGTTATAAGAATTATTCAGTATGGATTGGGGAAAGAATGATAATTCAATTTAATAATATTTCATATTTGAATCGTTCTCAATGCAAGAAACTTTTCAAAAAAATATTAAGTTGGCCAAATATGTTATTGTATTAATTGCATAAGTAAAACTATAATAATAACTTCACCTGGATGATTACAATTGGCTTTGAGGAAACTTTTTGATAGACCCCAATCGCATCAAGGTATAGACCAGCTCTTCCAAAAAATCCAACAATAGCTTGGTGTTCAAGAGGAATCTTGAAAGTAGTGCCAGTTGTACGACCATAAGGTCCATATTTAGTCCAATTTGTGTGGAAGTCTAGAGATGAAATAACTAAATGGCTTCCGTACATTGAATACGTGCCACTTATTGATATTAAGTATTCTTGGGGCCATTCAATCACAATCTATACAAAATTTTAATTTATGGAAAAAATTAAAAACCAATGTAAATTAGTTAAAATCTTTTGAAAGAGTGTGTGTGTGTGTAAGATAATTAAATAAATAATTACCTTTGTGGCATCTCCACCTTTACCTCCAAATTTTTGTGAGTAAGTACCATTGTTATTTTCATCAACACCTTTGAAGGTGAGAGAATCAATGGTAGATCCATGGTTGATTATTATCTCTGCAATTCCACTTTCTGCAGTATAGTTCCATTCAAATCCCCCTTTACCACCCCATGGTCCAATCTTAAGTAAAGATTGATCCTGGTTGCTAGGACTTCCCTTCAGCAAATGAAAAAAAAAAAAAGGTAAATATCATACATAACATAAACGAAATTGATAACACACCTATCAAAACAAAGATAAGAGCCTATTTACCATCTACTTGCTAAGAGTTTTTGGCTTTGCTTTGTATGAATAAGCTTTGGAAGTTTGATTGCTGGGATATTCAAAACTACTTAGCAGGAGGTATTTATAGATAGTAAGTCAAGGCCACTTGTCAAGAGTATTCTTCTTATTAAATTTAATTCTATACATATATACACATGCATACATACATACATATATTTAAAATCAATATATTAATTAATTAATTTACACAATGAATAAACCTTTGTCTATAAGTATCTGTCTTATATCCTTCTATAAACCTTTGTCTATTGCTTTTCAAAAGAAGATACCGGCCATATGTTTTGTAAAGAAATAAACTCATCTTCAATTAATTTTGCTTTTTCTGACAACAAATGTCTTTCTATACAATGATTCTCGGAATGAAATTATGAATACATCATTTTTCTATTTTGTTTAATTTCTTTAATGAAAAACCTTCCGATTTAGCACACTGATGTTGTCTTATAAGTGCCTATGGGGAACAAAAATATTCATTTCTATGAAGCTCAAACATATATACCAAAATTACAAATTCTGTAGCATAAGAAGCTTGTAAAAATTGCAGAGAACCATTTTGATTCTAAACTTGCAACCGTTAATGTATACCTACTTCAAGATGTGAGACGGTACAGAGCTTTTTGTAAAGCAAATGCAAGCAAGATTCTCCTTTTGGAAACAGATGGCAATTATTTAGTAAACATAACTGTAGCTTATTCTTAGCTTGAAAATTCAAAAAACTAACAAGTTAATGATGCCCTTGTCACCTTTTACCTTTTTTTATTAAAGAAAAGTAAATTAATTGTTGCATATAAAAAAGCAGAAGTTAGGATTTGTTTGAATATACATCAAATTGATCTTGTAAGTTGCATATATAAATTGATGTTACGTACCTACCGCTGTAGTCTCTACACTAGGAGTTAAAGCATTAAGTGGGTTTAATGAGAGGGAATAAATCTAGAATCTTAGTAAGAGAAACAAAATTTAATTGATTTATAATGAATTTCAGTTAGTATTACATTGGTTAAGAATTAAATTATGTGTACCTTATATACAACATGTGTGGGATCTGTGCATTCTTTTTTTAGTAGAATTCTAATTTAGTGATTAGTGGAATTGATCATTATCATATGTTTTAAAAGAATAATGAAAATTGTCAGCTCAGAAAAGGATCCAAATCCTCTCTACAAACCTAATTAGCTTCCCCCGCTAAATCTTGGACATGACACAAAGGACATGTTATTAATAAGGAAAATACCAGTTACTATTAATCTTTATCGACTATACGATCTTTACCTACGCATTCCGGTAAGGGTTCAACAAACAAAATATGCAAGTTGATTAACTTGCAATGAGAATGAAAAAATACATGAAATTTAGACTGTAAATTACTATGAGTATTCATTAATCTTGTATCTTAAATTTCATACAACCAAACAATTGTTAACCGTACATACTAATTACAATTATATACACCCAAAAGAAATTGCTTACCAGGCAGTAGCCTCCAAAAATTTGAAGTCAATACATAAAAAGCTTGAACAATTCGAGGTGTCCAATGGGCGGACGCATTAAATTTTGAGGTCCAACAAGGTTTGATCACTTGATACAGGCCAGGCCTAAAATCTTACTGCTGCATCTGTACATGGCCCACTTAACACTTCCCAAGAACAACCAAAGTCAAAAACAAAAGAAGATCAGGTAATGGCCTATTTATAGGAGAGGAAAGGTGGGCCTTAACTTCTTGTTGTGGGATTTTATTTGAGGGCCATATTTCCACCCCTTAAAAACTGTATATACACCCCTTTTTGTATTAACACCCCATTAAGAGTTTTAAAAATTTATATTCTATAAATATACCCTATATATTACTAATTATGTCCATTCATTTATTTATCTTTTAAATATTATAGGTAAATAATTATAAAGATAATTAAATTAATTAAATAAAAACATTAAAAAAAGTCAAACTTTATATTTTAAGCTTGCTTTGATATTTTGTTTCATGTTCTTATCTTTTCCAACTTATGTTCTCTCATTTTCACTCAAAATTCTATACAACTATCAAACAAAACTAAAAATCTCCATTTTCATTCAAACAAAGCTTTAACCCAAAAAAAAACACAAAACCCTTTAAATCTAAACCTCCATTTTCGTCATTTATAAAACCTTTAAACACACAACAAAAAACTTTTATTTTTTACTAACCTTTATTAAAACAAACCAAGTTTCTTATTGAGATTTAATGTTGGAGTATTCAAATTTAATTATAATAATAAAAATATCATCTTTTAATTAAAGTGTTAATAATTTAATTTAAAAGTAATATTGGAATATTAAAAACGTATAAATTAAAGGGTGTATACAATTTTAGAGGGATGGAAATATAACCACTCTTTTTATCTTGCCTGTTTCAGACCTTCTTAGGGAGTTGATTATTGTTGATGAGCCCAACCGTAAAACAAAAAAACAAAATTATCCATATCAACAAATTATAAACATGGACGATAATAAAAAGCTAATTTTCTATTTATTTCACAAGATACTTGATACATAACCAAATTATAGAACAACAATAACATCACAAAAGCATCACGACAAGCTTTATGGTTTATTTCAACCAATTACATGGCATCACCCCACATAAACACAAACATAACCACACAATCAAGGCAAGTTTTATTTATTTGAGGCCATTAGAATCGCATTGACTTGCCATGCACCTATATGTATATGGTTTGATGTTTAGAGATATTCCACATTAACACCTATTGCGTCCAGATGATCGCTTCTTTTTTCATGAAACCTAACCATCTTTGCATTAGACATAGGAGAGCTGAAGAATATTCCGATTTCAGTTCCAAATGGTCCATATTTTCTTTTGTTTGTGTACAACGAAATAGAGTGCACCACCTCTGTGCAACAATTTCCATCAATGGGCCCATAGTACCCCATGATACCAATTAAGTACTCATTTGAGATGTTCTCCAGCTTAATCTATAATAGTCCAAATTCCAAATAATTAACACCTACATATATACATAACTATATCGATAAGTGATTTAAGTACACAAAATCTTTAAGAAAGTAAAACCAATGTTATATGTTGTGGATGACATCTAAAATCAAAGTATTTAATGTTCAGATTAATACATACATTAGTATGTGAGGATTTTTATAATTTTTTTTTATTCCTTTCGTAAATATAATGGTCTGTATTAAGATATTGTTTGTCTTCAAATTGAAATAATATGTATTAATTACAACATTAATGCAACATTTTGATGACATATATACATTAGCTATATACAACCTAATGAGAGGGCAATAGAATTCCATCTCTTACTCTAGCTATAGTAGTGGCACCTTCTCCACCTTGCTTGGTGGACAAGACTGACTTGCCATCGTTGGTACGATATCAACATTGTATTGCATGAACAACTCCATTTCCTACATGCACATCAATTTGATCGATACCACCAAAAAGGCCATCATCCCATGCTTTACCTTTATTTCCTCCCCAAGGCCCTACTTCTCGTAAAAGGTCCATGCTCATTGTTATTCCTGCGTTGTGCTATTTTCATAAAGAAAATGGTTGTAAGAATTATTCAATACGGATTGGGGAAAGAGCGATAATTCAATTTGATAATATTTTATATTTGAATCGTTCTCAACATAAGAAACTTTTTAAAAAATTATTAAGTAGACCAAATACGTTATTGCATTAATTGCATAAGTAAAACTATAATAATAACTTCACCTGGATGATTATAATTGGATTCGAAGAAACCTTTTGATAGACCCCAATCAGCTCAAGGTATTGACCAGCTCTTCCAAAAAATCCAACAGTAGTTTGATCTTCAAGAGGCATCTCGAAAGCAGTGCCAGTTGTACGACCATAAAGTCCATATTTAGTCCGATTTGTATGGAAGTTTAGAGATGTAACAACTAAATGGCCTTCATACATTGAATACATGAAACTTATTGATATTAAGTATTCTTTGGGCCATTCAATCACAATCTACACAAAATTTTAATTTATGGAAAAAATTGAAAACCAATGTAAATTAATTAAAATTTTTTGAAAGAGAGAGAGAGAGAGAGTGTGTGTGTGTGTGTGTGTGTGTAAGATAATTAAATAAATAATTACCTTTGTGACATCTCCACTTTTACCTCCAAATTTTTGTGAGTAAGCACCATTGTTATTTTCATCAACACCTTTAAAGGTGAGAGAATCAACTGTCCATCCATGGTTGATTATTATCTCTGCAATTCCACTCTTCGCAGTATAGTTCCATTCAGATCCCCCTTTACCACCTCATGGTCCAATCTTAAGTAAAGATTGATCCTGATTGCTAGGACTTTCCTACAACAAAGAAAAAAAAAAGTAAATAAGATAAACAAAATTAATAAAACACCTATCAAAACAATGATAAGCCTATTTACCATCTACTTGCTAAGAGTTTTTGGCTTTGCTTTGTATGAATAAGCTTTCGAAGTTTGATTGTTGGGATAATTAAAATTACTTAGTAGGAGGTATTTATAGATAGTAAATCAAGGCCACTTGTCAAGAGTATTCTTCTTATTAAATGTAATTCTATACATATATATATTCAATATATATGTATAGTGTTTCTATAATTAGGACGTCCTAACTTTAAAAAGTAAGAACTAACCAATTAAATTTATCTATTGTATTCTCTCTCCTAAAACAAATTATTTCTTCTATTTAATCCAAATGGAATGAATAAATTTGATTGATTGGTCTTTACTTTTTAAAGTTAGGACGTTCTGATTATAAAAGTTCTATATATATATATATTAAAATCAATATAAATCAATGATTAATTGATTTACACAATGAATATCTAGTCATAGTGCAAGTGATTAATGCACCTTTTCTTTACATTCGTAATTGTGGTTCAAGGCCCACCAATTGTATTTATCAGCATACATGTATCTATGTCAAGGTTGCTTGTGAAGAGTACTCTTTTTATTAAATGTAATTCAATATATATATATATATATATATATATTAAAATCAATACAAATGAATAAGACATTCACTCATAATGCAATTGATTAGTACGCTTTTTCTTTACATTTGTAATTGTGATTCAAGTCCCACCATGCATATTTATCAACACATGTGTATGTAGAGTTTTGCTCTCTTATTTATCAACATTCATGCATGTATGTCAAGGCCACTTGTGAAGAGTATTCTTCTTATTAAATGTAATTCAATATATATATATATATATATATATATTGAAATCAATATAAGTCAATGATTAATTAATTTATATAATGAACATTCATTCATAATGCAAGTGATTAGTGCATTATATATATGTATATATATGTATGTATTATCAACATTCATGCATGTATGTCAAGGCCACTTGTGAAGAGTATTCTTCTTATTAAATATACATATATATATATATATATATCTATTGAAATCAATATAAATCAATGATTAATTAATTTACATAATACACATTCATTCATCATGCAAGTGATTAGTGCACTTTTTCTTTACATTCGTAATTGTTTTTCAAATCCGATCCCACCATACGTATTTATTAGTATGTATATAGATTTTTGCTCTCTTATTGTAAGAATAAATATCTCCATTTATTATAGAAATAGATTTTTAAATCGCATATAACCTATAATCTTGTTAGCTTGCGATAGAACCCTAACATTGGTGTTAATAAATTTTCAATTTTATCTTGTAATTATATAAAAATAATAATTTACTCAATAATTCTATTCGATTGACCAAATGTCTTATATACTATATAGCCATGAGTTGGCTAAACTTGTTTATTAGATTCTATGTAATATGAATCAAATGCTTTTCCACTTTGATATCGATAATACTTAAATCCAAAATCTTGTGAGCAACAACAAAAAATTAAAGCAATACAAGTTTGGTATCATTTTGAAAAAATTGTTTTATGAGGAGGTTTCCTCAAGAAGTTCTTAGTTCTTATTCACCTCACGTGAAATATATGTATTTAGTTGATGAGTTCAATAATATGATTTTCAAATCTTCACACTCCCAACTCTTATAATCTAATAATGTGGACTATATACAAGATATTGTTTAATAAATTAAAGAATCCAGTTATACAATTACTAAGTTTTGTTGTATCCAATCTTACATCTTGAATGAGAAGAAAATGACAAAGTAAATATATAAATCCTTTAATCAATTTCTTTCTTGTATAAGAAAGTACATCTCTCTCTATATATATACAAAATGAAATGTACGGTATTCTATGCTTTGATGAGGTGATTAGTTAGATCATGCAATATTAATTAAATGGATGATGTATCGATAGAAAACTTTTTAAGATTATAAAGGCCCATATTCTAATCCATATAACATATAAGACTTGATGGTAAAGGCCCATAATCAAGTGGATTGCCTCTACTATGGAATTGTGGGTATATGATACAAACTAGATCATTGTAGACCTTATACTAAAAAAATTTCTTTATGGGCTTGTAGATCCAATGGAATTGAACTCGAATCAACGTTTATTGTTCAGGAGAATACGCATTGATCTACTGGAGCTAAAACCTATGCAGGAGAAACTGAAATGGGTTTGAGGCCGATTTTTCTTCGTCAGACATGAAGAAGGAAGGAAGGATGGGTGGCTATGAAAAAATAAAATCAAATGCAGCATCCTTATCTTTTCTAAAACAGCTCGTGGAAAGCAAAAGCAATGCAGCATAATACAAATTATAAAAACAAATCAATTTATAAGTTAAAATCTATGAGACAACCTACTCAATTATATAGGAGACTATTACAAAATTCTGACTGAAGATTGATTTTGAGATTAAAAATAATTAATTAATATTTCTTAAACAGGCATAAAATAAACACAATCAAGAAAAGTAGTCGAAGTAAAAAGGAAATTCAGACACGTGCAACAATCATCCGACTATTGACAAACCAATACATAATCAATTACTAATTCATAGAATTTTAACACAATGAAGAACCCAACAATATTTGAGTTTAGATATATATGGATGCAAAATACTTACAATTCGTCTAAAACACATACCACTCTATTTACTTAAAAGGATATATGTTGACGGATCAATGCATGCTATAATATTTCTAAGCACAGACTTTTTCTCCGGATTGCATTTTCTCACCTTCCTCATCATATTCTTCTTGCTTAAAAGTTTTCTTTATGAAATTCGAAGATACTGCTGGTGGTCTTGTCAGAGGACTCCAAATTAGCTATTTGCCTTAACTCTTTTACTGATCGGGGATTCCCACAGTAAAAAACTCCTGCATCACACTTGATGATGATGATGATAATAATAACTCTATTTAATTATAAGTGATTTTGAAATTAACTTGAAAAAGCATATTTAATGACGAAATTAAGGCATGGATTTTCACATTATATAAAATGAATGAGTATTGATATGTGTATAAAATTAAAATAGAAACATATGTTTCAGAGAAAAGATATTATCAAAATACCCTCTGAAAATGAAATTAATATGAAATTATTATTTTTGTTATATTAAAAATTAGAGTTCAGTGGTATTATTTTTCATTTTAAAGGTTTTTTTCAGATTCTTTTTATTTAGAAAGAATGACTTTGAGGGGAAAAAAAAAAAAACTGACCAATGGTGGAATTTGGATGGTGGCTAGCAATGTTCTTGTAAACTCGAAGCCAGTTTGGTTTGCCGAAATGGGATTTGACTCGGGTCTCGGACACCACATCCACACCCTTCTTTGCATGGTGTAGAGACTGGAGCACAGAAATCATGGCTGACCTAGCATCACCTTCTTCAAAAACACTAGAGCAGTAATTATGGAGTTCTATCACACCCGTCCTATCCACTTCAGCCACTTCGTTCATGATCTCTTTGAACCAATTAAAAGAGCTCTGTTTGTTTGTAACCCAGTAGAAATAAACTTTCTTTGTTTTGTAGTTGCCACTTTCTACGGCTGATTCTAAGTTGTCTTCTCGTCTTTGTATGTTATTGATGATGTCCTTAACGATGCTGATCATAGGGGTGGCTCCAATTCCTAGCCCTATTAGTAAAACCACATCGTAATCTTTATAATCTCGTGCTGGTGATCCATATGGACCATCGATCTTAATTGTTCGTCTGCAATTTTCATTGGCACACAAATATAAGAGAAATATTTGAAGATTATTTTACTTATTTAAAGTTTTACTGAAATTTAAAAGATTTTGTTATTTATATTAATATTATTAAATAGAAATGATTAAAATTCTTTTATTTTATATTCTTCTTCTCATTAAAATTGATTATAAGGATTAAATGTACTCATCAGGTTATATAACTCTAGCTAGGAATCAAATTTTTGAGAACCAGTAATAACGGTAACTTAAATATTACCTGGTGTTGCTTCCTCCTTCAACGCTATCGGAGAAGACGGTTTTGATTCGGCCTGTCCAATCACCAAGATTTCGAATGTGAACGCTAAGGTAGTCGTCTCCTGGTGCTGAAGTGATGGAAAATGGGTGCCTGTTCACATTAATTTTTGGTGATTTAGTGTCAATTTCTTTGGTTAATGGTGATGGAAGTAGTCATGATATTATTAATAACTTTATTATTGAATATTTAACATGTAGTTTTAAACAATAGATGTTAAGAATACTCTTAAAAGAAATTTCTTGAAATACATATTTACCATTCAAAAGGCGAGACCTCAGAACATTTGATGAACACATATTGTCCACTCTCATATTCGAAGTCCTTAGGTTTGGACATGTGCAATGCCAAGACGTCATTGTAAACAATGGCCTTCAATATGTTTGTCAAAAATATTATCAGTATATCTCAAAATGAATATCACTTGGGAAATCAGAACATTTGATCAGACTATTTAATTGCTTTTAACTTTGATGGGAAACTAAGAATTAGTAGGATAACCTTGAGAACTCGAACTGGCTTGGTGTTTGATCTAAAGGTTCTAATCAACCTCTCACAAGCATAAAGTATGACCGGAACCATCACGTACATCCATGTCTGTAATAAAAGTGAAAATCAAGTCAAAAATCATAACAATATATGTGAATATACTTATTAGATCATGATTCTTCACTAAACTACTTTTTGTGCTAAACACAAAACAATTGAGCAACTGCATTTAAAAATATTAAATAGAAAAAGATAAATCTCAAACCACTAATAGTAGATATCATCAAATTTACCATGTTTAGCACAAAAATCAATACATGATAGATTTTTAATTTATAACTAACTTGCATGATAATCTTAAACTATCTCCAATACAATTATGTATATGAACAGTTAATAAGTCAAAAAAGCATCTCCAATGTAATTATTTAACCTAAATATAGAGCTAATGTGACAAATTTTTTTTTAAAGAATATGGATATGAGTTTCTCAATTGAGAAATTTTCAATAAAGTTTAAATAGGATTTTTCACCCTTTTCTAAACAATAAAAAATATAGATTTATCTCTACTTTCTATCATCTTAATTGTAAAATATAAAAGGAGAGAGAAAAAGACACATATATTATGTTGATTGGTCAAAAGTTAAATACATATTTGGTTTAAATAATTGCATTGGATAAGAAAACATATATCTCTATAATTCTTTTGCTAAAGTGGATCCATATTTAATACCAAAATAGACCCATATTTATAAAAATGATTGATGTGTCACAAATAGAAGCTCAAAAATGCATAATAGCTAGCATTAGAGATATCTCTTATCAAACAATATTTAGAAATTCGGCATTCAATCTAAGATTGATAATATAGATCAAATTAAAAGACAAGTAAGAGCTCACCGTTTTTTGATACCATGGCTTGATGAGGTAGAGGTAAATGCCATGAACAATTAGGAGGACATAGACAATTACAAATAAATGGTGCGCGTACCAAAAGGCATTAAAGCCAGTGAGTCTTTCGAAAAGTTTGGGCATGGTTTTGTGCTTTTTTTGGAGCTTTTCTTTGAGCTTGTTACGTCTAAGCCAAGGATTGGCTAATGTGAATGCTATGGACATCAAAACCACCATTATTATACCTGTCCACCCTTCTACTCCCTTCACAAACCACCAATAGTTCTGCGGTTGCTTCTCCCCAAAATAAGGTTTCATTCGTTCGTATGCTTTATTTGTTGCGTGAATAAGTCTCGGAAAATCACATGTTAGATGAGCTCCACCATGTAATATAACTCCAATGGCAATTCCAGCAGCAATCACCTACAAATCATATGTATCAAAATCCTTGACTTGATAAAATCAAATACTAGTAAACTATATATTTTACTAAGTTTGGATGGAAGTTTGTAACTAATCTAATATTGAATCTATAATGTTGGTATTTTAAAAACTCAATAAGAGCTTAAATCAGCAAAGCATTCTAAGTTTAAGTTGTTACCATATGAAAATCTAAATTGTTGTCGAAGGGCACAACTACTCCCAATTTGGTCTTGTTTCTGAGCCAAGTAATGGTGTTGCGGCAGACCGGTAGTAATATCAAAGCCATGTTGAATTTAAGTGTCTCCGCTGCTCCTTTAGCGATGCAAACACAATTTCCCATCACATCATAAGCATCTTCGTTTCGATAATATTGCACAAACTTGTACGCAAATAACCCCGAAACAATTCCAAGCCACAGCATCAAAACCCAGACCTTTTGCCAATGATTTATTAGAAAGTACTTAACCCTCTGATACCATCTCCTTAATAGATTCTTCTCCTGTGTTGGGTTAAGTTCCTGCAGTACCCTCTTAGATTTTTTTGGAGTTTGCAGAAGTATTTTTTCTAGCTTCTGAATCTGCTCAACCCATTAAACACCAGCCATGTAAAATGCAATTTTTTTTTTACGAAAAAAGAAAAAAAAAATGATCCGAAATTAAGAGAACTTTTTATATGCAAAGTCTAGTACTTTATTAAGGTTTCAATCATAAATTCTCAGCCATTAGATATATCTACCATACTAAATTTGTTTTTATTTTCTTATAATTTATAAAAACTCTAAATGTTTCATATCAATATGAGAATTTCTATCCAAATAAAAAATACTAACTTTTAAATTACCTTGAGGTGTCCATCTTTATGGGGGTCTAATACTTCCATAATCACGTCTGCATATTCCTCAGCTTGTTTTTGAATGTTGGGAAGCCTATTTGCAAAGGCACTGAGACTTATAATCTACACCCATCAATTTTTCGTAATATTGTTAGAAATATTGAAGTGCTAATAAATTTTTGTGTTAAAGACACAATAAAAGGCCGCATTATCTACTTGGCAGGAGCTACGTAGGAGTAAAAATTTTCTGTTAAGTTTTTGTATTTACTAAGTTTTGTATGAGAGGGTTTAAGTTTGAGTGATACATGAAAGATAAAAAAATATAATAATCTTAATCATCCATTATTTATTATGTGATGTATCATTAAATTATCAAAAGCTTAACAAAAATATATATATATATATATATATGACACAGATGCTTGTTACGAAGTATTCATTTTCTTTGGACTTTCGCTAGATAAGCACGGAGGTTGGTGAAAAAGTTAATAAAAGTACCTCTTTGATTTCCTCTTTTGTGATTTTTCCATCACCGTCCTTATCTACCCTGCATGATCACTCATTGTAATACATAGAAATTAATTAAGATTCTCATAGTTAAATTAATTAATTAGCGATGATAAATGAAAAGAACAAGAAAAAGCTGTGACAGGACACCAACATGTCAAAGAAAGTTTTGAGCCTAGAACCAAAGCTTTCGTCATAAATCTGGTGCCATAATTTTTTCAGCTGTTTCTTGTTAATGTATTCCCCTTTTATTTTTTGCTTCCGAGCAACAGTCCAAAATAGTTCATCTATAAATTTTGCAGGGTCGCCCTTTATGCCTGTCATAGTAAAATAGATTTAAAAAAAAAAACAAAGAAAAAATTGTGTTATTTTTATTATTTAAAAGAAAATATAGATAAAAAAACAAAGAAAAAAAATGTATTATCTTCGTTATTTATAGGGTAAATATAACAACCATTCCTTATTGTTTGGAAAATTATTGATTAAGTCCAAGGGGCTCTGACAAATTTAGGCAGTGCTGTCCATGTTATTCCATATACTATTAAAATAATTTTTCTTATTTAAATTGGTCTCTCTCAATTTATTCTCCGTATTCTCATAATAAATTTAAAATTAAAAAATGGAAGATATTTTAAACTTACAATCTATAAATGTGCAAGTGGGAGAGGCATATTACTAGCCAACCTCAACGTTGAATATGACAGGTTTCAGTACACTTTTGACCCTTTCGGGGTCAACTTGAAAAAAAATAAATAAATAAACAAACAGTGATTAATGATAATTATTTTAAATTACAAGGACAGCAGTGGAAGTATCCCTTCATTAAATAAGTCATCATTAAAGAGTTCAAATAAAATATTATTATACAATAATAATAAGAAAAACTTATCCTGAAAACCATTTTCTAGAAAGTGTACTCGTTTTTAACTTTCGACGAGGGCTCACAAATATCATCATATGAGGGAGAATCCTAATTCCCTTCTTAAAAATCAGCTTAATAGTAATTATATAAATGTAAACAAACATAAACAAATCATGATTCTTTTGAATGGACATATATATATATATATATACAAATGCCAATTTTACAAACTTACCTATACATTCACCAAAATTGGAATAGTGAAGAAGACCCTTGGTAGAGGTAGTGAGTTCGTCAAACCGCTTCTTTACAGCAGTCCAATCATCTCTCTCATCTCCAGACTTGGTGGTGATGAATTTCAGCCCTTGCAAGGCATCAGCCACCGGTTCAAACCTCGTCCACGACGAGAGGGACGTAGTGGCGGATACGTTGGAGAGTGAAACGAAGCTTTTGATATGCTGATGAGAACTCCTGCTCCCAAACAAGGACGAGGACCCAACAGCTGACTGCTTGCTCTCCAACATACCCATCTCATCAGGATCTTCATCTCCTTCTCCTTCTCCTCCTCCTCCTCCTTCCGTCCCCGGCTGAATACTATGGACGGAGACGGAATCATCACGAATTTCTTGAGTGACCTCCAAATTGAGATCATAATTATGATCACCAGTGTTACTGGTGGTAATGATCTCAGGATCAAGATTGAAGCTGGCACTTCTTTTGTGGTTTTGGGCAGGAGCTCCAATGATACTCTTGGTATCGGATTTGCTGCCGGAATCGGCTCCGGTCATGTTGGAGTTGTTGCCAGGTTAATTAAATATCCTTTGATGGGCTGTTTAACACTTGCATGTATGCGAATGGATAAGTACTACATGCATGATGCCGAATGAAATATATTAAAGGAAGACTTGATAAAGGTGCATGGGATAGGAGCAGGAAAAGACTAATCATCGATAAAGGTGTTCCTCCAAAGAGTGACAAAGGTAGCATGACCCGCTCCATTATTAATAATGTATAGAAAAAATCTTTCATAGATATGCTTTACAGTTATGGTAAGATATATTAATAAAAATTATAAAATAAAAAAAATAATGAGAAAAAAAATAATATTATTTAAAGGTTTGATATCCTGCTCCATTATTAATCCGTTTATGGATAGAAAAAATCTTTCATAAATCCACTTTATAGACATGGTAAGATATATTAATAAAAATTAAAAAATAAAAAAAATAATGAAAGAAAGAGAAAAAAAGAAAGAATATTATTTATTTGATACGTTTTATCACATTAACATATTAACTACGGGACAGCTGAATAAAAGGTTTTTTCATATACATAATATCAGATAATTTTTTTTTTTTTTTAAAAAAGGGTAACTACATTAATTAATCTAATGTGTAAAAAATAGCATTACATGCATAAACATGGGACATGTGATTAGTTAACAAATGATGAGATATAGTTGATTACGTGACAGGCTTACGAGTGAAAAAGTTGGAATTAAAGGGTACATTTACATAATTAGCTAGGTAAACGTCAATATCTTATTTTAATACAATTATTTAAATTAAAAGTTAGTGCGGCTTACAGTGAAATCATTGTCAACATGTAATGGATCCATCCATCAAACACAAAGATGCGTAAAGATTCAATTCATGACATATTTTGTTTTAGATATCCATAAAAATTTGTCTCTCTCATGATCCATTCGCATTATGAAACTAATCAAGCATAAGAGCAGTAATAGCTGGCACTATTAAAGTACATGATTATTCCCACTATTAAATCTTTAATAGAGCACTATTGTAAGCCGCACCAACTTTTAGTTTAATAAACCTTAACACTGCGAATGAATTTAATAGAGTGGCAAGTGTAGGTCCAATAAACCTTTAATCATGGACACTATTAAATTACAACAAACTTAATGCTAAAAAAATAGATCATTTATAGAAATATTGATTAAGACAGGCATAAACAGAATAAATTAATCCAAGTCATGATTCATGAAATTGTAGGTCGAATAGTGTTTTAGTTTCTGGAGTATAGAGAAGTTCGATCCAAGACAACAACCGAATTGAGACACGACAAATATGAATTTTTTATGTTGAATTAATTGTATACTAACAATCAGTCTTCAAATACCAAAATATAATAGTCAAGTTGTTTTTCGTTTATGTTTTGATAGATATATTCTTCAGGATATTTAGTAAGCTTTTCCAAGCTCTTGAATTTAAGGAAAAAATGACTACACAAGAATTAAACTTTATATTTTATGAAAATATCAAGTAAAACTAGTGCATGCACTTCTGCTCCTAAGGTGGTTGGTGTGTTTTTCAATCATATTCGAGATAACAATTTGAATTCTACCCCATATATATATATATATATATATCATGTGTGAGGAGTTTTTGTTTAGTATTATAGGGGAATACAATAAATAAATTTGATTGGTTTGTTTTAATTTTGTGAAGTTAGGAGGTACTGACGATAAAATTACTATATATATAGTAATTCTACCGTCAATACCTCATAACTTTAAAAATTTAAGACGAACCAATCAAATTCATCAATTACATTATCTCTTCTAAAACAAATTATCTTTTCTATTTAATTCAAATACAATAGATAAATTTAATTGGTTTATCCTAAGTTTAAAAAGTTAAGAGGTACTGATAATAGAATTATTATATAGACATATCATAACATTGTGGCTTCCTTCCTCTGGAAAAAAAACTATTGTGGTTCCCTCCCTCTTTAAAAAAAAAAAAAAAAGAAAAAAAAAAAGAAAAAAAAGAAAACACATTGTCGTTCCCCTAATAATTAAGTCAAATATGGTGACAATTGAACTTATAATGACCATATATTGTCGGAAAATAAGTTGTTAAGAAGTTTTAATGAGACGTTATAAGCGTACACCACTTTTCTTTGTCTCTCTCTCTTTTTTTTTTTATTTTTTTCCCCTCCAAATCCTCAAACTAGTAAATATTGTACTTATATAATATATGCAGTACAAATATGGGGTTATTATTTAAATCTGCAACTTTTATGTGCTTCTGCTTTTGGAAAACAATTGTATTGTTTTCGAAAAACAATTGCATTAGCATATTCGTAGCTTGGCTCAAAGACCTTATAAATTAGCGACAATTTTGTCAATTTACACCAGAAGCTTATTGGATTATTTTTAGCTACCATATGAAAATGTAGGTTTGGCAATGTTCAAGGAAGGTATCTAAAACTAAGTTCTAGGATTGCTTGATAATACCTGTCACAATTCCATATTTGCCACAAGCTAAAGCAAGGTATGGCTAAGAAGATTCTTTAATGTAACCAGTTGGAAATTGAAATCTTTTTACAGAGTGTTTTCATTAAATTTGAGGCAAACTTCATCTAAACTTTAGCAAACGAAAAAAAAAAAATCATAATCATGACTCAATGTTATTAATATATATATACATATCACAATACCTAACAGTTCATATAAAATTTGATGGGTTGGACCACCGTCGATGCCGTCTTCGACACCTTCATGGACAACGTCTAACAACGCCTTCCAATGACGCCTCCATGAACTCCATCCGGGTTCTTGGATTCGATGAACCCAAATGAACTCATATGGGTTTCAACCCAATGTATTTAAAATATATATGATCCTTAATTTTTAAAAATCTAGGATTAAAATATATTTGATTTTTAGTTTTTATTGTTTATTTTGAACTTGAATTTTTTTAATTTAATTTTTAATTTTTAAATTAAATCTCCACCATCCATCACAACTTGATGGATGGTGGAAATTTAAAGTTTTTATTTTACTTGATTAATTTTAATTTTAATTTTTTAATTTCATTGATTTAATATTTAATTTAATATTTAAAATTTAATTTAATATTTGATAGAAGATTAGGGTATTTTTGATATTTTAGTCATTCTATTACATTTGACCATGAGTAATTTGGTCAAATGGATTAAAGTGATGTATTTTCTAAAACTCAAAGGACCACGCACCTTATTTTGTCAATAAATAGTAAAAAAAACAAAAAAAACATTTTCTTAAACCATAAGATCTAAAATGAAAATTTTCCTTTGATCACTAGCATTGAGTTTGTTTATATACTCAAACTCCTCACCATTAATACCTGAAACTTGTGTTCTTCTTACTTGGTATATGCAATAATGCAGTAAAAGACAAAATCCCTCTTGCTTTCTTCATTGCATTAAAAATAAAAAAATAAAAAAGAACCAGGGGCGTGAGTATTACAAGTAATACCAGAAAACTAAGATGTTTTTTTTGCACCACATTTGAGAAATATATCATAGCGAACTCTAAAATTATTTCGTTTCTTCATAAATTATCATGAACTATAGTTTTTAATTATAACTAAAGGTGTTAATTAAAGAGATTCATTTAAATTTTTTGGCAACATTTTCAAAAGTCTGTTTATCTATTAATATTATCTCACACGATTTTATTAATATAATCTGATAACATCGTTGTGTAAAATATATAAAGAAACTAATATTATTACTATAATAATTAAAAATCATGCCACTTACAAAATAATCAAAGACAACATTAAGTTTATATATCACTTACACTTGAACTTCATCATTAAATTTGTATTGTCTTGCAACTTAATTGTACAGAAATGTACCCATCCCTTTTGGTAAAAAGCTTCAATTTTAATGTACATTGAAGCATATCTCCTCTCTTCCCTGAAAAGAAGGTCCAATGCACGTTACCGATCCAAAATTCCAAATGCAGTAGAGGCCATTGTTGTATTCTTTATACATAACACACTGGAGAGAACCATATCTATTATGTAGCTGAAACAGTAAACAGAAGAAATAGAAAAAAAAAAAAAAAATTGCAAGCATGGAATGATGGTGGTTGTTCTGTAGGATGCATCTCTGTCCAAACTCTGCTTTTGATCCATACATTCATGCTTTTAAATCCTAGAAAAAAGAAAAAAAAAAGGGAAAGGGAAAGAAAGAAACGTGTTAACAAATATGAATTCAAATTAAAGGCTATTTGACTGAATTTTAATATTATCCAAAATGACATTATGAAAATATTGGAAGAACAAAAGCATGTTGAAGAGTCGGGATTAGATGATGAAGCAATGCAAAAGTGGTACTTACCTGGAAAGATTTGGAATTCTTCCTGATGTATACATCTCCACCCTGAAGGCTTTTTTCAACAGCAGCACCAAATGCGGTTCGCATATCTCTCAAAACCAATTCTTTCAAAGAGGTTAGATTTTGCAACCCTTGTGGCAGCTCCAGTTTTTTGCAGCTACTGATCTCCAATTCTCTAAGGCAAGGCATGGCTCCAACCTTCACAGTCCACACTTGTATCGGTATGTTCCATAGTTTCAAGAAGTGAAGTTTGGGAAATCCTTGAGAACCACAAGTCATTTTGTCTCCTATGTAGGAACTAGAATGAAGCCTGAGAATGTTCAGGTGAGGCAACTGTTCTAGCACCGGCACCGGATCCTTTTCTAGTTGTGATAGTGACAAAGTAAGCTTCTTGAGATTAGGAGGAAGGAAATGAATATCAATTGCGGATTGTGGCAGATTTCCTAGCAAATAGAGTTCCTGTAGCTTATGATGGTTAGTCATTCTCTGCAAATTGATGATTGAAGCCGGACGATGACTCCCAATTGATCTCAACTTCAAGGATTGGAGTTCAGTCAGCTGATTAATCCATTCAGCCATTGTCTTGAATTCAAACATTTCTGTGCATAATGTCACTCCAAGCTTTCTAAGTCTTCTCATACCGAAGAAGAGATTGCGATACTTCTTTAAACCATTGACAGAGATGTTGAGCCCCCATAATGTACGAAGGTTGGATGAAACTAACCGGGAAATAATTTCTTCATGATTCTGTATATGGTAGTCCAAATAGATATGTTGCAGCTTGTTTGCTTTTGGAATTGTAATGGAGTGTATGTTGGTGTGCTTCACATCTAAAGTTTCCAAATTTGAGAGATATTTCATAGAATCTGAAAGATCATCTATGAAAGTTGATCTCAGGCCTAAGTACCTTAACTGTAACAGTTTTTTTACAACCTCACTAGATAACTTTGGTTTATATACACCCTCCAGATCCAGCAACTTCAGCAATCCAAAACCTTTGTTCATGATAATCGTGTCGGGATGATCAAGCTTAGCTTTACGTACAATATCATGCCAATTGTTGAAAGCTACATAAGATCGAAGGTGCTGGAACGAGGGGAAGTCATTTTTACCCGTGTAGGCTGCCGATCTCCGAACTGCAAATTCTTGTTCTTTTTGGGATGTTTGAGATGATTGAAAATGATGATAAAGAAATCCAATATTTGCTCCCTTTGGAGAGAAGAAATCATAGAGAACGCTAGGCATACGACATGTTTTAGGCCTTCCATCCAAACTCCATCTTACTTGAACCATTCTTCTGGTGACTAATTCTTCCAAGCACATCTCTGCAATATCTTCAGGATCTATTCCCGTAGGAGCTGAGGGGGTCGTAAACCCCTCAGCACACCATAGATGAATCAACCTCCTCACAGGGATGTCAAATCCTCTCGGAAAAAGCCCCATATAAAGAAAACAGGGCTTTACTTCTTGAGGTAAATCTTGATAGCTTAAATCCATGACATCGTCACTACTCTTATTTGCAAGCATAATCAATACTCTTGACCACTCATCATAACTTCTCTCTTTGGTAGACAGCAAGCCTGCCAGCAATACAATTATTGATGGTAGACCACCACATAAATTAGTAATTTGCTCCTTAAGGGTGATCAACTTTGAATTATTCATCAACTCCTCTTCTACAGTTTGAATCTTGTTCAAGAACAATCTCCAGCTATCCTCGCCATTTAATCGCCCTGTATCTATAGTTGGATTACTTGGATGCAGAAAAACATTTTTGGGTAAATAACCTTCAATATTACGATTAATTATGATTACTTTGCCACCCGGAGGTGCAACAAAAAACCCTTCAAGTTCGAGAGATTCCCAAACTTGAGGGGTAACATCATCAAAGACAATAAGAAACCTGAACCCTTGCAGGAGTTTATATGTGAAACTCTTCTTGGAGTCACGTGAGCTAAGAGCTGAAACCGCCAACATGTTGTACAACTCGGCTGGATTGACTTGTTCAAGTATATCAAGCAATACATCTCCGACTTTGAAAACACTAGGAATACGAACCCATGCACGTTTAGTGAAATGCCGCTTCACATCACTTCTATTGTATACAGTTCTAACTAGAGTTGTCTTTCCTGAGCCTCCCTCACCAACCACTGCAATAACTTTAGTATAGTTTTGCAAGTCATCTGGAACATGATCTTGCCCTTCAACGATTTCGCTAGTGCTAGAATGGCCACCATCATTACGATTGTGTTGAGGGATCAATTGAGCAACCAACTCTTCTATTTGCTGTTCATGAAGACCAACAACTTGTAATGTTTCCTCCTCCAAATAAAAATCAGAAGTTATTATTCTATGATGCATCTGCAATGGAGTGTGAATATTGCTGTTTTGGATGCTCGAAGTGCCGGCTTCTTTCGTTTCAACCATGCGCCCAACTTCATCATTGAATTTCTTCATCTTCTGGGTGAAAGACTTCATCCGAATTCGTCTACAAAAAGACTTCAACTTATGAGTGAAGTACATGAAACCCTCAAGATCATCCTCTATGCTCTTTCTGATCTGCTCAAGTTCTTTTCTCGTAAGCAAGGTGTCAATGGCATCCTCTGCAGAGTAGACTGCTTCCAGAAGCTGGACATGGATCTCTGAACCACCAGATGAAGCTTCATGATCAAGGACATCTACATCTTCCAAGAGTCGTTTTGAAGCATGGAGATTTTCAATAGCTGTCTGCACCTGTTTTTGAAGACTTGGATTGATACTAGTTGCCTCATCACGAAGAAGATCTTGTAACTTGCTTATCGAAAGGGAAATGGAAGTTTTAGCATCCATGGATTGAAACAGGGCAAAAGGTTAAAGACGGAAACAAGTTAAGACAAGAACATGTGATCTTAGGTCGTGTAGGGACATTTGAGAAATGAGAATTGATAGATATCTCAAGAGTTTTGTTGCTTATTAGTATAAAGTTAATGTAGATTAATTCATGGTAAAAAGAATATTAGGAAAAAAATAAAAAATTTAATTTTTAGAATAACGTATTTGTAATATATATTATGAGTCTCAATAATAACCTCTATAATCTATAAGATGTTTTAAAACTAGTAATAAAAGCAAGCATTTTTCTAAATGTATCTCTAAATGGAGTGATCTTAGAAAAAGAATAAGAAAATGACAAAAAGGTAATATGAGAATGAAATGAAACATTGAAAGGAAAAGCAATTATTTGTAAAGAGAAACTGTGGTAAATTATAAAATTTATTCATATAATTCATTCTATTTTTAAATTATTGTTTATTAATAATAAAGTATAGTATTTCTTTTTTTTTTTTTTTTATTTCAACACATCCAATTCAACAAGGATCAAAATATATATTATTTCTTTTATTAATTTGTTTCAATTTAATTTTGAACAAACAAAGATATTTGATCGAAGATTTGCTTTTGAAACCAAATATTGCAAAAAGTAAGAGATATTAGAATTAGGAATTTTTACAAAAATATCTCGAAAAACAATGCCATTTTATTAGCCCTTGCTAAAAAAACTAGCAAAGTGGACTCAAAACACAACAAATATAAAAATATGCTAAAATACAGTTACTCATATCACCCTTAAAATACTAGTGGCCCTTTTAATAAAAATTCTAATAAAATACTTAGGATTTTAAGTCATTTTATTGAAAAAGACACAAAACACAACAAATAGAAAAATATGCTAAAAATACTTAAATCGATTATTCATTGTACTAAAAAACTGAAATCGGTTTTTCATTGGAACGAAAACCGATTTTGGCTTTTCAGTACAATGAATAATAGATTTCGGTTTTCTATTTCAATGAAAAATCGATTTCGTCACAAATTTTGCATAAACTGCAGATCTACCTTACGGATGCCATAAATCACAACCAAATCACTTTTAGGGCTTTACCTTGCAATGTGAACAGAAAAAACCTAAAAACCAACCAACAAAAGCACATACATTATCTTCAAAAATCAAATTACTTCAATGGAAGGAGAAGCTTAATAACCTTTAATAGATGAAATTTCAATGAATCAAAAACCTTGAATGGAGGTAGAAGCTTGAATGAAGAATCTCTTGCTAGAAAGTTTGTTTTTTGGCTACAATGGTGAATGGAAGAAGAAAACAATGAATGGAGTAGAGAAAAGAAGTTAGGATGTTGTCAGGAAGAAGAATGTTATTTTGGTAATTTCGGGTTAGGACAAGTAATGATATTCACTTAAGTGTACTTTAATAATCTTGGATAGAGAATGTAAATAATTTATTTGAGAGGTCAAAAACAATTTTTTTAAAAAAAATTGGGTAAAAACAATTTATTTTTTTCATTTGGTCAATTTTTATAAAGCCCCCATCTAGAGTGTGTGTGTATCATAGACAATGAAAATAAAGTAGCACTCATTAAAAAAAGGGGAAAAAAAAAAACAAATACAAACGAAAAAATAAGGGAAAAAAAAAAAAAAGAAAAGAAAAGAAAACCAGCACACTTTTGAGCCTTGTTCCAAACTTGTTCTCTAGGACCAAGGATAGCATAAGTATCAATCTTATATCCTTCTATGAACCTTTGTCTATTGCTTTTCAAAAGAAGATACCGGCCATATGTTTTGTAAAGAAATTAACTCATCTTCAATTAATTTTGCTTTTTCTGACAGCAAATGTCTTTCTATACAATGATTCTCGGAATGAAATTAGGAATACATCATTGTTATATTTTGTTTGATTTCTTTAATGAAAAACATTCCGATTTAGCACATTGATGTTGTCTTATAAGTGCCTATGGGGAACAAAAATATTCATTTCTATGAAGCTCAAACATATATGCCAAAATTACAAATTCTGTAGCATAATAAGCTTGTAAAAATTGCATAGAACCATTTTGATTCTAAACTTGCAACCGTTAATGTGTACCTACTTCAAGATGTGAACTGTACACAGCTTTTTGTAAAGCAAATGCAATCAAGATTCTCCCTTTGGAAACAGATGTCAATTATTTAGTAAACATAACTGTAGTTTATTCTTAGCTTGAAAATTCAAAAAACTTACAAGTTAATGGTGCCCTTGTCACCTTTTACCTTTTTTATTAAAGAAAAGAAAATTAATTGTTGCATATAAAAAAGCAGAAGTTAGTATTTGTTTGAATATACATCAAATTGATCTTGTAAGTTGCATATATAAATTGATGTTACGTACTTACCGCTGTAGTCTCTACACTAGGAGTTAAAGCATTAAGTGTGTTTACAAATCAAGAATCTTAATGAGAGGAAATAAATCTAGAATCTTAATAAGAGAAGCAAAATTTAATTGATTTATAATGAATTTCAGTTATTATTACATTGGTTAATAATTAAATTATGTGTACCTCATATACAATGTGTGTCGGATCTACGCATTCTTTTTTCAGTAGAATTCTAATTTAACGCTAAGTACAGTTTATCATTATCACATGTTTTAAAAGGATCATGAAAATTATCGGCTCAGGAGAGGATCCAAATCGTCTCTACAAACCTAATTAGCTTCCCCTGCTAAATCTTGGACATGACACAAAGGACATGTTATTAACAAGGAAAATACCAGTTACTATTAATCTTTATCTACTATACGATCTTTACCTATGCATTCGGGTAAGGGTTCAGCAAATAAAATATGCAAATTGATTAACTTGCCATGAGAATGAAAAAATACATGAAATTTAGACTGTAAATTACTATGAGTATTCATTAATCTTGTATCTTAAATTTCATACAACCAAACGATTGTTAACCGTACATACTAATTACAATTATATTCACCCAAAAGAAATTGCTTACCAGGCAGTAGCCTCTAAAAATTAGTACTTTGTTTTCTGTTAATCGAACTACTTATTCCTCGAATTAGAACATATCTTCAAACACTACTATTTGGCAAGGAATCTACCAATTGGACGTCCTCGAGATGACACAAAGTGATGGGTTAAGCCAAAATTAGCCATGAGAAGCCAAACATGAGTAAGAAACTCTCCCCCACGTCCTAGTTGTTGAGCATGCGCAATTCCTTTACTCTTTGCTGCTGCATATCCCAACATTTCCAACCAAAGGTTTCCAATCCTTTCCCATTTTTCCTTCATAGTTGTCAAAGAAACATTAGATAGTGGAACTTAACTTGGCCACTAACATAGGTAGATATCATTATATATACATATAATTATTAGAAAAAATCTTATTAAATAGAACCAAAAAGAAAAAAGGAAAAAAAAAAAAAAAAAAGAGTTTTGTAACTAACACTGAAATACAAGTTGATTAAAGTTGAGTTTTTCAGCATCACTAGCTGTCTGATATGCCTTCAGAACCATTGTTAGTCCATGAAGACACCACTGTCTCTAAACTAGTGATCATATTAAAAATACTTGATTTATTTTTAAAGTTAATTTTAAAATTAGTGTTTCTTTTATTTGAAAAAGATCCGTAATTATTGTTTACTACAATATATATATATATATATATATATATGTAATTTTAAGGTTAAATTTCTGCTTGCCTAATAGTAGATGTCTTGTTAAATAATTACTAAATAAAAAGATAATACCTCTTGTTCTGCTGTTTCCTGAAATTCTGTTAGAAGCTTCACTGCATTCTCAAACAAAAGAATTCGTCTATCATTAGCCACATAATTGTAAGGATTGATAACTTCATTGAGGAAGTTCTTCCAGAATTCGGCTTTACTTTCATGGCTTCCGAAGAAATCCATATTAGTTATGTCTTCAAAGCTAACAATCATCAATCCCGTTTCAGCTGATATCATGGAAGGTTGCTGGACAAGAAGATACAACATATACCTTGAAATTCGTTTGATTGCCTTACAATAAGGAAGAAAACTCCGCGGAAAATGTTCTTGATCCAAGTAGTAGAAAACTTCTGTAACAACACTCCAGATGATAATTTTGTATTCGAACTCTTGCCAGTTTATACTTGTATCTTGTTCTTGTTGTCCTTCTTCTTCTTGGTTGGTGGTGGTAAGCAATGCATGAGTAAAAGGATTATTCCCAGTTGTTGCCAATTCTTCAGCTTTCTCTTTGAAATACCTGAAGATAACTTCTTTAAGATCTATGGTGACTTGAGTATTCCATTCCAAGTTTTTCTTTGTCCCAATGTTTAAGAACCGGCCACAAGACAGGAAGGGCTTTCTTTTCCTTCCTAGCAGGGCATACTGAGACAGGCTATTCGACGACCTAGGACTCTTAGGTAGTGGGCAAGAATTAAGAGTTTGCAAGGTGGAGAGTTTATTATGCTTGATCAACCAAAGAGCAAATCTGTCTGAGAAGATAAGCACTAGCATTGCATGTATCTCTAGAAGAAAAGCAACCACAAGCAACAGAGATGTAATAAAAACATCTGTCATTTGATACTTGTCTTTGTGATCAATAAATGCTGTGAATAACACCAATGAAGAACATATGATAGAGATGGTGAAGAGGCGCAAGAGTAAGCCAATAGGTGAATGCAACAGCGGCGCTTTTGTATAGCGCAAATCATAAATCATTCCAAGTTGGATTTCATTTATTTGGAAAGCATCTTCCGAAGATATATATCCGAAAACGGCTAGACTACTATCTCTATGTTTGCTGCTGAGTGAAGCATCTAGAAAAGCACGTTTAGTTGCGTCTAAAAATCCAAAGGCTATAACAAGCTTTTCTTTATCAAACATGGAATCATTGTTAAAGCCTGATAAATTTACCGACATCTCAATCTCCGAACACAACTCTGCCTTCACAATGTACCCTTCATTACTCTTAATCCGATATTCCCGATTATCCCTCTCGCCCGTCACACCATACCCTTTAGTTATACTTTCATTGAAATCAATATTTTGTTGTTTGAGCACAGACATTCTGTGTATTTCATAGCTGGCGGCCCTGAGTACCCAAATCCTTTCTCCATACTTGATAAACCCTGCAATAAACATCAAAATGGAAATAATTGAAACTTTTGAGCCTTTGCCTGTCCAAGTTAGGAAAATGACATAAACAGCACCGAATGCCTGAGTAGCCAGTCCAAGCAATTGCCTCAACCACAGCTCATTGTCTTCTAGAGCATAAGCAGTTATAGAGTCCGGACCACCAAGATGCAACAGAAGGAATTGCGCCCAAAATGTTGATAATTCAATGTTCGGATCGAGTTGTCCCTTCTGGCCAAATTTAATCTCGTTTGAGACTATACCAAGAGCGAAAATCGCCACACTGTCTGCAGCTGTATAGGCCGCCCAAATGAGTATTCTGATCCATAGCTTGCGGTTATACTTTTTGCGACCGCCCAAAATGCTTAGTAGTATTTGGACAGCAAGACTAAGTAGAACCGTCAATCGCAGATCCCAATCCTTCCACAGTGCCCCCAACTTTTGAGGGATCTGCTCTAGTACTGCCTGCCTGTTTGTTAAATATATTGCACTGCTAACAACTGAGATTGATTTGTCGACAATATTAGAGAAATATATGAAGGTAGTTAAAAGAACAGCAAATTAAGTAGGAACACTAGAGTTATAATAGCAGTCATATATCTACACACGTTAAGTAGATGAAGATGGAAGATTTTTACAAATCAACATGGTCAATATTACCTCTCCGTGCATGTAAATCAATGAAGACAAACACAATATTAATTTCTCGACAAATGACGAAAATTAGAAACAAGAAGCAAAAACATACTTGGGATTATCATTGGCTTGGTTATATTAATTGCTCCCTAGCTGAGATACTTGTGGACACCCTTCAAGTTCAGAGAGAGAGAGAGATCGAGATCAAATATATAGAGAGAGAGAGAGATGTTATGTATATGAATATATATTACCTAGTTTGTGATTCACGTTTGCTAAATCTTCATTTTTAAGAATGTATGATGGTACTATCCCAATTTAATGTGATCAATTACATATCCCAATTTTTTACCAAGATTTAATATATTTTAATTTTTGTTGAGAGAAAATAAAAATAACTTCAAAAATTTTTTAAAGGAAAAAGTTGTCTTTAATCATAAACGAAATGATATTCATTCTTAGTCATCTAAGACATTAATTTACCCAAATACCCTCAAACCCATTTTTGAATTCTCTTTACTTCTCCATCTCCTTCAAAATTGATTAAAATATGTTATTTACTAAAATCTGATATTAGTTATAATATCATAACTTCATTTATTTTGGGTGTTATTTACATTCTTCACTCAACAAAGACTTGGATGTCTCACTCTTCACTCAACAAAGCAAGCGAGTAGCTCTTTGAGGCATATAAAGAATCAGTTTTTATATTTACTCATGTCAAGTATTTCCATATAAAAAGATATTCTTTTATGGGTTTGATTATCTTACCAGATTAGATTGGTTGTCGATACTCAATAACCAAAATCTGCTGACTTTTTAGTTAGTTTGTGAATGCTTGGACTTCGTATAAATACTGCTAAGATTGTAGCTATATATCAAACACTTGCATCATTCAATAAAAATGTAGTTTGATTATATAGTCCGCATACGACAATTCTTTTCAATTAACTTTTGTTAATATTGACTGCTAATGAACTGGAAAGACAGACATAATTAGTGATGCAGTTCTAAATATAAGGTATTAGAAATGTGCTATTGACGCAGCGACTTCATTCAAAATAACCGACATAATTCTCATTACAAACAAAGATATGCAACTTTATACAGCCTATAATGTACATATTGTTAATAGAGTTTATTAGTTACATTGAAGCTTCATGTACCACTTTCCTAGGCCATTTCTGCTGTCTTCCAACTAATACGGATCCGACCAATCTTCAAAGAGGCTTCAACATGGATGCGCATATGTGTAGACTTCATGGTCTTTGTTTTGGAGAATGCATCTCTTCCCAAACTCTTGCTTTGCAGACTATTTTGGTATCTAGAAATATTACATTTTATCAACAAAAAAAAAAAAAAAAACCATTATGTCACTTTAACTTAAAAATGAAGGATGCAACATGAGCAAGCATGACCTTATATTGTGTGATTTGAGATGTTTAAAGTGTCAGAAAAGAAATTTATTAGAATTAATAAACTTAATTTCTAGATTTTTCATGAATTAAGATCACATTAATATATAATACATATAGACATTGAAAGATGCGTGCATGATGTAGATACTTCTAAGTTGTGTTCACAAAAGACATATTATACATGAACTCAGTTATGATTTTAATAAACTCATTCCTCCATCTCTTTACCGTATGAAGAGAGAACAAGAAGAAATGAAAGTAAAACCGATGAAAAAATTTTCCCTCACACCTCTCCCTTTTGTTTCCAATTCTCTATCTCTTAATTAATGGTTTCCAGTAGCAATTATCCTAAACTATGAGATCCTTCCATTATTAAATTTCTAACATAAAATGAGAAAATAAAAATATGGGAAGAAGAAAAAATAGAAGAAACTGAAGAGTTGGAACTAGAGCAAGAACTAATAAACAGAACTAGAAGAGCTGGTACCGGAAAAGGAATAGAATTCCAGGCATTATTTCTGATGTACACATCTCTATTCTTCAAGCTTTCTTCAACAGCCGCTACAAAATCCATAGACATATTTGTCAATACTAGATCTTCGAGAGTGGTTACGTTTTGCAACCCTTGAGGCAACTCCAGATGATGGCAGCTTCTGATTTCCAATTCTCTTAGACAAGGCATGGCTCCTTCCTCCACTGTCCACACTCTTGCCAGCAACTTCCACAGCTTCAATTGGCGGAGTCTGGGAAATCCTTTAGAACTACAAGTCATTAGTTCTCCTTTGTAGGAACTATAGAAAAGCCTGAGGATGTTGAGGTGAGGCAACTGTCCTAGCACTGGCATTGGATCCTCTTCTAGTCCCGACGATGACAAAGTTAGCTTCCTCAGATTAGGAGGCAAGAAACCAACATCAATTGCGGATTGTGGCAGATTTCCAAGCAAATATAGCTTCTCTAGCTTCTGATGCTCAACTAGGGTCTGTAACTCAATGGTTGAAGCTTGACCATCTCTGTCAATTGATCTCAACTTCAAGGATTGGAGTTCAGTCAGTTGATTGATATGTTCAGCTATGCTCTTCAGTGCCTGAACTTTCGTGCATAATGTCACTCCCAGCTTTGTAAGCTTTTCCATCTGGTAGAAAGAGCCAAATGGATCGAGATTATATTCATAGATGCTTACCCCCCATAAGGTACGCATGGTTGGATACGCGGGGAGAATAGTTCTACAAATGTTCCTGTTCACACGGATATGTTTCAATTTTTGGAACAATTGGAGATCAAGCAACCTTATGTTAGTGTGCTTTACATCTAAAGACTCTAAATTATTTGCTAACCGTTGTATATTTGGAATATCATCCACGAAAGTTGATCGCAGGCCTAGGTAACGTAACAGAAACAAATTTTTCAATAGATTATCAGATAACTTAGGTTTGAAGACACCCTCTAGATCAAGCACTCTTAGCAATCCAAACTCTTTGTTACTGACAATCTTGTTGAGAAGAATATCTATAGCACTAACCGGTGTGATTGGTATCAGTGTGTCAAACGCTAGACAAGATCGAAGGTGACCAGCACGACGAAGTGGAGAAGAGTAATCCATACGCATGTAGGCTGCTAGTCGCCGAATTGCAAAATTTTGTTGTTTTCGGGATGGATGAGATGACCAGAAACGATGATCAAGAAATCCAACATTTGCTGCTTTTGAAGAGAAGAAATCATAGAGAATGTTGGGCATACAACATGTTTTAGGAGTTCCATCTACTCTCCAACGTATTTGAACCATGTTTCTTGTGACTAGTTCTTCCAGGCACAATTCTGCAAGATTTTCAGGATGTGGTTCGCTAGAAACCAACGGAGTCATGAAGTCCTCGGCACACCATAGAGAAATCAATCTCCTTACAGGGATCTCAAATCCTCTTGGAAAAAGCCCCATATAAAGAAAACATGGCTTTATTTCAAAGGGTAGGTCATCATAGCTTAAAGCCATTATATCTTCACTACTCTTATCTGCAAGCCTAATCAATACTCTTGACCACTCATCACTGGTTCGATATTTTGTAGAAAGCAGGCCTGCCAACAGGACAATTATTGATGGTAAACCAGCACATATGTTCACGATTTTCTCCTTGATTTCGATCAGCTGTCGATTATTCAACTCATGATCTTCTATTCGAACCTTAATGGAAAACAATTTCCAACTCTCTTCATCGTTTAATCGACTCATATTCAAAGTTGAATATGCAACATCTGGTGGTAAATTATCTATACTGCGTGTTGTTATGATTATTTTGCCGCCTTGAGAGTGAAAAGCATCGAATAGGAGAGATTCCCAAATGTGAGGTGTGTTGACATCGTCCAAGACAATGAGGAACCTTGTCCCGAATAAGAGTTTAGTAAGCCTACACATCAATGCAGCTTCATTGAGAGTTGCATCCACCAACAGCTCAGCTGGGTTGAGTTGTTCAAGTATATCAACCATTACATCTCTAGCATTGAACACACTTGGAATACGAACCCATGCACGCCTGATGAAATGCCGCTTCACTTCAATTCTGTTGTAAACAGTTCTTGATAGAGTTGTTTTGCCCGAGCCTCCGTCGCCAACCACCGCAATGACTTGAGCAGACAGATCATCACAATGTTGCTGATTGAGTTCAGGGATTAATCGAAGTACCAAGTCATTTATTTGATGTTGAAGATCACCGACGACTTGTGTTTCCTCCTCCAAACAAAAATCAGAAATTCTTTCCCAATGCTGCCTCTGGCTAAGACCATCTCTATCACTTTGAAAGCTCAATAATCGTGTGTTGTTGTTGATTTCGGTATCCGAACTAGTCCCAGCTCCTTTTATCTCTACCAAGCGTCTGATTTCATCATTGAATTTCTTCATTTTCTTGTAAAAAAGAATCAGACTATAGAATGACTTGTACCCATAATAGCAAGAGCAAGAACATATCTTCTTGGTCAAGGATGACCGTGACCTATCGGGTTCTTCTTTTTGGCGCCGCTGATATTCTTTTGTCAATACAAAGGTATCAGTGGCATCCTCCGCGGAGTAGACTGCTCTCAGAAGCTGGACAGTATTCCTCAGATCCTTCACCGAACCACCGGATGGTGCTTCAGCAAGGCCATGTACATCTTTCAACAATTGCTTTGCTGCATGGAGACTGTCAATAGACTTCTGGATCTGTTTCTTGAGTCTCGGATGGTTAATAGTTGCCTCATGATCATATTCAAGAAGATGTTGTAACTTGTTTTCCAACATGGGAATGGAAAGTTTAGCATCCATGGATTATTGGAACATGCCAAATGCTAGAAAAAAGAAACAAAGACAAGTTCGAATGCGTGACTTTAATTAGGCAGTATATGGAAATTTGAGAATTGAAAACTGACAAGAATATTTCAAGTGAATAGGTTTGTTAAAGTCTAAAAGTTGTTATAATTTGATCTCTTTAAAAACTTCCTCAAATGGAGTTGGCTCAGATAATTAATTACTAAAATCAATTATTATTTGTATAATATTTATATTTATTCTTATATTTAAAAGATAATTAATATTTAAATATTTAAAAAATACGTTTCAAATTTTCATAGTTGAAATGCTAAATTTAAAAATTAACTTAGGATTTATATAACTTTATATGAGTTCTATAGTTTTCATTCAATGTGATATCCTTATTTTATTAATTAAATTATAACTATTTTGAGCTAGTAACGGAATATAGTTCTGATCCATATGCAATAAATTATCTTAATTGTTAAATGAGGTGAAATTATTTATTTGATGTATAATTTATACTAAGATTCACTACATAATAAGAATTCACAATTTATATATTGTCATTAGAAGATAACAAGTATATAGGTATGCAAACTAAGGATGCTATTAATGGCGAACAAGCATAGCTTATGTACGAGGTTAAGTATAGGCATTTAACATCAACGACAAGTTGAAGGCATACAAGCTTTACTTTACACTTCAAAAGATGTTAAAGTTTTGGCCTCTACAGGCAATTTTTATTGGTTCTATACTTGTTCTCGAGGAGCAAGCATAGCATATGCATTTATTATATATATATGTATATATCATTTGAACATCCTTTGTTTCCAAATGAAGGTATTTTAAATCAAGGACGTAACTAGAATTTAATGTTAGGGTGTGCTAAAAAAAATTTCTTTAATCATTAAATTTATTGAATATATAATAAAGAATATAGTAAATCTTAACTCTCAAAATTCATATTTCAAAATAAATAAATCGATAAAATAGAAATACAATGTGCACGCATATACATATATATATATTGAATTACTTTAAATTACTTACAATTATCACGTTTTAATTACTTACAATATTGAAATTACTTAAAATTTTCACTAATTGCGTAGACCACCATCAATACATGTTGGGCGCTTTCGACAAAGGTTTGCAACGTGCTTGCATGTCAGCTAATGCGTTATACGCACGCATCTACTTTTTCATTGAAATTATTCAAATTACTTTAAATTACTTTCACTAATCACACGGCCCACCATCAATACATACATCGGCTCCTTTGACACGGGTTTGCCACTTGGCGTACAAGCACTAGTTATATTTGTTTCATCCTCTTCAAGTGTCATTTTAGACTATAAGTAACATTTTAGAAGGAAAAAAAAAAACATAAGTTGGCTACTTAAAAATATATTTAATTCAAATATAAGTCATAAAAAATCTTTTTCTTTTAGAAATAAACAACCATTTAGTATCATTTTTAAATCTATCTCCAATTTAGTGAATTTGGGTCCCAGAAATATACAATAATTTTTAACATAATAAATTTGAAATACTTTTTTTAAACTAACTTTGAAATACTTTTTGTGAATTACTTATGAAGTCAATTATTTTTTTTTAAAAAATTAAAAAAAAAAAAACTAAACTAAATACTAAATAAATGTACACTTTTACGTACTTCTGCAAAATGTAATAAATTCATCTATTTATCATTATTTTTTTGAAATAATCAATTAATGGATTTCGGAGACTTCAGAAGAACACTACCCAAGCACTAAAGAATACAAAATAATAATAATAAAGTGATATGACGATGGTGACAAGCCGCGCACAAAGAAAAGAGAGAGTGTGGGTTGGCTGGCCAGCACTCCCCCTCCGATGCTTCTTAGCAACAACATATGCATACCAAAAATAACTATTAACGTGTCAGCTTCTTGACGAAAGAAATAAACAAAAAACGAAGCAGCTGAAAAGAAAACTCGCTTTTATATTGAAGATGTCAATAGAGGAAATAAAAGCCATGAATATATCATTATCCATTATCGTATTAAACTGTTGATATTGAAATATAAAAGTATTTATCATAGTAAATGGTTTTTGACGGTTTGCATGAATGGACTACAACTTAGTTTACACAACAAAACAGTTGGTAAATCTGAAGCTAAGAAAAATGTTTGATTAGAAATTCTCATACTTACTTAATTAGATTCTATGAGCTGTAAATTAATTTAGATTGTTAAATCTCATAATCTCAATAAAATAACTCTAAATGGCCTTCATAGAAAAAAATATTAATAATTAACTTAATCACATCAAATACTAATATTTAAAAAAAAAATTACAAATGTGAATGAGAATTACATATCCAATTAATAATAGTTATACATGTACTTTCTTAAAATTGACTTAGATTTATAATAATTCTCTTACATAAAATACAATAAATACTAGAAGAATCATGATAAAAAAAATTCATATGTATATCATGACTAAGTTTGTATATATACTAATATTTATTTTAAATGCAGTCATTAAATGTAATAAAGTAATCATAGTGCACTGAACTTTAATATTTACAAATGACAAGAAATGAAGGTACAGATTTTTTAATATAGTGGTTAAGATGAACAGTATAAAGTAAAGACCGTGATCTCAAATGTTAAATGTAAGGAGTTAGTAATTGGGAACGTGCATTTACAAATCACACACCATTCTATTACCAGTTAACCATCTAATATCTTTTTTCCTATGATGATAAACCAAACTAATTAAATTATATAAATAATCAATTCAAAGAAAGAAAACAATTATAAATTTGACATTTAACGGAGAGATGGAGGTATGTGATATGAGAATAAAATCAAAAGACATGCTTTGGAGTCGACGTTAGCATTGATTGGATGCCGTCTTACTCTTTGAGATTTCATTGATTGGATACCCTCTTACTCTCTGAGATTTCACAAAAATCATTTAAATAGTATATACAGCTGCCCCACCATCAAGATCACCTCCATTGCTTTTGGATCATACTTATACAATCTTTGATGTTTCGTTTATAATTGTGTTCTCAAGGTAAAGAAAGCAATCAATCAGAGAATTGATGAGTCTGCCTTTTTTCCTTTAAAATTCAATGCGGATATACATTCACCTTCTCAAAGAAAGTGCTTTTGCTTTAGTCATTGTCCGTGCCTGCTTTTGTGTTCTCATGAGAAAGCTAATGGATTCTTTTGGAAGACTGTGAGTGGATTTATTGTTGTTTGATTGGTTCTATTGATTACTGTCCCTAGGCCAATTAATTCAATATCTAATCAGCGTGGTTGCTTTAAAAAATTACTTTGCCTATGATTAGGTTTTAAGCCATTTATTGTTTGTTTTTATTTTTAATAAAATTTTTTAAATTAATCTTTTAAATAAATATAAATCTCAAATTTTATTTTTAAATTAGTTTCACGGTCTATTTAAAAAATGGATAGTGGATATCTTCTTTCATAATTTTATTTTAAGCAAATTTATTTTTATTTTTCAATTTTATTTAATTAAGTTTAAATTAAAGGCAAAATAATCATTTATTCTGGTAAATTTTTTAAAGAAAAAATTGTTGGCGGGGGGTTAAAATGGCTATACATTAGGATCAAAGGTTGGGAGAAAAAATTACAAATATCCCATATTAATAATCACACTGCTAAAATTAGAATGAGATTAATATGATAAGAAATATAAATATTAATGGAGACCAGAAGAGGATAGATGTGAAATTGAAGAAGAAAAATACAAGTTTGGTAGGCGTAGAGCTAGCTGTCTAGGCTGCTCAATTTTGACTTTGAGTATATATAAATGTATTTGATGTTCGAGTTTGATGAGTAAATCTATAAATAATAGAGATTAATATATTCATAGCTCCAAATTATAAATGAGGTATGTTAATTATAATTAGAGTATATGTATATATGGCTGAACTACCACACAAATGTCCTCTCACTTTTGATCCAATACATGTTTGATCGTCTACAACTATATTTAAATCTCATAAATGTTTTTATTTATATCTACACTTATAATAGATAACACATGTTTATCTCATCATGAAGCAGCATATATCAAAATTCATGCACCAACATGTTAATAATTAATATTTTACCAAAGATTATGGATAGAACCAACCAATTAAAAGTACATGTATCTTCACAATAATTCAAACTTGTAAGAGAATATTTTACACCTATATATATATCATATATAGTTCCCACCATAATTCTTGTTATATTCTTCCTATTTTTCCTTCTATTATATCCGAGATTCCATTTTTTTTTTAATAAAAGGATATATCTTTTTTAAATATGTATTTATTATTGTGAGTATTATATATATATTATCAAGAATAAAGTGAACATATATATAGTTTTTATAATTCTTCTTATATAAAATGTTTGATAAGTGAAATAAATGAAATTATAAAAATAATGTGAAGCTATATAAAATACATATAAGATTGTTATTAATTCCACATGTAACTCTCATTCACATTAGTATTTCTTTTTTTAAGAAAAAAAATACATATAAGTCATCTACTATAAGATCAATATTATAGCTATTGTAAAAATTCATTAATATAATCTATCAAATTAAATTGATATAAATTAATTTACAACGTTGTTGGATGCATATGGTAGCATGGTCTAAATATAATGTTCCAAATTAAATTGATATAAATTAATTGATAATGTTGTTGGATACATACGGTAGCATGGTCTAAATATAATCTATCAAATCCATAGAAAGACTGAAGGTAACTTCTTTTAAAAAAAAATGATAAATGTTACATAAATACGTGTGTCAAATTTTGAGGATGAAGGAGACAAATTCATCAACATAATACTTACGTGTGGGAATAATTTTTGTGGGAACATTGTTGTTTGTTTTCATATAATTTTTGTTATTTAAAAAATAAATAAGTACTTGACACAAGATGATTATCTATACTGTTCCTTGTTTTTACGTTCAAATTGTCATAGTGATACAAATAATTGAATGAAAAAGGAATCAAAGTAAAGGAGGGAGTAAAAGAGCAGTGGCTGAGTTGAGTTATCGAGCTGCCTGATAATAGAAACCCCATTTAATAAATGATGGAGGGAGTAAAATAGGACCTACAGAGCGATCAGGCCAGGGGTCCATTACTACGTTTTCGCTTTTGTGAGCCATTGTTACCAACCGATTTGAGATGAGAACATGGGATGGGATGACCAAATTGACAGACCCCAGGCAAACATAAACTCAGACCACAAGTTAAAAAGCAGGTGGATAAGGTATAAATTCTCTCCGCCGCGCACAAAGACCAAGGGGTGGAGTCCATTAAACAGTGGGCGCATGGTAGCTTTTGTTGTACGAAAACGACATTGTTTTTAATTTTAAAACCCAGTTTTAGCACTTTTTTACTACTCTGTTTCACTTGTCACACTCTACATTTCACATCTTAACGATGAGGAATCTGCAGAGCGAGACCAACAAAAATGAGCCCATCATGTGACTCACCACCACCTGATTAGATGACCCACTAGGCCAACGCAGGTCCACACCCATGACTGTACCTCTTTGGACTGAAATGCAACCACCTTAAAACAGCCTGGAATTGGACCCACCACTCCTCCGTCTTCACTTGATTACTCAATGTCATGACTCCGATGCATATATACATATATATACATATATATGTACATATGCATATATATGTGTGAGAGAAGATTTTGCCATAAATTACAAATAAATTGATATGAACTTCACCATAAATTAGTAATAATAGCTATATATCACGATCCTTTTAAAGGTTCATACAAGATTTTAAATTAAGATATATATCATGATACTTTTGCAGGCTTCAGCAAAAAGTAGATGATGCATTTGTTATCAAATTGTTAGACGTTGGGTCTGCACAGCCCATTTAATATTATGTACAAAGTTTCTATATTCTCATCCATTACTTTAAAATTACATTTTCTTTTTTTAGAATTACTTTAAAATTACATTGGAGAATGCATTTATCACATTGTCATGCCCTGATGCATTGAGAAGAAAGATTAGGAATAATACCCATTCAATTTGTTAATGGGTGCTTTTAGTTGATTATGTATCCTTGTTAATGTTTTGAAATTGTGTAAATAGTTGGATGGGAAAGAGAGTGGTACCATTGAGCGCCATCAATTGCATCTTTTAATTTTGGAAAAACTTCATTTAATTTTTAAGGTTTTGAAAAATATCAATTTTTTGACAATATTTTGAAAATAACTATTTTCATCTTTAGCTTTTCCAAAACTCTTCAAAAAGGTTTAAACCGTCAGTCAACTGATGTTCAAACCGAACAAAAAAATAAAAAAGACTTAATTGCCCCTCATCACCAAAAATGACCATCTTTCCCCTAATGAAACCAAAATATGACATATTTTTCATCCCATAAAAATTTGACATATGTATATAGATCATTCTTTTAAACAATAATTAAAAGAAATTCATAAAACAATATTATCTTTTATGAAATGAAATGAAATCTCAACATGAAATGAAATATGAGATTGCAAGAAAAAAAAAAAGAAAAAAATACAAAATCCATCAGAGATGGAACTTCCCATTATTGATGGAGTGCCTTCATCATCAGATGAAGAGGAGTAAATCGCTAGTCAGAAGGGCATCGACGACACGAGCTCAGAAGTGGCACCAGATTTGCACCAGATCGTTCGCACCAAATCATCGACCTATCTAGTTCAAACCAAGTTCCCACTAGATTGTCGATCTAGTTAGCACTAGATCTGATTAGACGACTCACTAGATCGTTGATCTGGTTTAATGATTCACATTTGAACCAAGTCGTCGTCGATCCATTGGCTATTCATTACCTTCGTTAGATGTCCCGGCTCTCACTTCTGTCAAACATCTTAGCCATTATCTCTGTTCATCACCCATGTCATTTAATCATCGCTGGTGCCGCCTCTAAACATGAGTTTTTTGAATTCTTCTTGTTATTGTTTTTGTGTGGATTGATTTTTTTTTTTTTTCCAAATTTGATTGTTTTTCAAATTGGGTTGATTGTTTTTTTAGATTGGGTGGTGGCTCGGTGACAATTTTGTGTTGTTGCAGAGAATGAGGTTGAAAAAAAGGGAGCGAGAGAGAGCTGGAGGGAACCGGAGAGAGAGTTAGAGGTGTGCACCGGCGATTCGCAATGGAGATGGGGGCCGAAGATGCCTAGTTGCAGAGAATGGAAGAGTTAGGTTTGTTTGGTTTCTGGTGATTGATTTTGTAAAGCTCTGGTTTGAAGAAGAAGAGGAACAAGAATAAAAGCTCTTGTTTGATTTTGTAGAAGAACAAAAGTTTTGTTTGATTTTACAGATGAATATATAGATGAGTTCGTCTATGGTTTTTTCTTGTTTGATTTTCAATTTTTTCAAAAAAAATTATGTTGAAGATTTGGGATCTTCAACATTCGGATTGAATGTCTGATTCAAACTCAGAAGTAATTGATTTTTTAATTTTAATTAATTCTTTATTTTTAAATTATGCATATTCATTTTAATCTTGACCTTACATATGTCGTAATCTCAACTTTCTTTTGAGAAATGTCAAATATACTCTTTCTACCCGAACTTTTTTTTTTTATTTTTTTACCGTCCGTTGACTGACGGTTTGAACTATTTTGAAGAGTTTTGAAAAAGTTAGGGATGAAAAGAGTTGTTTTTAAAAGATGTTTAAAATTTTGATATTTTCTAAATTTTCAAGGACTAAAATGAAGTTTTTCTTTTAATTTTTATTTTTTTATTTTAATTTTCAACCGATCACAACTGGAAAAAAGTGGTTGTGGCTTAATGAGAAGGGTATAGTTATAATTTCAATTTCAAACAAAATCCAGGGGTGTTGAATCTTGTACTGTTTATGCTCCTCATCACACTTTTTGTATAGTGTAGATAGAGTAAGTTAATATTTAAAAAATTTATGTTCACATAATATTATATATAAATTATAATTAAGAGTTCGTATTTATATCCAGTTAAGAAAATGGATTTTCTAGTACAGGGTTTTCTTTTTTTTAGTTAAAAAGAAAGTTACTATTTTGACTCAAAAGGTGGAGCCGAGAATGATGTTAGTATACATTGGCTACTATTTTTAGTCAATTAGCTAAAAAAAAAAGTTACTATTTCTAGTCGAAAGGTAGAGCCGAGAATGATGATAGTCTGCATTGGCTACTATTTTTAGTCAATTACCTAAAAAAAAAAAAACAAGTAACTATTTTTAGTCGAAAGGTGGAGCCGAGAAAGATGTTAGTATACATTGATTACTATGTTTAGTCAATTAGCTAAAAAAATAAGTTACTATTTTTAGTCAAAAGGTGGAGTCGAGAATGATGTTAGCATACATTGGCTAGTATTTTTTGTCAAAAGGCGGAGCCGAAAGTGGTGTTAATACATTTTTAGCAATTATCTCAAAAACAAAAAAGTTAGTATTTTTAGTCAAAAGGTGGTGCCGAGAGCATGCGGACAAAGGCCATCCTATCAAGGATGAAGTATGTACTGTCGGAGTCATGTGATAAAGTTCTAACTTCATCGATTGCGACGAAAGGGGAACAATTGTTTTGCATAAGAAAGTCGCTAGACTCATTAATTGCCTTTTCACGCAGCACTCGTTCACAAATCTCACTTGACGCCCTACTCTTTGATTTAAATTCTCACCATTCCCAGTAGTCGTCCATCTCTTTCATGAACCAAAGTCTTCGCATTTTTTCGGAAAATTAAACATCAAAATATAAGATACGTTTTGAGAGATGAGTGATGCATATCAAAATGTGTGAGAATTATATTCTATCTGAGTGTATGTAAAAACATTAACAGGTTAGAGTGATTAATCCATTACAACTTAAATTTGAAAATGTAAAAGCATTTATGAAATTGAGGAAAAAACTTTGCTTACAAATATTAACCCCCAATAATTCTCTAGTATGTCTTAAGTGAAAGTTGGAATTCACACTTAAATTGTTAAAACCATATTTTTATGTGGAGGGTTTGTAAGAAAAATAAATTCTTTTAACTTTGTCGAAGCCCTAGGTGAGGTTGCAAATTTATCTGTGCAAGTTTGGGCTTAACAAAACAAAGCCCGGCCCTGAAGGGTCAGTTTAAATGCGGGATAACTATAAATTTTCACATGCAAGGTTGTTGGATGGTTGAAATACTTTTAATACACCTTTCTTTCACTATAGAATTAGGGAAATATCCACACTCCAAAAACTAAAAAAAAAAAAAAAGGGAAAAATTAGAAAACCATTATCTAGATCATTTATATATATATATTATCTAGATAATGATTTTTTCTTATTTCTTTTTTGTTTTTGTTTTTGTTTTTTTTTTTTTTTTTTAGAGTTTGGTGTGTGTGTATATATATATACACACACGCGCGCGCCTTTGGAACAAGTATATATATATATACACACGCCTTTGGAACAGAACAAGTGACCGTAAACTTACACTTGCAAGTGGCTTCAATTTTTTGCAGTCAATTTTGTAGTAGATTGAAGATACAAAGGTCGAACAAAAAATCTCAAGTTTGTAGTAGTGCATTTAAGTTATCACTTTCTTGAAAATTAATATAGATCGAGTAAATTAATATTTAAAAAATTTATGTTCATGTAACATGACATATAAATTATAATTAAGAGTTCATACTTATATACAATTAAGAAAATAGATTTTTTAGTACAGGATATTAATAAATAAAGGATAAAATAGTTTTTGAACGAAGAAATAGTTGCTTACAAACTATCAGTTTAGTTGCAAACAAATGATGAAGCTAAAAAATTGATTTTTATATTTTAGTTTTAGTTTCTAAGCTCGAACTAATTTTAACACTATTTGTTGAAATTTGCTCTTATAACCGATACATTATTTATCACATTATCCCATTATCTTATGGACAGGAATTGTTTTATTAGACAAATAATTTTAACAATCTAACTAATTTATTCATGACCCAATTAAACAATAAATATTTTTCTATTTAAATATTATTCATTGTCGTCTATCTCATTAATTCTTCATTCGATTTTGGATTTGGTCCTTTTCTTGCCAAGTTTTTCTTTTTAAGAGAATTTATCTTGAATAAAATTACTAATATAAAAACAATAACAAATTTGTACGTGTATGTAAACTAGAGAACTATATGCTTAAAAGTCATTAGATTAAATTCTAACCAACAGACAAGCTGAACTCTTCGTTGCCCAACGTGATTCACATTTCAATTATTATCAAGTTCCCATTAATTCTATTCGTGGAGAAAATATATAAAAAATTTTACATGAGATGCAGCTTTATCAACAACCAAATAATGTATGGGGTCGGATTTTTGAATTAATGATTGTGCCCTTTATCTATATCTTTAAAGCAAAGCTTAAAATTTTTCATGTTTTTTGGATTATTTTGCTTTTTCCTTTCTCTTTTTAACTTTTTCTGTCTTATTTGTGAAGCCTTATCATCAGGCCATCTGCAATCCACAAGTAGAAAAAGAAGAACAATAAATAATTCATCTCATTGTAGTATAACTGTCTTCATTCCACTCTTTCTTTTTTTTTTTTTTTTTTTTGGATTTTCTGGTAGTCATTGTGAACTCCCAATTTCGAGGACTAATAAGAATTGGATACACTTAAACTGTAAGGCTCAAATAGATCCATAAGAATTATGAAAGCCCAAGTTTTAGTTATAAAAAAAATGTTGGCCGAACCAATTGAGCCCAAATGAAGTGGCTCTTATCAATCAATCAAGCCCAATTTAAATGGGCTATTAACATTACAGAAAAAATGAATCAAAAGCGAAAGAAATGCAATCAAAAGAGTCAGGGGTTGGCCGAACTAAACCCAATTCACATGGGCCCATATATCAATTAACCAAGCAAAAGCTTTGTTTAAAGGAAAAAAAAAAAAAAAGGGAGTGATGATACTTACACCCCTATAAAACTGTATGTGCATCCCTTTTTATACATGCACCCTATTAAGATTTTTTTAAAACATTACGCCTTGTGAGAACACCCCACATATTACCAATATGTCATTTTTCTTTTATTTTTGATTAAGAGAATCAAGCAATTCAAGAGGTCCCAAAACAGGATAAGGATTCTTTGTCAATATTGGCATGGTGTTAACTTTTTTATGAGAAAAATTTAAACTTGAGTGGTGTAAAAGAGAAAAAATAGAATAATTTTATTCATCAATTATTTTTTATACTAATATGTCAATAGATTATTAAAAATTTAGCAAAAGAAAGGATGACAGAAAATCTTTACTCCCCAGAGCGACCACTAAATCGCCGTCAAGACAAATTGGTGTAGACCAAAGGTTATTGATCATTGTGTGAGAAGAAAGTTCATGGGATGCACTTTGATGCCCAACATTGGATACAGTTCAGAAAAGAAGACCGGTCATTATCTTCCAAATGGATTCAAGAAGTTTGTTGTTCACAATGTCAAAGAGCTTGAACTGTGAATAGGACTTATTGTGCTGACATTGCACATGATGTCTCCACAAAAAAGAGGAGAGAGATAGTGGAGCGAGCTTCTTAGGTTGATGCTGTTGTGACTAACAAGCTTGCGAGGTTGTGCAGCTAAGAGGATGAATGAGCTTGAACTTGCAGTATTGGTTATGTCTAGTATTTAGCTGTGTTTTAGTATGTGTTATCAAAATTTTGAAAATTCTAACTATAATTAATATATGTAGCTTGGTTGATCTTTCACCCTAAGTTGCGAGGCGTTAATTTTTGAGATTTTTCTTGTTTAATCTGTCCTTTACTGTATAAAAGAAAAAAAAAATGCTAGATAAGAATGATATTGAAATATCAATAATAATAATGATGATGATGATGATTGGGGTGTACATACAATTTTGAAGGAGTGAAGATATTGCCATTAAAAAAAAAAGGGAATTGAAAAGGGATCAGTTGGAGGCCGACCAAAGCTAATGTAATGGGTTGAAATTTTTTTAGAAAAGCAATAGAATTAGTGGCCATGTTTTCTCTTAAACGGACAAGTGTCCTATTAAATAATTTTAAAACAATATTAATAAAAGTAAGAAGATTAGTTGACCACCATATATATATATGTATATTGATAGTGACAGAAAGCAAGCAAACACAGAACATAATCGACAGCAGCAAAGAAATAATATCGCGAGCAGAAAAAGAAAAAAGAAGAGCAAAATTATTAATTGGAGCTAATTTTTGGGCTGATTTGGTGTGCAATAAACTCAGCTTCCGGTTTAATCGTCTGATTTGATTTTTATAAGTTCTAAATAGGTTATTTTGTTATTTTTAGGTGGGGAAGAACTCAAGGAGAATACGGATGCTATTGGTTTGAAATAAAGTTTTAAACTTAATTTATGAGTGCATTGTTTTATTTATTTTAAATTAATTATTTATAATTATAGATTTCATATTTTAATCATAGATTGCAGATTTGATTCTTTATGGATTATAAATGAATTATCCATTAGTTAATTAATTTCCTGAATTATTCATTTTATTATATGTTTACATTTTTAGAAATTCCAATCGTAATTTATTGTTTTCCAGCTCGAGTTTCTTTTATGAAAAGTTTAAGAACATTTTAAGTATTATTTATGTATATTTGAGAAATGTATTTATTAAGAATTAATTGTATATTTAGAAATAGAATTCTAGATATTTGCACATCAAAATTATTTGAGAAATGAAACAATTGAAATAAGAATTTTCAAAACATCAGGATTGTATTATTCCATTTAACACTTGTTAGGTTTACAATTATCATTATTTCATATCCAATTTACCTATTGTTGAATTGGTGATTTTTCGGAATTAAATGAGGCACAAGAAAATCAAAGATTCGAACCGAAAAAGTTCGAAAATTAAGAATCAAAATAGGCGTCAAATTATAAATATTCAGAATTATTTAGGCTTAAATGAAAAATGAAAGAAACTGAGAACCAAACTATAATTTGCCACAACATGTAAAACGCACAAAAAGGCCATCGTTTTGGCTGGTGTGAAGCCCACCTACACAGGCACTAATCGGGTATGATTATGTGCGCATAAGCATGCTTGATGGACATGCTGATTGATCGAGCGTACGAATCTGGGTCAAGCATGTCAAGATCCGCATGTTTCCTCTTTAGTTGCTGTTCCAAGTTAGGTTTTGACCCGTGCGCACATCCATCGGTCACGAAAGAAGATCAGCATGTTTTTGATTTTCTTGCCCACCAAGTAACCTATTTTAGGTGAACTAAGCACTCTATAAATATGTGTGTTCACCATTTAGTTGGGATATATCAAAGGAAAGAGAGACTAGAGGCTTGGGTTGCAGCGGCTATTCTTAGGTTTATTCTTCTCTAATTATTTTTATTTTTAATTTTATTTTTATGTTTCCTTTTAAAGACATAAGTGGCTAATTTATTTGTTAGTTATGACTAACTTGAAGCCCTGAACATGAATTCAATTTATTATTATTTTTAATGAAACATTTTATTTTTGCAGGATGAAATTAATTGTCTTCATTTAAATTGTATTATATTTATTTTGTTCCTTTGATTGGCCATCTTAGGAACATATTTTTGGATTGTGTTGTAGGGATATAAACCGCACATCATATGAGAATATTCTTAATTTGCAACAATCAATTGCTTATAATTGAGAAACATTAATTCATACCTAGGATAGACATCATGTTCTAGGATTTGTGTGATATTCATATTCTTCCAATATTTAATGGATTCCTATTATTTAATCTGAGTAGACATTATGCTAGGTTATAATTAGGAATACATGTATCTACGTAGACATCATGCGATTTGCATACTATCTAAAGAAGAATCTATAAGACTTGGGTTAATCATATATTGTTGTAAATGTCTTCATCATATATTAATATTATTATGTTTCATTTATTTATTCATAAATTGAATGATTGTTCAGTTGTGGATAGGGTGTCCTAGCTAAGTTCTTTCTTATTGGTTTTCCTTATTGAATTTTGTTTTCTTATTGCAATTAGGTTTTAAGCCCCATTATGGAAACCCTTTTCATTTAATTTAATTATTTAAATAAACTTGGAATTTAAGGAAAGATAATAACTTCTGGTGCGATCAATCCGTTATACTCAGTCAAACGATTTGTGCATTTGCAAGGTTTTAATAAATTGGTATTTTAAAAAATTAACCAACGGGCTACACATGTGTAAGTCTTAAAGAGTCGCTCAGTGCGTATATGCAGATATCTGGGGAGTCATTGAATCGCCCAATAAACGTATGACAGATGTTATCTCTCGCCCATGTTGCAACAAGGTAAGAATGAACATATATATATATATAATATTTTTATAATTAAGTATACATAATTTTAAAAAATAAGGACTAACTAATTAAATTCATCAATTGCATTATATATATATATATATATCTCTTTCTGGTTTTTGGATGAAAAAGTGCTTTGAATCCTATGCTGCTTGTGATGGGCTAGATTTGGATTATATTTGTAATTTTTTTTTTTTTTTATTATGGATCTTGAATTATTCGAGCTTATGAGTGGGCTGGTATCAAGTTCCAGGGAGTTGATGCTGATCTCAATTTTAATTAAAGTGATCATGAAGAAAAAAGTGCTTTGTGTTATTATGCAGTTTCTAAACTATGCTTCTATTCTGTATCCTTTATTGTTGTACAGGTTGAAGTGATAATTAAAGTGAGTGCTGAGTTCTTCTGGAGCATTACTGCAAACATAATTGTTGCGGAAATGCCACTGCCAAAATATGCTACCGGGTATTGCCATTCTCTTTCTTATTTCATGATGTGAATTGACAAGATTAGTTTTGCATGTCTCAGATTATTGATTTATTTAGTAACAGTATCAAATTTCTTTATATGCTTTTAATATCTAGTATAAGGTCCTAGCCAAAAATAATAAATAAATTCTAGGCAAGCTTATAATCATTATTCTTGATACATTACCTTGTTTAACCAGCTTATGCCTGTCCAGATTTTAATATTTGATAGCTTCCATGATCCCTTTATTCTAATGCATGTATGAAGAAAAGAACAATTATACAGCTCATATTATGAAATAGTAGGAGATAATCTTTAAGTCTCTATAGACATAGTAAAAGGAATAATCACAAAATCCTCATCTTAAAGGGACTGCAGAGTTGGATACTATTCAATGTCGTCATTTAACAAAAGAAACTTGGTTTGCAAGAATGCTTGGTAGAGGAAAGTTTATATTAAATTATGTAGTAGTCTCACAAACTTTTCGAAATAGAAAAACAGACAGGCAATACGAGAATGATTAGATATTAATCTTGTGGCAACAGACTGATGGTTTAGACACGCTGCTTATCATTTTTCAGATAAGTCTAATTAACGGATTGTGTTTAGCATGTCAAGGTAGATAGATTGTTCAGAGAATTGTTTACCATTTCTGAGTTTTCAGACAGTTAGCACAAGCTGATCTTATGGGTTCTTCATAAATTGTGCCATGTATCTCATTTGTATCTAATTGTTTACGTATCCACTGATTTTAATTAATATTTGTATAGAGTGAGTTTTGGTTTGGAACCAGAAGCAGCTGGACAAGGAACAGATTTCAAGAAAGCTACTAAGAGACTTGAATGGGGTTTAAAGAAGGCAATAACTTTTTAAAAGTTCTCTCACTTATTTAATGTTAGGTAATTCAATGTTTATCAATTGACTACTTAGATATGTTAAGTATTAATAGTCTATGTAAAATGGCAAGTGATGATAAAATGATATCTAGATGTGTCATAGTTTTGGGATATTCCAATTGATGTCATTGCAATGTCATATTTGATTTGGTTCAATTTCATTTGTTTTGGTTCAATTTAAATAGTTTTTCAAATTAAATAGTTTCATTTGAAACATGGGTTTGGTTTTAAAACTCATCTCATGCGACATTTTTTTAGTTTCTGTAAGTATGATCTGTTACAACATTTAGTGGAATGCATTAACAAGTGTCAATTTTTTACTGCATGATTCGTTAGGGTATTTTCATTAATGTCATGAAGAGGTTTTTACGATATTTTTTAAAACTTGCTAAAACTACTTTTTCTTGTAATGATATTTTTTATTTTCTTTTAAAACAGTCTCTAAATCACAATTCATAACAATATATATGTATATATGATCAAGTAATTTGATTTTGATTGCTTTGGGAATTGGATTGGTTATTTTCCCCTGTATTGGGATATGAATCTCTTTTGTTTCTCCGGTGACAATTGAAATTTATTGTGACTGATTTAAATACCAGCTAATAAATGAAAGGATATCAATGTCCTTATTAATTTATTTTTTATTTTGCTTGCTATGGTGATTTTTCCTATTGCATCACCTTTCTTTAGAACAGGTTATGTAATGTTTTCAATTTGTGTTTTTAGATGTTGTGTCAAATGCTCTAGACTGTTTTTTTTTCGATAACTTATTATTGTTTTAGTTTTTTCGCCATGTATCATCAGTCCTAATTATTCCCTATGTTTTGTAGCTGGAATTGTTCTTGAGGAGAAAAATTGGCCACCATTTTTTCCCATTATTCACCATGATATTGCAAATGAAATACCAATTCATTTACAAAGGTTGCAATATTATGTAATGATTCTTTTGCTTGCACAAGTCAATAGACATGTGCACACACACGCACCCCTTCTCTTATAAGGTAGAAAGGTGCTCTATCATTTGAGTATGATTTAGGGAAAAAAAAAATTGGAAAGCCTAACATTACTTTTCTTTTATTCTTTTGCTTCCTTCTTCTTCTTTCGACACCATATATGTCTTCCTTTAAAACAATTTATTAATTTGTTTAAATAATTTTTCATGCTCTTTTAGGAAGGGTTTTTGGTCAATTTTTTTAATTTATAAATATATTTACAATATTTATTAAAATAGATTTGACTAATTTTTATATTTTATATCCTATATTTTTAATATTGTTAATATATATAAATATAGATTAATAATAGCCTTTTATGTTTTCAGTTATTGCCATCACATTTATTTTTCAGTTTTTATTTTCAGAATACAACGGATTCAAAAATAAAAAATAAACTAAAAGTTGCAATTTCCTTCTTTTCGAAAAAGAGTAAACAATAAAGTGCACCAGAGACACTCTTAGTAAATCTTGTAATTCCTTTTGTGGGTGTCTCTCTCTCTCTCTCTCTCTCTCTATATATATATATCTATATATATATATAGTGGCGGGCTCAAACTTTTATTTTAGAAGGGGCACCTTATAACAAAGTAAAATAAAATAAAAATTAAAGAGAGAAAAGATTATAGTTTATATGAGTTTTTTTACTTGTAAATTTTATCATATAAAATAGTTTATGTTGAAGAAAAATAATTCACAGTACATCTTTATAGTCTTTTTTTTTTATGGTTCGAACCCATATATAATGCATTTTTTGAAAAAAAAAAATACTATGTATTTTGTTCGGGGATTAAACAATACATGGTGCATTTTTTTTTTTTTTTAAAAAAAAAAGAAAAAAATTATGTGTTATGATACTTTTGAAAAAAAAAATTAAGAAAAAAAAATTGTGTTATGGTGGGGAATTGAACCAAGATGATATATAAAAAGGAAGACCAAACCTCATGCCACCAACACCTTTTTATATTTGTTATCTAATTTATTTAAAATATATATATAACAGAAAAAAAAAATCATTTTAGTCTCTAACTTTTAATAAATGATCAAATTTTTAACTATATTTCAGAAAATGAAGAAATTGACTCTAACGTTTCAAAAAAGTGTCAAATTAGTCTCTCTCTCTCAATCAATTGACAATCAAATCTAATGGATAACATAGTGTGTAGGGGTAATTTTGTCATTTGAAATCACAACTCATGATCTCGACATGTGTATGAGCCAATAATTTGAAAACAAATTAAAAAAAGAAGGAAAATAAAAAATAAACAATTAAGAAAATTTTTTAAAATAATAATAAATGAAAGATAAGATATTTAATAAAAAGAAAAAATAATAAAAAAGTAATTTAAAAACAATAAAAATGATATTTACCCTTAAAAGAACTAAAAATTTTTAACATTAATAAAAAAAAAGTAAAAAATTAAATGATTTAAAAAAAAAATCAATCGAGTAAATGATTAGATGAAAATTTGATAGATGGTTTTTTTGATCTGGTAGTATTTTTTTAATATTTAATGATTTATTTTATTGTTCTATTTTACAATAATATTTAATATTTAATAATTTTTTAAAATCTGTACTACAAAAAAAATTGAGTCCAAGGGTAAAACTATAATTTTACAAAATTTATATATAAAACTAGTAAAAAGTAATTTCGTTATTAAATATTATTGTAATAGTTAACTATGGATGGAGGTATGATAGTCTTTCCGTCCATTTTAACTAAGTCAAGGGTAAATGAGACTTTTCACATTTTTGTTAGGTTTGACAATCAGTTGACTGGTGGGAGGGACTAATTTGATACTCTTTTGAAACGTTAAAGTCTATTTCATCCTTTTTCGAAATATAGCTAAAAATTTGATCTTTTTCCAAAAGTTAGAAACTAAAATGGTTTTTCTTCTATATAAAATAACATGATGCATTTTTTTGGAAAAAAATGAGAAGAAATTTTTTGTTGTGAAGAGGGATGGAACCAAGTAACCAACACTAAAGAAGGCGGGCCTCAAACCAACTACACAATTTTCTATCAAAGAGTATGTTTACTTTAAACATTAAATATAACATATCGAGGTGTTTCTTTTGAAAATAAAATGAGAAAAATATTTATGTTGTGGTGAGGGATCGTCACAGCACCAATGGGCAAAGAAGACATGCCTCAAGCTAACAACGCTGTTTATTGCATATTGTCTTTGTCTACTTCAAATTATATATATAATATATGTTAACAACTGATATCATTAACTTAATCGATTTTCAAAAAATTTCGAAGGAGGCATGTGCCACTTTTGACCCTAAGATGGGTCCACCCTTATATATATATATATATATTTCGTGTCAATCTCAAGTCTTTAATATTATAATTGGGTTCTTTCCTATCAGCTTAAGTTTTTAAGTCTGATGATCACTAATATAATATCAGAGCTTAAAAATCTCTGGTTCAAACTCTTTTCTCCCCCTTTTATTTTGAATTCTTCTTACCCATATTACATCTGTAGAAAACATTTAGCATATGTCTGACATCTGTTCACGTTATACGTGAAAGGGTCTTATGGTAACTAACTTTCATTCATAAGAAAGAAACAATACAATCAAGCTCAGGTATGTGCTACCTTGTTGTAACTTCGTGGAACAGAATAACAATGTTGAACCCTTATTGCCTTACAAAGTGTCTTTTTAGGACTCCGTTTGTGCATGAATTTGGGCAGGGTGTTGGCAAATCTACGGTTTTGAATAGTTTGATTGGACATCCCATATTGATAAAGTTGAATTGCTCGAAGATTTCGGATTTCGCTTTGTTTTACTTTTTGTTGATGAGTTTTTTGGTGCGTTTTGTGTTTATCTAACTGGTGAAAATGGCACTACTCCAGCTCCTATAAGCATTGATTTGCAAAATGATGGTGCTTTGAGCAACAAGTCGATTATTTTGCAAATCAACAACAAATCTCAACGAGTTTGGGCAAGTCAGTGGGATTGAATCGTTCGATTTTCATTAGTTACAACTACATTTTCGCTTTATAAGAAATTTAAACTTGGTTATTTATTTATAGTTGGGGATTAGAGTTGGAAATCTCTATGAGGATTTTTGTTGTACCTATGACTTGCTTATGGGTTTATGATTGCCGAGAATCGTGAATTTGGGAACAGTATTTTAGTCACAAATAGATTAATAAATGATTATAAAAAGAACACCTGAACATAAATAGATGAGCATATACACTGGTTTTCTCTAAATTGTCCGGTTTGATAACAGTATTTTAGTCACAAAAGAAATTTAATTTTTTTTCTAAATCAGGAACATAAGAAAACTAAAAATTAGAGGAAACTAAAAGGAGCCTATACACGAAGTGAACAGGCTGTTTACAAAGATGGATACAAAAGAGACAAAAATGATAGGATCACAACCTCCACAATAATTACAAAATTACAGCCTCTCAATTGAATGTTAAGTTGATGGACATCTTTGAATTAATTTTGTCCAAAGGAGAGCAGGTCCGCACTCGGGAGTGAGAGAGCAGGACGGGTATTTGCCGATTGCTAATATTAGCAGGATCAAGAAGAAGGCCAAGGACGCTAAGGATACCGTCCAAGAATGCATCTCGGAGATCATCACCAGCGAGTGAGTATGCCCTTTCTATTCTTGTTGTCGTTGGTGAATTCCTAATGTTAATTATAATGCTTGTTTTTCAAATCAGTATTGAAAATGAAAGGGAATGAGAAGTTCTTCCTAATGAGGAAATGGAACTTGGTTTTTAACTAAGAGAGAGGAATTAAGTTCATTTTCCAACAACTTAATTGGGGTTCGCATGATTTGATTCCTAATAAGCAATTTTAATAAGCACTGTAATCATAAATAAAAAATTATAATTAGTAATAGGACTTAAGGGCTTTGGTGTTGAAAGCCTGTGGTTTTATTTTCACTGTTTTAGAATTGTCTTTTCGGATTGTGCGCTTGAGCGCTTGGTGCATTTGATAACTAGCAGATGAGCTGTGTTTTTGAGAATGAGAATTTAGCTTGTAAATTTTGGTGGTTGTTGTAAAGTACTAGATTTTTTTTGGAAGAAGAGTTTGGTGTATTTGGCAACTGGTTATAGTAAATTTTGATTGTTGTCTTCAAGCACTGATTTGGATTTTTTTTTTTTTTTATCAGGATGCTGAATAGAGAGCAAGAATGCGTAGTTATTTGTTTTCTTACTGGTTCAGGAATGGACCACTAGGACTCTCAAGGACAGAGAAGGGAGACGAAGCATAAAGGAAGGAGCGTTGTATGGTCAATTGCAATGGACAAGTGTTTGATTGAAGCTCTTGCTATTCAGGCTACAACTGGAAATAAATTTGACAAGTGTTTTAACGAGATTGCATACACTGCTGCTTCTATCGCGGTTAACTCTCGTTTTAATTTGAACTTGAATAATCAAAAAGTTGTTAATCGTCTAAAGACAATCAAGAATAGATATCAGGTAATGAAGGATTTGCTCAGTCAAGGTAATAAACTAAAACAAACAAATAACAATTAAATCATGGAGAGAGACAGTAAATAGGGAGTAAATAGGAAAAAGCAAATTGGTTAACAGAGAGCGAGAGAGAGTGAAAATGGAGAAGGTAAATTGCTTCTGCTTTCGTTCTTACTAGCAAAGTGGCTTACATATATATATATATATATATATATATGTAGCCGAACCACTGCTTCCTGTACAATATTATATAATATATATATATATATATATTGTTTAAATCGGTGTACATCCACACCACTTATAACACTTCCCCTTAGATGTACACCAATTTAGAATAGACCGCCTCGTTAAAAATTTTGTCAGTAAAACCTAATGAGATAAAACCTAGTCAAAGGGAAAAAAAATAGTATATGAAACTCTAAAGAGATGACATTCTCCCCCTAATGAAACTTCTGGAATGACACTATTTAAAATTTTGCTAGTAAAAATCCAATGGGATAAAAACCTAAACAAAAGATATTTCATGATCTATTGGATCAATTACAAAAATATAATCATCTTCTGGATTCAATGGTATTTAGACATGTTTAATGGGACTGTCTCGTTCAAAACTTTATCAGGAAAATCCAAAGAGACAAAACCTGATCGAAGGAAAAAGAGTACAGTACACATATGTCCGTATTGATCTACTACACTCCCCCTAAAAGAATGTTCCCCCCGATGGAGTGCTTACTTTGATAGGACATTCTCATGATAATATTCTCCCAAAGCAAATCTTCAACTTGATTGATATAAGTGAGAGAAGCCTGCATGTTCTTTAACTATGATAAATAATAAATCTCAACCATACGCATGCTCACCTTGCTTTATGAGGTTGAATAATATGAAAGGGATCAAGGTATATGTCTTGCGTCTTTGAGCACTATGAAATTTCTGTACCATAAGCAGATTTTTAAGTAGAATAACCCCAGATCCGTTGTTCCATGAAGATAACCAAAAATATGTTTGATATCATTCTAGTGATGTTGTGTTGGTTTAGAACTGAACCTTACCAATAGATTTATTGAAAAAAAAAAAAAAACAATATTCAACCTAGTACACTATTCTAAATATAATAAAACATCAATTGCACTTTAGATATGGTACTTCTGGACCAAATATCTGTTCATTATCTTCTTTAAGTCGAAATGGATCTCTTTTAGAATTAGGAGACCGAACCACTATAGAGGTACTCAGTAGATGAGCTTTATCCATATTAGAATGTTTTAGAAATTTTTCAATACATACTTATTGATGGATAAGTTCTCCATCTGATTTATGCTTAATCGCCAGGTCAAGACAATATTTTTGTTTGCCCAAAATTTTTCATTTTAAATTCTCTTTTTAAATATTCAGTAGTTCTTAAGAGCTTTTCAGGAGTTTCAATTAAATTCATATTATTAACATAAATTGCAACAGTGACAAATGAACACACATGAGCTCATAGAATCATTAAAAAATTCTTCATTTATTAAGTATTCGCTAGGGCAATTATACCATATTTGCCCAGATTGTTTCAATCCATATAATAATAATTGTAACTTAATTGAATAAATATTGTTGGCCTTTAGTTTATATACTCAAGACATTCTAAATTATTTATGAAATTTTCAGTATCAAGTGACTGATATATATATATATATATATGCTATCATTGCATCCATAAGACATATTTGGAGCCCTTCTAAGACTGCCAAACTTATTAAAAATATAAGAGTAATTGTATCCATTACAAGTGAATATTTCTCATCATTAATCAATCCCAATCTCTAGGAGAGACCTTGTGCAACAAATCTTGCTTTATACCTTGCAATCTCATTTTTGTGCTTCCATACAAATACTCATTTCTATCCAATAGGTGCAACGTCTTCAAGTGTCCGAACCACAAGTCCAAATACATTACATTTGGCTAATGAAGCCAATTATGCTTGAATTGCTTATTTCTACTAAGGCCAATTATGTCCTTTTCGACACTCATTGATACTATGTGAATTATAATTATCATTTATAATCTCAGTAACTACTGCATATAAATAAATTGTCAATGATTGTATTATCACGATTCCATAGTTCTCTATGGAAATTTATGTGTTTCCAAGATTATCTCTTCAGGAGATTGTACATCTTCTAGGGCATTAACCTCTATAGGGGCTATCAATTCTGATTATATTAAATTAGATATAAGATAATTTATTTTCACATTGTCAATATTGGGTTTTTATAGTAAACCCTTTGAGTTGAGATACAATTGTATTTCATTATCTCAATTTTATTATCTCAATTTTCATCTAAATAATTATTTTGATCAAAACATATTGACAGACCCCTTTCCCTAGGCGATCTGCTGGCACCATACGGTGACCCTCCAGCTAGCTCTTTCACTCAACTAAAGGATCCCCCGCAGAGCTAAGCCATATTCTTTCAGAACCTTTTCAAAAACAGCGAAAACGAAGGGAAATTTTTCGTTTTTATTTTAAACCTTTACAAAATATTTTATAAAAATTTGGGCAATATCCCATCTATTTTTCGGACTTTGTCACCTTGTAAATTATAAAATTAAACACTTCTAAAAATCACAAAAGCAATTTCCCCAAACTACAGAGCCTCAGGCTCTCATTTTTCAACAAAACCACAACCACAATTTTATATGTCAATTTATCAACTAAATCATACGTCATGCATCAATTTTATTTAGAAACACAATTTAAATCCATAAAATGATATTTACAAAATCATGTAGCAATAATAAAATATATACATCTCTTACTATTAAACAAAAATAGGATTAGGTAATCACATCAGCATTATTGCCGCAACTGCCTGGTAACGTCTCGGGGTAATTCCGCAGCTATAGTACCTGTGTCTGGGGAGGTTTTTATTTACAAAAATATAAAATAGGGTGAGCTTGATAGCCCAGTGAATGCCATATAATTTCCATTTAAAACTAGCTTATCAATTATCCTCCCAAAAATCTTTTCAAAACATTTATGCATACTCAAATACTATGATTGAATAATTAACATAGTTGAAATTCATCTTTCATTTAAAAATAATAGATGTCAATCATAATTTCATAAAATTCATTTCATGCCAAGTAAATAACATTTAAATCCATAAGTTGCATGGTTTCCATTTTTTATCAAAAACATTTTATTAATGGTGGCATCAATAACTTTAAAAGAATTTATAAATACACATAGGCCAACCATTAATAGTTTTCATCACATGGTACCCTCAAAGTAGAGCGGAATTCTTCATCGCTCAGGCCATCACGGAATTCTGCATCGATCAGGCCATCTATCCAGTTTTTACGTAGCGGAATTCCTCGTCGCTACGGAGCGGAATTCTTCATCGCTCAGGTGGAAGCTAGCAAATAATATACCTCTTACGTGCATTGGGCGACTCACAGGACTAAATAGACACGGTCCCACCCGCTGTTAGTGACAGACTCTCCCAACACAGCCAATGCACACTTAAGGTACTCAACCCAACTGGAGATATATAACATACAATCAGGCATACCATAGATTTTCAATATCATTTCAATTTAAATTTCCTTTCTCATTTAAATCACATTTCATATAAATCATTTCCATAATCCATGCAACAATTTCAATTTGAAATTCATTTGATATTCAAATCAACACGATAAATTTGGCATGCATTTAAAATCAATTATAGTAAAAACATTTTTTACAAAGACACTTACCTTAGTTATCACTTCGGAATAGATCTCCGGAAAGCTCTAGAATACTCCCTATCGCTCTTCCCTTACTCCACCGGCTTGTTCGTCGCCTACACAACATATATATACGTAAATTTACGTTCATGTCACTTCTGGAAACTCGAAATTACACAATCGTCCCTATATGATCCTTTTTACATGCAACTCTCCATTTTCGGTTTCTAACTTTAATCTTTCGCTTTTAATAGCTTCAATACTCTTAATTAAACTCATTAGGGTCGTCCGAACACTCAACGGACATCATATGGACCAATTTATGAAATCGCCCTTAAACTAGTTTATTGCGCGATTTGAATTCTCTTTAAATTTTTTATATTTTCTTAGGTTCCTAAGCTCCAAATCAACACCAATTCGCTTATTTTTCAACTTATTTTTACTCAAAATCAACCAATAAACAAATCAAATTAACATCCATTTCAAATCAATCTATTACTAACCAAATCATCAATCTTTAAACTCAAACAACTCACCCTTAACTCGCTTTGGGGTGGTTTTGGTGACAGATCTGAGCTGGGTTTGGACTGATTTTTCTTCATTTTTCTTTTCCTCCGCGCGGCTGTCCTCTTCCGGCCGAACTTCCCTTCTTCTTCTCTGGTCGTCCAACTCTTTTCTGGTTCGGTTTCAGCTGTATTCGGGTCGGGTTGGATGGCGGGTTTTGAGCTGAAAACGAGCTCGGGTGTAGCTGGAAATGGTGCGAATCGGTCGGGCTAGGGTGCGGGTTCCGTAGGTGACCGGACGGTCAGCTCGTCGCCACTCTTTTCCGCGCCAATCGGAGCTGTTCACCGACGGTTTCAGCTTGGTCTCCACGTCGGTCTGCCGCTGGTTCGTTGCAAGTTAGCTTCGATTCGCGGCGAGCTGGATAGCGTGGCGACGGCGAGCTCCTCGGCTAGTCAACGTCGGCAGTGAACGGCGGCTCCTCTTCCTTCTTCTTCTTCTTCTTCTTCTCTTCTTCTTCTTCTCTTCCCTTTTCTGCGACAGTTCTCTCTCTCTCTCTTTAGATTTTTAGACAAACTTTTTGACTTCTATTTTCCTCCCCAAACTATCCTCAAATGACGGTCACATCCTTAAAAATATCAGTCTCCTCCCTTGACCTTTAGCTTAATTTCACTTTGACCATAATTATTAAAACATATCTTCAATTTAATCCCTTATTTCCTTGAAAAATTATTCGATTTCATTCACCATTTTATCCTTCCGTTTAATCTCCAATCGAGTCGAAATCGATCTCTAAGGGTCCCCTATACTCTTAGGCATTTCCATGGACCATTTCGGGTTTCAAATAATTATTTAGGGACTGCTTCCAAGGAAATCCGTAATATTACGATAGAGGGCTTACACATATGACATTTTCAAGCATCTATATTATAAGTCTAATAAGACTACATAATTATAGCTTTGTTTTTGTTTTGATCAACAATTTTTATATCGACATTTATCCATAATCTATGATTCAATATCTTTAACTTTATTCTATAATATGCAGAGTAATAAAATACAAAACCTCAAATTTTTTTAGAACTTTTAGTACACATACCTCTTCGGGGCTATTATAAACTTTCACATATACTTAGGGCAAACTATAATACCTATAGTTTAGGCATATGGATTTTTCCATATGCAATGAAGAACCTTTTTATGAGTTTCATGGGAGGAGATTGCATAAGTTTGTTTCTTGTCCAATGAGTTTTATCTCTTCAAGAACGTTTAACTCTTCAGGGGTCGTTATTTATATGATGAGAATTACATATAGCTCGAGCGTAATCTATAAAATGATCATGATCTTTTATTGTTCACTTTAGGGAATAATGACTCTACAATAACATTTACTTTTCACACTTCTATGTATAATGAATGATTTATTTGTTGTCATCTACATAAATTGCTCTTCAAAAACAATCGCTCAGACTAATATATTGACAATGAGTATAAAATTATTTGAATATACAATTTGTAAGTGAAAGATCCTTTGAACTTTAGGTTCACTTGACACACACAATAACTATCATAATATAAAGATGATGCATGCCAATTGTAATTTCACATCATTAATTTTTCTAATTTTATTCAAATTCTCCCCTAATGACTAGAAAATTTCATTATTAGCCTTATTTTGTTATCCTTCATGGACTATTTTTTATCATCATAATGTCCTTTTGAGACTTATTTATATTGTCTTACAATCCTTTAGGGATACGTTGGACTACCATCTTATTCCTCAGTGACAAAAATTGAATGTCCCATAATGTTCTTCAAGGATTGAATTGTAATACTAAATATTGTCTTTCATGGACATTTACTAGATGAGAATTTTCAGGTCCCATAATGGATATTCATATTATTTCCAATAATTTGATGCATCATTTCTTTGTACCATTGGAAGGAAAAAACTTTTGGTTCATCATAATATTTGTACCATTGGAATCCATAACTTTAGGTTCTGATTAAATGTGTTCAGAACTTCAAATTTTGGATCCTGGTTATAACGTGTTATAAAACGAAAGAAAGAAACTAAAGTAAACAAATAACAATTAAATTAAAAGAGATCATGGAGAGAGAGAGTAAATAGGGTGTAAATATGAAAAAGCAAATTGGTTAACAGAGAGTGAGAGAGAGTGAAAATGGAGAAGGTAAATTGCTTTTGCTTTCATTCTTATTAGAAAAGTGGCTTACACATATATACAGCCAAACCACTACTTCCTTTACAATATTATAAATATATATATTTATTTATTTATTGTTTAAATCGGTGTATGCTCACACTACTAACAATATATATATATATATACATATATGTGTGTGTGCGCGCGCGTGTACATATACATGTCAAAACATAAAAGAATAAAACTATGGAATAGATGAGCCATCATGTTTCATAAAAAGCAAAAAGTCAAATAAAAAAGGGAAACTTAAATTAAAATATATAACTAATGATCTTATTATAATTTCTCGATGCTATTACACTTCAAAATATTTATTCCGTAGATAATGTGGTTGAATGACATTTCACTTCCACTCGTAACATGGTTTTTCGTACAAGCATGCATTGACTTGTCTGATATACCACGAGCATGTCTTACCACAGAATGGTATATCTCTTCGATAATCATAAATGTCGAACCAATGAAATTGATTTTGCCAATGAAAACTGCAGAAAAACAATGTCGTGTCCCAAATATTAGGGTGAAACGTGAAAGCATAGTTACCTTGAAAAGGGATTACATGTTCTCCAAGGTCATCGTTCTTCGATTTACAATGAACTGTGAGATCTATTCCGGCTCCTAGTACATTGTTGATAATAACATGCGTTTTCTTATTTTGAGCATCGCATGTAGATAGCAATAGGACAATGAAGACAAGTCCCAACAAATTTCTAGTAGAAATGCACATTTTGGCAATCACTATAGAGTGAGAGTGTGTTAATATTATACGTTGTTGCAATAGGAATTATCTGGCGACATATCCGTTACAAATATGTATCTTGCAATTGAATATCAAATTGGTTCACAATTGATCTCTTTCTACATTTAGTATTACATATTAAAAAAAAAAATGATCTTATACATTCATTTATAATTAATTTCTTACCTTTATTTAATGAATTAATATGAAAATATTTCTATATTGAGTATTATATAATTCCAAAACAATGACCGTACATTCATTTATAATTATTTTCTTACCTTTATTGAAAGGATTAATACCAAAATCTTCCTATATTGAATATTATATGTTTCCAAAAAAAAGACCTAATAGTCATTTATAATTAATTTATTACCTTTATACGGATTAATATGAAAATTTATCGAAATTAAGGGAGATATGAAATTGTTGGAAATTGATGTGGCTAAATTTGAGGGGAAATTGCAAAAACACCTTCGAAATTAGATGAAATTGCTCCAATACGGGAAGTTTGGTCATAATTACACTAAATTACTTTGAGCTTTCAAAAGTGACACAAACACCCCTTACTATTAGTCAATAAACTTCAAGTGTCAATCAAAGATATAAAATGATTAAATACCCTTTAATCTTATTATTTTTAATTTGAATAATAAATATATATATATATTTTTTTTAATTTGAAATTAAAAAAATGAAAAATAAAATTAGACCACTCTCCATGGGCGGGATGGAGACTCCACCCTATTGGTGGAGACCCATCTGGTCTCCATTGCCATGATTTTTGGTCTTCATTTGTCGATCATATTTGGTCTCCATCTTTGATGGAGTTTCGACCATAACTCTATCGAAGATGAAGATCTTTGACTAGGTGGAGATCTAATCTCATATTGGATCTCCAATTTTTTTAAAAAACTAATATTTATTATTTTATTAATATAATATTTAATATTTATGAATGGACTATTTTACCCTTGTTTAATGGAAAGTCTTTCAGTTTCATGGTCTTGTAATGGCAAGAGGTGCTTTTGTTACACTTTTGAAAACTCAAGGTAATTTACTATAATTATGGTCCTGGTACAATTTCATCTAACTTTGGGGGCATTGTGCAATTTCCCTTTAATTCTATTATAGTTGAATGTGGAAATTGTTTTATATAGGAAGAATTAATAGGTAATTAGGAGTGTTGACTGATTATCTATCACACTTAAGTTTATATGGAAAGAGTAGATTTTTATACATAGCCAACCCAAATAATCAAAACGAAATATTTGCACCTAGAGTTTGACCGCTTGTTAATTGCTAAAGGAGATGGACTCAAGAATTGAAGCACGTATAAAGAGATTTTTCCAATTACTTAGTTAATACCTTTTTTTAAGTAAAAATACAAGCTTTTGAATCCTCAATTTTTGTTTACCATTTTTACGTGAGGCTCATTTGTGATGGTTTTTACTTTTGACTTTTGACAGTAGAAGAAGAAAAGTAAAAACTAAAACTTTTAAGAAGTTGTTTGGATTATGTATTGGAAAAAAACTTTTAAACCCAGAAGAGTTTTTAGGACTGTTTAATTGAAATATTTGAAAAACTTTACAAATTATGCATGACACAATGTCATACTCAGAAAATTTGTTAAAAGAGACATATGAATAAAGTAATAAAAACATTGAAAATAAGAACATACTAAATATACAATGTTTTTATGTAAAACAAAGTTTGACAATAGTTTAAATAAAATAAAACATACATAATATTTAAGCAAAACAAATAGTTTTTTGCTTAAAAGTCCTAATGAAAAGTTAGCAAAAGATAAATCAGCACCACTTTCTTTTTCTTTTTTTTTTAAATAAGTGTAGCTTCTTAACATAATCATTATTCTACCAAATAATCATGAATAAAAAAACTTCCAAAATATTTTTTAAAAAAACTTCAATCCAGTTTCAGATAATATAAATGTTTGACATTTTTTTTTTTTTAAAAATAATTCCATAACAAATTGTAGTTTGTAATAGTTCGTGATAGAGTATAAATATTTGTGAAATCAAAACACATCAAATTCAATAATCAGCTTTGTCGGTAAGCAATAGTTACTATCGCTAATTTATATATCGCGGTGGTTAATGAAACCATGTTGAATTGCTTAGTGGAGCTATATATAACAAGTCATATTTTTTGAATTAACGTCTCCATAATGTAAGAAGAACCTCCATCCATCTAACAGTAATTAAATTCAATCCCACAAAAGAACTAGGAAACTTTATCTCTTAATTCCAAGCAATTAGGTTTACATCATTGGCCTAGAAAATTAGTCTCTCCATATCTGATAAAGCAATTAGGTTTAATTCATTGGACTGGTTAGTTGTGTATGATCACATATATGAAACTTGAGAAATTCTTAATTTTCTTCATTAACATTTGGTTGATATTTACTTAGAAACAAAATTGAATATGATAGCCCAAGTTATGCTTGGCTAGAAGAAAATGTAACACATGGAATTGGACTCTTACTTCTTCTAGGTGGTGAACAAACGTAATGAGAAAATCTTTTATGAGACGTTGAGTTGGCATGATATATTAATATTGGTGTAACCTTCTAATAATAATGTGATACGTGACATAGAGAACACAACTTTCCAAGTAAAATTAAATGATTTAATTGGCGTTCCTTTTGTGCTTTATGAATATATACATTTTAAATCATGTAATTTTACTTGGAAAGTTATGTTGTCTGTGCTACATATCACATTGTTATTGAAAGGTCACGTCAATATTAGAATATCATACTAACTCAACCTCCTATATAAGATTTTCTCATACCTCGTAACTGCTAGGTATGAGAAACAAATGTTTTTCAATAATCAACTAATCAGCATCATTAATGTTTAATGATATATGACTTGATGTTTGATTCCTCTCACTTTGCACAAGGACGCGTGAGTCCGTCCAAGTCTTGTGGGCTGTGGCCCCATGTCATTCCTATAAATGAACCAAGAAACTTTTGCACCCCACTGAAATTGTATGTATACCCCCCTTCGTACACATATCCCATTAAAAATTGTTTTAAAAAATTATAAATTATAATTATGACTGATTTAATTAGATGAACTTATTAAAGGAATGTGCAAACAGTTTTAGATAGGTGTAAATATCGACACTCAAACTTTAATTCTCTCACGAGGTTATTATAGATTGAGATTTGTATAGACAGCCCATTAATGTTGTTGTAGAATAGCCCATAGAATTTGTAAACTTACCCAATTTTTGTCTCTTAAATCCACTGTAGGTTCCTTTGACCACCCCCCATTTTCCTTCTCATTTTCTGGTTAAATTATTTTGTCAGAAAATTAGAGTCTGTATATTTGACAAAGCAAATAGGTTGAAGTCGATGGAGTGAATAGTGATTAGTTATGTTTCTTCTTTAGTTTTGGTTAACATTTTACAAACAGAAACTAAACAAATCAATAGAGTATTATATTTCAAATTATGCTTGATTAGAAAAAAATTGAAGGAATTACACAAAACTCCCCTCAGGTTTACCTAAAAACAGAGGAAAACATATTTATCATCTTATTACATAAAACCCCCACACCTAACGTTGACTTTTGTCAATGTTAACAGAGTGAAGGGCATTTTGGTCCATTACACCCCTAAGTCATCTTCTTCTTTTCTCTCTCTCTCTCTCTCATTCTTTCACCCCTGCCTCTCTCTTCTCTCGCTGCTCACTCACCATCTTCCTTGTCGTCGGCGACGCCTTCACGTGCCGCTCATCCAGCCGCAATCTCACCAAGATCGAGCTGAAACGAAGACGTCAAGCCGTGTGGAAACGAGCGACCAGTCGTAGGCCACCTGAACCAGACGCGATCGACGATAGAACTACGGCAGATCCAGAAGGAGAGGGTGAGAGAGAAGAAGAAGAAGAAGAAAAAGAGCTGCTCTGGTCACCTGAACCCGTCGCTGACCAGCTCATCCAGCCGCAACCTCACCAAGATCGAGAGGAAACGAAGACGCCAAGCCGTGCAGAAACAACGACGGCGACAGATGACCGGTCTAGGTTGCTTTGGCAGTGTATGTGTTTGTTTTGATGGTGATGATGATGGTGTTTGATGGTGATGGTGATGATGATGATGATGATGATGATGTTGATGATCGGTGTTTGATGGAGATGATCTGGGTTGTGTAAAATGGTCTGATGGTGATGATGATGTTCGAAGGGTAATGATGATGAAGATGATCTGGTGATGATGATTTTTTTTTTTAAATATTTTTTCTTATCTATGGGAAAAATGGTCATTTGATTAAAAATTTTGGTCAATTGTTAAAGTTGATGGAAATTGACTAACGGTGTGGGGGTTTGGTATAATAAACTGATAAATATGTTTTTGTCTATTTTTTAGCAAACCTCGGGGGGGGGGGGGGAGGGGACCAGCCGGCGGGGTTGGTGTTGTGCAATTCCTTCGAAAAAAATTTATGGAATGAGATTTGATAAGTTCTTTCTTCCGCTAGCTGATAGTTAGTTATCACTTAAATCTAAGACCTTTTAACTTCCATATCCTGTTAGTTACTACTTAAACCTAAAATTAAAGTAATTGGTCAATCAGAATATTTTAAACTTGCATTTACTAAAAAAAAAAAGGAATTGAGAATGATGACAACAAAGTCGATTTGCTATCAAGTCTCTACGGCATTAAACACAATTTCTTTCAAAAAAGCAAATAATCAGGATCAATAATATTTTATGATACTGGACTTACTGTAGCTTGACTGCCAGGACAAGTTATTATATATGATCTCGAGCTTAAGCGTCACTATTTATCTCCGATTTCTTGTTTGTATCAGAAGTTTCATTCAATGCTGATGCAGGCCTGCACAGCACATCCAATAACATAGCTTTGCTTGACTCCTTTCACTATGCTGTGTTGGACATAAGTTTTCACTCTCTCTAAATTACAATATGCAAGACTTGGGAATTCTAAAACAGATCTGTAGGATATGGAGTCAATTTTTACTGCAAGAGCACAAGAGATTGTTTGTAAAAAAATTATGAAGTTTGCATATGATTACTTAACAAGTTTGAGTCATTGATGATTAAAATTTCTCATGAGAAATATTTTCGTGAAAATATGTGTAGTCAAACATTAAGATTAAGTGGTATTGATAAATGTTTTTTTTTTCTCCATTTACTTTTTCAAATATTGCAAAATGTTATCATGTAAATCGTTGGTTAACTATCATGTAGTTCAATAATACTACTAAAGAGATTTAAAAATAAAACTTAAACAAAATATATATATAGTAAATTTATTGCAAATGTATACATTATCTAAATATTAATTTAGATTAAAAAAAAATGGTCACTCAAAATAAATCAACTCATAATTTAAGTAATAATGCATTTCCCTTCAGATATATATTATGAGGATTTAAATTTCATCATATGTAGCATTTATCAGCATGTGTGAGATTTTTTATGTTTTTATTATGAAAATAAATTTTTCTCATTGTGTTATGGAAAAAAGTTTTTGGACCACACATAATTATGTTTAATCTCGACAGCTCTCAAAGATCATTAATTATTAATGTCGATATAAATTTTCTGATATCATATCAATAAATTTTCAACATTGTTGTGTTTAATCTCAATTGACAAATTATTGCCCATTAATGTTAATAGATCTCTTTCAATGTTATTATAATAAATTTTCAAACCATGACTATTATTTACTCTCAATAGGTCTCAACAATTTTGACTATAAAGTATTATATAAAAATAAATAACTACATTTTATTCAAAATGTTAATTAAAAATAAAAATTAAAAACTAAAAAAGTGGCATTATTGTTATATAAAGAGAAACCAAAGTCATTATTTACATGATCAAACCATAGTAGTTGTTGTCTTATCATATCCACATACCACATATAAAAACTAGAGCTCACTCAGTAACAAAACTATCAAAGTCACTTGTTTTATCTAACAAAATCCAATCCAAGGGATGTGACACTAGACTTCAATATTTGCAAATGACAAGAAGGGAAAGTACAGATTTTTTAGTATAGTGGTTAAGATTAAAAGCATCAAAGTAAAATGTGTGATCCAAAACGTTAAATGGAGGGGGTGTGCATTTACAAATTACACACCATTCAATTATCAACATTCAACCCACCACTAACCAACCAATTAACCATATAACATTTTTTTCCCCATGAAGATAAACCAAACTAATTAAACTACATAAACAATCAATCTGAAATATATATATATATATATATATATATATATAAATTTGACATTTAATGGAGAGATTGAGGCATGTGATATGAGAAAAAAATCAAAAAAACATATACCAAAGCTGACGTTAGCTGTGATTGGATACCAGCTTGCCCTATGAGATTTCACAAAAACCATTTCAATAGAATACACAGCTGCCTCACCATCAAGATCACCTGCATTGTACTTTTGGAACATAAGTATACAATCTTTGATGTTCCGTTTATAATTGCATTCTCAAAGTAAAGAAAGCAATCAATTAGAGGAGAGATGGGTCTGCCTTTAAAATTCAATGCGGACATATTCACCTTCTCAAACAAGTTGCTTTCGCTTTAGTCATTGTCCATGCCTGCTTTTGTGTTTTGATGAGAAAGCTAATGGGTTCTTTTGGAACATTCTTTTTGAACCCATAACCTTATAAGTTGTGTATACCATTACCATATGTAGTTCAACCTAGACATTTATACATGCATATGAATGGCAATAAAAATGTATTAACTAGAAAACATTTATAAATTTTTCTGTCAAGAGCATCCTAATTAACTTTTATATAGCAATGTATATTTTGCATCAACATTTACATACAACGACTTTATGTTTGATAAACAAGTTATACATTAATCTTCGTAACTGATCCCTATATTTGTTTGGTTGAACCCTAATTAACTTTGTAACTAACTGGACAATATATGTATATTATTTTGAGATCATATTTGTGCGAACTTTAAAGTAACTTTTGTAGTATTCACATTTTATTATACCAGCACAAGCTAGCTAAGAATTAAAGCACTATCTATATGTCACTGTAAGCAAGTCAAGCATCTTGATCAGTTTAATTCTGTGTAGATATCAGATCTTAAAGATTAAACATAACTAATGGCTACTGAAAATGATTTGTCTTTAATTTTTTTTATTAAAACCCACTAAATAAAATTATTCTTCTCGATATAATATTAACTTTTCATCAAAAAATTACATGTTAGTTACATCACATGAACAAGACTTGCTATCAAGGAGTAAGCATAGCTTTAGAGTAAGGTAAAGTATATAATAAGCATCTTATATATATCAGTTAAAGTTGGAGGCACACCATTTTTACTTTATGCTTTAAGAAGTGTTGAGGTTTTGGCTTCCATTTAAGTAACAATAATTAGTTCTACTCACTACTAAAGCTTACAAATTAAGACACAAAATCAATATTTCTCTGCACAACTATCCTCAACTAGCTTGAAAATTCATCGCATACCATTTAAAATTAATATTATTGTACCGTAGCCAATTCTATTAGTGTGAACACATGATTTTTTTTTTTTTTTTTACCATAGCCAATCCCAATAGTGTGAGCACAGGATTTTTTTTTTTTTTTTTTCTGAAACTTACACAGGAAGTTGTATACCTATATAATTAGTTAAAGAACATTTGATTTGTTAAAGAGTGTTATCTGTATATATATATATATATATATTGAAATTAGTTTTAGTTCTATACCATAGCCTACTTTCTCATTGAAATTACTTTAAATTTTCACTAATTGTGTGGGCCACCATCAAAACATATTGGACGACTTTGACACGAGTTTGCCACATGATTGCATTTAAGGTAATACATTATACGCGTCCGCTCTCTCATTATAATTACTCAAATTATTTAAAATTTTCACTTATTGCATGGGCTACCATCAATACATATTGTGCACCTTTGACACAGGTTTGCCACGTGGCGTACGAGCACTAGTTATATTTGTTTTATCCTCTTCAAGTGTCAAAGATGTCTTTAACACTAAACCACTTCCCACACGTCTATTTTCTCCTTGAAATTACTTTAAATTTTCACTAATCACGTGGGTCACCATCAATACATATTAGGTGCCTTTAACACAGGTTTGCCAAGTGGCTGCATTTCAGGTAATCCATGGCCATCCCTATTCACATCTCATTGATTTTTTCGTTCATTTTATGTTTTCGTTTATTGGAAGAAGGGGAGGGTTGTCATGTCACTCTCAAAAAAAGAAAAATATTGGAAAATACTTTTCACCCTTCTCTATCTTTCTTTTTCCTTTTTCTTTTCTTTTTCTTTTTTGCTAAACTTACAATAACAAGTCAAAAGTCAATGCAGCTATGGTGTGTATATATATGCATATATATATATATATATGCGTGAGTGCATGTATCTTTTTTAATAATTTATTTATCTCGAAATATGCATATTATATATATATATGTAGCCAGGAAAGAGAAGTTTAAACTTTCAATAAAATCAATCGAATACCTACTATTATAATATTTAGAGAAATTTATCCTTATAAAAAGGAGGAAATTTTTCACACGTATAGGTGTTAAAATTATCAATGATCATCATTAGCTAACAGATGTGCAACTTAAATAAACTGAAGAAGGTAGCTTGTGAATCAAGAAAATTAAGTCAGCTGTGTAATCTAATTAAATGAGCTGTGTGTTCTAGGTTCTCCTGATTATGCCAAGTGTCATCTTCAATATCAATCATCAGATGCCAAGTGGCATTAGTTTGTTACAGTTAATTAAGAACTGAAACACAAATATAGAGCAATGCATTTAGTCATTCAAGTTCATTCAATGAAAATCAAAGAAAAGTTTCTACACAAATATTCTCTCATTCATTTTTCTCTCAACTTTTTCATGGTATCAGAGAAAGGAATGCCATCATTTAAAGATAGTTTGCCAATAGAAGATAGAGGTGTTGAGCAAGACTCGAACATAGTCGTACCAGTTTTCACCAACAAATCCCAAGCATACTTGGTTTGTGTAAGAAGTAGTCCTAATGAATTTCTGAGAACCTCAATGCCAAGAAAATACTGAAGAGATCCTAAAGATTTCAGGGCAAACTTCATGTTCAGGTCTGTGATACGCTTATTTATCAGAAGAATGTCACTGCCTCTGATGAGATTATCATCAACATAGACTAATACCAGCAGAAAGGAGGCTGAAGTCTTGTATATAAACAGAGATGAGTCAGCCTTGCTATTAATGAATCCCCAGCTAACCAAAGCTGCATAAAGTTTATCATACCTGGCCGTTGGACCCTGTTTTAAGTCCATAAAGAGATTTATGCAGATGACAGACATGAGAAGGATTGGAAGAGCTGATGAAACCTTCAGGTTGTGTCATATATACTGCTTCTTGAAGTTCACCATTAAGGAATGCATTGTTGATGCCTATTTGTTGAATATTCCAGTTGTATGTGACTGCTAGATTAAAAACAACTCTAATTGTTGAGCTTTTCACAACTGGACTATAGGTTTCTTTAAAATCTAAGCCTGAAGTCTGAGTAAAACCCTTGGCAACTAACCTTGCCATGTACCTCTCCACAGATCCATCTTGCTCATACTTGATTCTAAAAATCCATTTATTCCCAATAATGATGTTCATATTTGGTTTATAGGGGACTAAAGGCCATGTTCCATTTCTTTTTAAAGCAGCATATTCAGCTTGCATAGCCGCTAGCCAAGTAGGAAGATTGAGAGCTTCTGAAACTGTAGAGGAGACACACTCAAGAGTTGAATTGGAACAATTACTGGACTGGTAGAGTTTTGGTTTGTAAATGCCACTTTTGGCTCTAGTGGTCATAGGATGAATGGATTGATTGTTTCTAGGAATATTTGGAGGAATAGAAAAATTAGTGTTTGCAGGTTAGTTGGGTGAAATTTGAGTAGGTGGTTCAGTATTTGCCGTGGAAGGTAAACAATGTTGTTGTTGAGTTGAATTAGCTTCAGATTCATGAGGATTATTACCATACTTTAGTGCTGAACACTTGAACTTATTGGACACAATAGGACAAAATTGAGTATTTGGAGATGGAGCAGGATGATCAGATTGAAAATGTGTAATGTAAGGGAATTCTAGCTCATTGAAAAGAACATGTTTGGAGACGTATATTCTGCCTGTAGGACTTAAGCACTTGTAACCTTTTGTTTCATCACTATATCCAACAAAAATATATTTGCTTGAATGATAAGCAAATTTATTTTATTGTATGGTCTAATGTAACGAAAACAAGTGCATCCAAAAGATTTGAACTCAAGATAGTTTGGTTTTTGTTTGAAAAGGACAGAATAAGGTGACATGTGATTTAAAATGGGTGTGGGAATCCTGTCTATGGTAAAAGGGGCACTGTTGAAAGCTTCCCACCAAAAGAATAAAGGGAGTTTAGCATGAGCAAGTAAAGTGAGACCTGTCTCCACAATGTCTCTGTGTTTCCTTTTAGCAATTCCATTTTGCTGGGAGGTGTGGGGACAGGTAAGTCTGTGTTTGATTCCATGTTGGACAAAATAAGGTTTAAGAGCTAGAAATTTACCCCCATTGTCACTTTGAAATATTTTCAGATTTGTGTTAAATTGACATTGAATCATTTTGTGAAATTGGATGAAAATTGACTTCACTTGAGACTTAAGATTCATAGGATAAATCCAACTAAATCTAAAATGTTGATCAATGAAAACAACATTGTATTTATAACCTTGGGATGATGAGATGGGAGAGGGTCCCCATACATTAGAACGTACTAGATCGAAAGGTGTTGAAACTCTTTTAGAAATATGATCAAAAGGCAGTTTATGAGCTTTGCCTAAGAGACAAGAATCACAAAAATATTTAGACTCACAATTGACATTATCAACATTCTGATTTTTCAACACTCTGAACAAAGCATACTTGGATGGATGCCCAAGTTTATTATGCCAAGTTTTCAAAAGTACATCCTAAGGAGATAGAAGTAAACGAGAAGACAAGCTAAACCTATTACTTTCAGGATAAACTCTTCTATTATTTCTCAGTTTCAATGCTTCGTAGCAAACTCATCTCTAGTCGAGATCAGCTTCATTGAGGGGGAATACTGTTGATGATGATCATTTCTCCAAAACTAAGTTCAAACTCACTGATCTTGATCAATCGCGTTTTAAGGGGAATGTTAAATTTATGAATGATCATCATCAGCTAACAGGTGTACAACTCAAATAAACTAAAGAAGGTAGCTTGTGAATCAAGAAAATTAAGTCAGCTGTGTAATCTAACTAAGTGATCTGTGTGTTCTGAGTTCTTCAAATTGTGCCAAGTGTCATCTTCAATATCAATCATCAGATGCCAAGTATCATTAGTTAGTTACAATTAGTTAAGAACTAGAACACAAATATATGACAATGGATTCAGTCATTCAAATTCATTCAATGAAAATCAAAGAAAAGTTTCTCCATAAAAGTTCTCTCATTTATTTTTTCTCTCAACTTTTTAAATAGGATCAGAGCTGTACAGGAGGCTAGGGTAGCTTTAGCTTTCAATATAAAAGAAAAACACATCAAATCTCTCCCCCACTATTGTATATTCTACCAAACACAATGCATACACTATGCATATCTATATATATATATATATGTGTGTAAATACATTTTAATTTACATATAAATTCTTTAATTCAGACATTCATGTTTTACACATTTTTCCCAATACCCATTTTGGCATTTAGATAAATGGAAAAGCAAACGTTTGTACATTAGAAAGATCAATGGTCTATCGTATATGCATATATCTACATGGATGGAAGAGAGAAGGTAAAATAGAGAGAAGTTACTTTAAAGAACATGTAATCATTCTTCAAGTAACTAGTTTTTTTTTTTTTTGTTTCTTTCTTCATAGAATCCCAACTACATCTCAATGTTTATAATTTCATATCTATGGATGGTGCGATTTGGTATTTTCTTCTTTCTGAAATACGGTGCAATTTGGTGTTGTTCGACTATTTTTTGTTAACTTAGTTAACTTGATTGGTACGGTCTCTCTGTATTACAAATGACATATATATAATGGACCCCAGAAGTGAAAATGATTAAGATTTATTATATCATATAAAATATCTTCTTTCTTTGTTAATTTACTCCTCTCATTTTATAGAAAAAACTTCCAATTTCACAATTTTTTTTGCGACCTAATTACATATATAGTACTTGAAGCAATGGAAAACAGGCTGGATGTGAAAGGATGGATTATGGATATCGATCAGCGGTTGAAAATTTTGTCATGTAATATAATTGCAACAAGAAATGCATATGCATGTAATATAATTGTCCTGTAATATATTTAATTGTTCAGTATAACTGCACCTCGCGTTTATTTGAATAGTAGATGAAAAAATCAAACGCTTAATAATAGTCATTTCCATTAGTAGAGATGGCGTGTAGCTACTTTGATTTTGTAATTTCTATAATTCGTGTGATCATGGCCGTGTCCATATTGAAGATGATGATGATGACGGGGAAGACAAGCCACCTATAAAGAAGAGAGAGACTTGAAAAATATCATAAAAACTCATAAAACTAGTTTACTGATCTGATATGGATATAAATCGGTGATCTTTCTCTACCTAACTCCCAACGACCACTATTAAAATCATACCAACTGGAAGTATGAATGTCAACCTTTCATGGCAAAAATTAAACTTCAAGCTATAATTTCCTAACCAAATCATAAGTGCCAGCAAAATAACTGGACAAAGCTTTTTCCTCCCTTCAATGGCCAAAGAAAAAAATCTCTTTTTCATTCATTAACAATTGAAACATGTAAAAGTATTTATTCTTTTAAGATAATTTAATATATCTTAATATTTTCGGACTTGATATAAGCCAAGCAAATGAAATTTCAACCCAATATAAAATATCTTGAAATTGGATTATAGAAAAAAAAAATTCAAAAAAAAAGAAAAGACACAAGGAGGCAAAATTTATGGATTGCCAAATATCAATTCTGCAAGTGAAAATAAAAATAATAAATTATAAGTAACATTTTAGGGGGAAAAAAAACATATGTTGGCTACATAAAAGTATATTTAATTCAAATATAAGTCATAAAGAACCTTTTTTTTAGGAATAAAGATTCATTTGGTATTATTTTTAATCTATCTTCAATTTAGCGAATTTGGATCCACGAATATGTAATAATTTTCCACGTAATAAATTTGAAATACTTTTTTTAAAAAAAATTAAATTTGAAATACTTTTTATAAAGTGCTTTTGAAGTCAATTATTTAAAAAGAAAAAATACTAAATACTAAATAAATGTAAACTCTTACGTACTTCCATAAAGATGTAAAGTGTAATAAATTCATCTGTCTATCATTAATTTTTGGAAATAATCAATTAATGGGTTTCAGAGACTTCAGAAGAACACTGCCCAAGCACTAAAGAATACAAAATAATAATAACAGTGACATGATGATGGTGACAAGCCGCGTACAAAGAGAAGAGAGAGCGTGAGTTAGCTGGCCAGCACTCCCCATCTGATGTTTCTTAGCAACAACATGCATACTAAAAGTAACTATCAATGTATCAGCTTCTTAACAAAAGAAATAAATAAAAATCGAATCAGCTGAAAAGAAAACTCTCTTTTTATATTGAAGATGTCAAGGAAATAAAAGCCATGAATATATCACTGTCCATTATCGTATTAAACTGTTGATATTGAAATATAAAAGTATTATCATAGTAAATGGTTTTTGGCAGTTTGCATGAGTAGACTACAACTTAGTTTACACAACAAAAAAATTGGTAAATCTGAAGCTAGGAAAAATGTTTGATTAGAAATTCTCATATTAATTTAATTAGATTCTATGACCTATAAATTAATTTAAATTGTTAAATCTCACTACCTCAATAAAATAACTCTAGATGGCCTTCATAGAAAAAAAATATTAATAATTAACTTAATCACATCAAATACTAATATTTTCTTTTAAAAAAAATTAAGAATGTGAATGAAAGTTAGATATCAAATTAATAATAATAATACATATACTTTCTTAAAATTGACTTGGATTTATAATAATTCTCTTACATGAAATACAATAAATACTAGAAAATCATGATAAAAAAACCTCATATATATCATGACTAAATATGTATATGTATATACTAATATTTGTTTTAAAATCAGTCATTGAGTGTAATAAGGTGACCGTAGTGTACTAGACTTTAATATTTACAAATGACAAAAAAGGAAGGTACAGACTTTTTAGTGTGATGGTTAAGATGAAAAACATCAAAGTAAAGAATGTAATCCCAAGTGTTAAATGCGAGGAGTTAGCAATTGGGTGTGTGTATTTACAAATCACACACCATTCAATTATCAACATTCGACTCATCACTAACCAACCAATTAACCATCTAACATAAAGTATGGATTACTATCCCCAGGACAATTAATTAATATCTAATCAGTGTGGTTGCTTTAAAAAATTACTTTGCCTATGATTAGGTTTTAAGTCATTTATTGTTTTTATTTTTAATAAAATTTTAAAAATTAATTTTTTAAATAAATATAAATATAAATTTTTATTTTTAAATTAATCTCAACATCCATTTCAAATATGAACGTTGGATATTTTCTTTTAATCAAATTTATTTTTATTTTTTCTATTTTATTTTAATTAAGTTAAATCAAAAACAAAAGAATCATTTATTACTCTGATAAACTTTTTAACGAAAAAATTGATAGCGGGGTAAAACGGCTATACATTAGGATCAAACGTTGGGGGAAAAAAGTTATAAATATCCCACATTAATAATTATACTACTGAAATTAGAATGAGCTTAACATGATAGGGAATACAAATATTAATGGAGATAAGAAGAGTATAGATGTGAAATTGTAGAAGAAAAATACAAGTTTAGTAGGCGTAGAGCTAGCTGGCTAGGCTGCTCAATTTTGACTTATGAGTATGTTTGATGTTCGAGTTTGATGAGTAAATCTATAAATAATAGAGATTAATATATTCAAAGCTTCAAATTATAAATGAGGTAGGTTAATTATGATTAGAGTATATATATATATATATGGCTCAACAACCATACATATATCCTCTCGATTTTGATCCAATACATGTTTTATCCTCTACAACTATATTTTAATCTCATAAATGTTTGTATTTATATCTAAACTTATAATAAATAACACACGTTTATTTCATCATGAAACAACACATATCAAAATTCATGCACCAACATGTTAATAATTAATATTTTATCAAAGATTATGGATAGAACCAACCAATTAAAAGTACATGTAGCATCACAATAATTAAAACTTGTAAGAGCATACTTTATACCTATATATATGTCATATATAGTTTCCGCAATAATTCTTGTTAGGGATAAATCTAATTTCCCCCCTGTAGTTTGATATAATAGTCAAAAAAACCCCTACCTTAAAAAAATCGCTACAAACCCCTTCTAGTTTATAAAAACAATAAAAACCCCCTCTTGTTTATTAAAATTATCAAAATACCCCTTATCGTGAACTTGAACGTTAAGAATCAATGTTTGACCGTTAACTAAAAAAGGGTAAAACTGTCAATTCAATATAAAATAGATTATATTTTTTAAAAAATAATTAAAAATATAAAATATAAAATATAAAATATAAATTTATTAATAATTTTTTAAAAAATTATGTCCACCGTCTATCAACATGATGGACGGTGGACATAATTAAAAAAATAAAAAAATAATAATAAAGGAGGAGCAGCTCTCTCTTTCTCCCTCTCTCTCTCTCTCTCTCTATCTTTTTCTCTCTCTATGATCTCCGACATCGACTCCCTCCCTCCTCTGCTCTTTGCCTGCCGCCATCCCTTCCGCTCTCCGCTCTCTTCTTCTTCTCTTCTTCTTCTCTTCTTCTTTTTCTTCTTCTCCTCCTCCTATTCTTCTCCTTCTCCTTCTCAAACCCCCATCATCTGGGTTCGAAAATCGAACCCAAACGCGAGCTTCTGGGTTCGACTTCTGAACCCAGAAGCTTGCGTCTGGGTTCGATTTGGAACCCAGCTTCTAGGTTCGACTTCGAACCCAAAAGCTCGCGTCTGGGTTTGAAGTCGAACCCAGATGGTCGAACCCAGATGCGAACATCTGGGTTTAACTTCGAACTTAGATATGAATTTCTAGGTTCGAAATCGAACCCATATGAAAATCTGGGTTTGAGGTCAAACCCAAATGAAATTGGATGGATTGTGCTAGGCGTTTTTGTGTTTGTTTTGTTTTCAATGAGGTTTTCTATATATGCAGTATATTGCATGTTTGTTGTAATTGTGCTTGGTGTATTGGTGATGATATTTGATGCCTGTGGTGATTTAAGTTTATATTTTTGTGTTTGTCTATTTGATGTTGCTGGTGGAGATTAGTTCCAAGCAAACCCAGTAAAATGGAAACCCAGATTCTAGTTACTGAGAACCCAGAAAATGGGTTTTCGATCACCGAAAAATGAATAGGAATATTTTTTTTCATTTTTATTTTAGTTTTTTTGACAATTTGTTTTGTCTATAATATGAGGGGCAAGATCGTCTTTTTGCATATTGTCAATGTCAGGGTATACTGTTCAGTAACAGAATTAACAGAAGGAGAAAAATGGGATTATGCCAAACTATAGAGGGGTCTATAGCGATTATATCAAACTATATGGGGAAAATTAGATTTATCCCTTTTGAAAATAATGGAGGCAAGGACCTACAATAGGGTGAGGGGTCCTATCACTGCGTTTTCAGTTTTGTTTTAGACAATGGGATGATCAAATTGTCAGACCCCAAGCAAACGTAAACTCAGACCACAAGCAAAAAAGTAGCCGGAGTGGAGTCCATTAAACGATGGGCACATGGTAGCTTTGTTGTACGAAAACGACATGTGGTTTGAGGTATTACTTGTTTTTTATTTCAAAACCCACTTTTATCCCTCTCTTATTTCTGAGGAGATAAAGTCCGATATTTTCTTCTGATGAAAAAGAAAGTTTTGATTACATTTATAGGCTCGGTGCAGATCCATTTGCTTTAATACATATTTAAGGCTTTGTTGTGTCTCCGTATGGATTGTAGTCCAATGTGTATAGAGATTATGCTTAGTTGACAAGTAACGAATACTTGCTATGACAATGACCTTCTCTATTAGAACATTAATGATTATGGTACAAACCCACTTTTCTATCTTGAAATGTAAGTGTTTGTTCGGCAGTGTTATTGTCAAAAGATTCTACTTTGATAAGAAAAACAATACGTTTATCTATCAAATTATTACAAATATATAGGGTGTTTCTTCAATCAGGACTGATCCTGAAATTTATTCAAAATCAACAGTTATATAATATTGTGTAAAGTTGTATAACCTTATAATCCTTAAAAACCAACTGTAACAAGAGAATTATTGAAATGTTACTTATATATTGAATTTATTATGCTTTGAAACTTGGTCATCACATCCCACTAACCTACAATGGAAGCAAAGGTTTCCATCATACGTACCATGTCATGTCGACCATGGACGATGAGGATGATGACCATAAAATTCGGTCATCATCGCAAGCCCTTACATGTATGATGATCACATGACACGAATAATTAACCATATTAGAAGCCAAGGCAACATACATACCAAGATCTTGATGATGATGATCTTGATGAGGTTGATGATGATGGTAAATGGACCCTTTGTTAGATATAGCAAGACTGTCTTTATAGGGCAGCAGAGCACCATTCTCCAACTAGTAAATTTTGGTGACAGTTCTATAAAAATTAATTTGTCATATCAATAATTTTTATATTCGCTTACATATGAAATTTTAGGATAAACACTAAAGACATGAAATTACCTTCAATAGAGGTTCCAATCAAATTAATCATCAATATCACCAATAATTAAATTAATTTTTTAGGTTAAATTTCAAGCAACACAAGCTATAGTAATTTACTTAATTTCTTAATTTGTTATAACAGGTAATGTTATCTCGTTCCTCGTGTTTCTCGCTCCAATGTAAGTATTTACTTATCCAGTCTTCCTTAAATTTTTAGTATGATCATCCTTAACTACAAAACCATTATGGTGATAAATATAGAGAACCATTAATTATTTCCTCGTCCATATGTATTTGCTCTACGTTAACTAACACCAATCTCATGCAATAACTCCTGCCACACTTTAATAAGATCATAGTGACATAACATGAACCCAAAACTCTTGGATTAAAACATTGCATCGATATCTTGAGAGTTGATTAATTAGATAAGCAAATCTATTTTGCTAGTTTTTCAAAAGCCTCTGTCACATCTGCTTTCTCACGTGCGAAGATAATCAAATCAATATAGTTATTCAATTACATATAGGTGTTCTAGTTAAAGCTTGATTTTAGAGTTGACAATTTAAATATCAAAGATTTAAAGATTTTGGTAGTCTTTTAATAGACTATAATAAAACAGCACAACACAACATAATAATTTCATAATTGACAAATATTTCGAATTCACATTACAGCAATAATGCAGTATATTATAATAAGATAACACAATATGGCACTTTCATAGTTATCAAAGGAACGCCTAGGCACGAGGCGGCACGAGGAGGCACGAGGCGGCACCAGGCGCATGATCGACACCTCGCATCGCATTACCGGAGGTGGCGTAGGTTCATTTAGGCTTTCGCCTCACCTGCCCAAGCGCGGAGGCGCAATTCGCACCTAGGCGCGCCTTGCAAAACCCTAGTAGTTTAAAAGGGTCGGCGTTGGGTCAAAGGGCCAAACTAGTGTTTTTTTGCCCAATCTTTACCCTTTTTCCTCTCTTCTCATCTCGCCACCCAAACCACCTTGCTAGCAACTTGAAAAGCTTGCTAGCCGTCGAAAATTGCCTTCCAGCCACCGAAATCATGTTTTGAAGCTATCCAGTCATCGATCTGCTCATGTTGACGTTCTAGTTGTCAAAAAACTATACGCCAGTTTGTTTCATTTCTAGTGTTGTTGATATCAGGATCAAAAGTTCAAAATGGATAAATCATGAACATGGATTCATCTTTCAAGGTTAGTAGAATCCGCTAACTATTTGATATTTAGTGATATTAATTTTCATCTTGTATGACTTATTCGCTGCATTTTCCATACTAATTGAAAATTGTGTTCTACTCTATATTATGAGAAAGCTTATTTTGTTTAAATTAAATGTTTTTAATTGAAAATTGTGTTCTATTCTATATTATGAGAAAGCTTGTTTTTGTTTAAATTAAATGTTTTTATATTTGTGTTTGTGGATGTGTTGTGTTGTGGATAAAAGACAAGAGGTCCTAAAACGTGGTTGAGATATTGATTGCCTTAGAAGTGTCTTTTTTTTTTTTAATGCAGTGGATGGTGGAATTGTTTGAAAACTACCTTCTTAAAGTATTTCTTAGAGTTTTAAAAATTTGCCACGGATTTTTCCAGTTATTCACCATGATATTGCAAATGAAATAACAATTCATTTACAGAGGTTGCAATGTTAGGTATATGATTCTTTTGCTTGCACAAGTCAATAGACATGCGCGCGCACACACCCTACTCTCATAAGGTAGCACTTTCCACTGAAAAATTGAGCTTTATAAATTTTGACCGGTACAAATTATTGAAAGTCAAACACATGAAAAAACAATTTTTTTTTTTTTAGTAATTTGCATTGGTATACAAATTCAAGAAAAATTTATGTGCAAGTCGCCACCTTGTTTAAGTATACATACTTATAAAAATTAATTTGTCATATCAATAATTTTTATATTCGCTTACATATGAAATTTTAGGATAAACACTAAAGACATGAAATTACCTTCAATAGAGGTTCCAATCAAATTAATCATCAATATCACCAATAATTAAATTAATTTTTTAGGTTAAATTTCAAGCAACACAAGCTATAGTAATTTACTTAATTTCTTAATTTGTTATAACAGGTAATGTTATCTCGTTCCTCGTGTTTCTCGCTCCAATGTAAGTATTTACTTATCCAGTCTTCCTTAAATTTTTAGTATGATCATCCTTAACTACAAAACCATTATGGTGATAAATATAGAGAACCATTAATTATTTCCTCGTCCATATGTATTTGCTCTACGTTAACTAACACTAATCTCATGCAATAACTCCTGCCACACTTTAATAAGATCATAGTGACATAACATGAACCCAAAACTTTTGGATTAAAACATTGCATCGATATCTTGAGAGTTGATTAATTAGATAATCAAATCTATTTTGCTAGTTTTTCAAAAGCCTCTGTCACATCTGCTTTCTCACATGCAAAGATAATCAAACCAATATAGTTATTCAATTACATATAGGTGTTCTAGTTAAAGCTTGATTTTAGAGTTGACAATTTAAATATCAACAATTTAAAGATTTTGGTAGTCTTTTAATAGACTATAATAAAACAGCACAACACAACATAATAATTTCATAATTGACAAATATTTCGAATTCACATTACAGCAATAATGCAGTATATTATAATAAGATAACACAATATGGCACTTTCATAGTTATCAAAGGAACGCCTAGGCACGAGGCGGCACGAGGAGGCACGAGGTGGCACCAGGCGCATGATCGACACCTCGCATTGCATTACCGGAGGTGGCGTAGGTTCATTTAGGCTTTCGCCTCACCTGCCCAAGCGCGGAGGCGCAATTCGCACCTAGGCGCGCCTTGCAAAACCCTAGTAATTTAAAAGGGTCGGCGTTGGGTCAAAGGGCCAAACTAGTGTTTTTTTGCCCAATCTTTACCCTTTTTCCTCTCTTCTCATCTCGCCACCCAAACCACCTTGCTAGCAACTTGAAAAGCTTGCTAGCCGTCGAAAATTGCCTTCCAGCCACCGAAATCATGTTTTGAAGCTATCCAGTCATCGATCTGCTCATGTTGACGTTCTAGTTGTCAAAAAACTATACGTCAGTTTGTTTCATTTCTAGTATTGTTGATATCAGGATCAAAAGTTCAAAATGGATAAATCATGAACATGGATTCATCTTTCAAGGTTAGTAGAATCCGCTAACTGTTTGATGTTTAGTGATATTAATTTTCATCTTGTATGACTTATTTGCTGCATTTTCCATACTAATTGAAAATTGTGTTCTATTCTATATTATGAGAAAGCTTATTTTTGTTTAAATTAAATGTTTTTAATTGAAAATTGTGTTCTATTGTATATTATGAGAAAGCTTGTTTTTGTTTAAATTAAATGTTTTTAATTTAAAATTATATTTTGGACATATCCTATAAATGGGTTTTTCTTTAATTCTAATTTTTTGTTACCATTTATTTAATACCAAAACATGTATTACCCTTTTGTAAGTAAGGCACAATCACAACCTTACAAATTAAGACTTTCATGGATTGCATTCGCTTATGGGAAGTATGTATAAAGAGAGAGGAGCTATAAAATTTTCCTTAAATTGATTTTGACTTTATTTATTAGACGAAAGTAATGAGCCATTAATTATGTGTTACTAAATAAAGTTATAAGTTATGTAAAGGTAATGAAAATATATATCTTTCTTTTTTGAGTAATCTCGATTTCCCAAGTTTTTTGTTCAAAAACATACACAAATAATGTGTCATGTTACTTTTTAACTTTTAAATCATAAGATATGTGATCATTAATATAATATGGATAATTTACATGTTTTGTCATTTGAGCATGATTTTGGGGAAAACAAAAAACTGAAAAGCGTAACATTACTCTTCTTTTATTCTTTTGTTTCCTTCTTCTTTCACCACCATATATGTCTTCTTTTAAAAAAAATTATTAATTTATTTATATAATTCTTTATCCTCTTTTAAGATAGGTTTTTGGTCAATTTTTTAATTTATAAATATATTTAAAATATTTATTAAAATAGTTTTGACTTTACTTTTATATTTTATATCCTATATATTTAATATTGGTAATATATAAATACAGGTCAATAATAGCCTTTTATGTTTTAAGTTATCGTCACCATATTTCTTTTGGGGGTGGGGTTGTGTGTGTTATATTTAATATTGTTAATATATAAATACAGATCAATAATAGCCTTTTATGTTTTCAGTTATTGTCATCATATTTCTTTTGTGGGGTGTGTGTGTTAATATATAAATATAGATTAATAATAGCCTTTTAAGTTGTCAGTTATTGTCATCATATTTCTTTTGCGAGGGTGTTATTTAATATTGTCATCATATAAATACAGATTAATAATAGCCTTTTATGTTTTCAGCTATTCTCATCATATTTCTTTTGCAAGGTGTGTGTGTGCGCGTGTGTATGCATCACACACATGTGTGCGTGCGTCACACACACCGACACGCACTCGCACGCACGCATGCGTGTGCGTGTGTTACTTAATATTGTCAATATATAAATGCTGATTAATAATAGCCTTTTATGTTTTCTGTTATTGTCATCATATTTCTTTTGTACACAAAGTAAAATAAATAAAAATTAAAGATAAAAACAATTATAGTTTATATGAGTTTTTCTACTTGTAAACTTTATCATGTAAAATAGTTTATGTAGAAGAAAAATAATTCACGGTATATTTTTATTAAGTTTTTTCATTTTTCGAACCCATATTCAATGCATTTTTTGGAAAAAAAAAAAAAAAAAAACTACTATGTAATTATGGTAAGGGATTAAACCGTACACAGTATATATTTTTTGAAAAAAGAAAAAAAAAAAAAGAAAAACTATTATGGTGAGAAATTGAACTATGATGATATATAAAAAGGAAGGTCAAACCTCATGCCACCAACACTTTTTTTATGTTTGTTATCTAATTTACTTTAAAAATTATATATAAAATAACATGGTGGGATCAAATCCAGTAACAAGCACTAAAGAAGGCGGGCCCTCAAACCAACGGCACCATCTTCTGTAAGTATGTTTAAATATTAGGTATAACATAACATGGTGCTTCTTTTGGAAAAAAAAAAAAAAAGGAGAGAGAAAAATATTTATGTTGTAGTAGGGGATCACCGCGATACCAAAGGGTAAAGAAGACACGCCTCAAGCGAATAGTGCTGTTTAGTGTATATTGTCTTTGCCTACTTCAAATTATATATATAATATATGTTTTATATTGAAATATTTAACAACTAATATCATTAACTTAATCGATTTTAAAAAAATTTCAGGAGGGCACATGTTCCCTCTGGCTTTAAGATGGGTCCGTCCCTATATATACATATATATATCTTTTGCTAATCTCAAATATTTAATATTATAGTTGAGTTTTTTTATGTCGATTTTAATTTTTGAGTCTGATAGTAATTAATATAATATCAGAGCTTGGAGATCTCTGATTTAAACCTTCTTCTTCATTTTTTATCTCGAATTTTTGTTACATATATTGTAATGGTAGGAAGCATTTAATATATGTTCGATATTTATTATTACATTTGTCAACGTTATACATGAGGAGGTTTGGTAGTAACTAACTTTCATTCATAAGAAACAATACGATCAAGCTCGAGTATGTGCTACCTTGTTGCAGCTTCATGAAACAGAATGACAATGTTGAACCCTTACTGTCTTACAAAGTGCCTTTTCAGGACTTTGTGGTGGATGAATTTGGTTAGGGTGCTAGCAAATCTACGGTTTTGAACCCATATTGATAAAGTCGAATTGCTTGGAAGATTTTGGATTACGCTTTGTTTTACTTTTTGTTGATGAGTTTTTTGGGTTGTTTTGTGTTTAGCTGACTGGTGTAAATGGCAATACTCCGGCTCCTATAAGCATTGATTTACAAAGGATGGTGCTTTGAGCGGCAAGTTGATTATTTTGCAAATCGACAACAAATCTCAACAAGTTTGGGCAAGTTACGGGGATTGAATCGTTTGATTTTCATTAGTTACAACTACATTTTCGCTCTAAAAGAAATTTAAACTTGGCTATTTATTTATAGTTGGGGATTAGAATTGGAAACCTCTATGAGGACTTTTGCTGTACCTATGACTTGTTTATGGGTTTATGATTGCCGAAATCATGAATTTGGTAACAGTATTTTAGTCGGAACTAGATTAATAAATGATTATAAAAAGAACACCTGAACATAAATAGATGATGGTACTGATCTTCTGTAACGGGTCCGATTTGAAAACAGTATTTTAGTCACGAACAAAATTTAATTTTTTTTCTAAATCAGGAACGTAAGAAAACTGAAAATTAGATGAAAGAAAAGGGAGGCCATACAAGAAGTGAACAGGCTGTTTACAAAGATCGGACACAAAAGAGACAAAAATGATAGGATCACAACCTCCACAATGATTACAAAATTTACAGCCTCTCAATTGAATGTTAAGTTGATGGACATCTTTGAATTAATTTTGTCCAAAGAAGAGCAGAGTCCACACTCGGGAGTGAGAAAGCAGGGCAGGTATTTGCCGATTGCTAATATTAGCAGGATCATGAAGAAGGCCAAGGACGCTAAGGATACCGTCCAGGAATGCGTCTCGCAGTTGATCACCAGGGAGTGAGTAGTATGCCCTTTCTATTCTTGTTGTCGCTGGTGATTTCCTAATGTTAATTACAATGCTTGTTTTTCGAATCAGTATTGAAAATGAAAAAATGAAAGGGAATCAGAAGTGCTTGCTAATGAGGAAACGGAACTTGGTTTTTAGGTCAGAGAGAGGAATTAACTTTGTTTCCCAACAACTTAATTGGGGTTCACAAAATTTTATTCCTAGCAAGCAATTTTTAATAAACACTGTAATCATTAATCAAAAATTATAATAAGTAATAGGACTTACAGGCTTAGGTGTTGAAAGCCTGTGGTTTTTTTTACTGTTTGAGAATTTTCTTTTCGGAATGTAAGGGATTTGTTTTGCCGACTGCGATTGAGTGCTTGGTGCATGTGGGCAACTTGCAGATGAGCTGTGTTTTTGGGAATGAGAATTTAGCTTGTAAATTTTGATTGTTGTCTTCAAGTATTACATTTTTTTTCGAAGAAGAGTTTGGTGTATTTGGCAACTGGTTATAGTAAATTTTGATTGTTGTCTTCAAGCACTGATTTGAATGATTTTTTTTTTATTTTAATCAGGATGCTGAATTGTGATATACTAAAGCATGAATGCGTAGCTATTTGTTTTCTTACTGGTTCAGGAATGGACCACTATGACTCTCAAGGAGAGAGAAGGGAGATGAAGCATAAAGGAAGAAGCGTTGTATGGTCAATTGCAATGGACAAGTGTTTGATTGAAGCTCTTGCCATTCAGGCTACAACTGGAAATAAATTTGATGAGAGTTTTGACGAGATTGCATACACTGCTGCTTGTATCGCGGTTCACTCTCGTTTTAATTTGAACTTGAATTACCAAAATGTTAATCGTCGAAGGACAATCAAGAAAAGATATCAGGTAACGAAGGATTTGTTCAGTCAAGATGGAATCCTAATACAAAATTGACTGAATGCGACAATGATGATCTTTGGAAGAGGCACATCGCCATATATATATATATGTATGTATATATAAACATAAAAAAATAAAAACTATGGAATAGATGAGCCATCAGGTTTCATAAAAAGCAAAAAATAAAATCAAATAGGGTAACTTGAATTAAAATATATAACTAATAATCTTTTATTACACTGAAATATTTATTTTGTTGACAATGTGGTTGAATGACATTTCACTTCCACTTGTAACAAATTTCAACGCCATCCCTTGCTTTTTCGAACAAGCATGGACCGACTTGTTTGATAAACCATGGGCATGTCTTACCGCAGGTTGGATAATCTCTTTCATGAACATAAATGTCAAACCATTGAAACTTATTTTGCCACCGAAAGCTGCAGAAATACAATGTCTTAAAAATTAGTGAAGGTCGAAACGTGATAATATAGTTACCTTGAAAAGGGATTACATGTTCTCCAAGGTCATCGTCCTTTGATTTACAATGAACCGTGAGATCTATTCCGGCTCCTAGTACATTGTTGATAGTAACATGCGTTTTCTTGAATAGAGCATCGCATGTAGATACCAACAGGACAATGAAGACAAGTCCCAACAAATTTCTAGCAGAAGTGCACATTTTGGCAGTCACTTGTGTCATGTCAACAGTAGAATTTTGAGCTATATTTATAGAGTCAGAGTGCATTAATATTATACGTTGTCGCAATAGGAAATATTTGGCGACATATCCGTTACAAATATGTATCTTGCAATTGAATATCAAATTGGTTCACAACTGATCTCTTTCTATATTGAGTATTACATATTTCCAAAAAAAAGATGACCTTATACATTCAGTTATAATTAATATCTTAACTTTATTTGACGGATCAATATGAAAATCTTTCTATATTGAGTATTATATTTCCAAAAAAATGATCGTATACATTCATTTATAAGTATTTTCTTACCTTTATTGAAAGGATTAATGTGAAAATCTTCCTATATTGAATATTCTATGTTTCCAAAAAAAAAAAGACCTAATACAATCATTTATAATTAATTTATTACCTTTATACGGATTAGTATGAAAATTTATTGAAATTAAGGGAGATATGAAACTGTTGGAAATTGATGTGGCTAAATTTTAGGGGAAATTGCACAAACACCTTTGAGATTAGATGAAATTGCACCAATGCGTGAAGTTGGGTCATAATTATAGGAAATTACTTTGCGCTTTCGAAAGTGACATAAACACCCCTTACTATTAGTCAATCAACTTCAAGTGTCAATCAAAGATATAAAATCATTAAATACACTTTAATCTTATTATTTTTAATTTGAATAATAAATATATATTTTTTAATTTGAAATTAAAAAAATGAAGAAAAAAATTAGACCGCTCTCAATTGGCAGGATAGAGACTCTACCCTACCGGTGGAGAACCATCTGATCTCTATTGCCATGGATTTTTGGTCTTCATTTGCAGATCATATCTCGTCTCCATCTCTGATGGATTTTTGACCATAACTCTATCGAAGATGAAAATCTTCGACTGGGTAGAGATCCAACCCCAGATTGGATCTTCAATTTTTTTTAAAAAACTAATATTTATTATTTTATTAATATAATATTTAATATTTGTGAATGGACTATTTTACCCTTGTTTAATGGAAAGTCCTTCAGTTTCACGGTCTTATAATGGCAAGAGGTGCTTTTGTTATACTTTTGAAAACTCAAGTTAATTTACTATAATTATGGTCAAACTTCCTATGTTGTTACAATTTTATCTAACTTTGGGGCCGTTGGTGCAATTTCCCTTCAATTTTATTATAGTTGAATATGGAAATTGTTTTATATAGGAAGAATCAATAGGTAATTAAGAGTGTTGACTGATTATCTATCACACATAAGTTTATATGGAAAGAGTAGATTTTTATACATAACCAACCCAAATAATCAAAATGAAATATTTGCACATAGAGTTTGACTGCCTATTAATTGCTAAAGGAGATGGACTCAAGAATTAAAGCATATATAAAGAGATTTTTCCAATTACCTAGTTAATACTTTTTTTTTTTTTTTTTTTTGTAAAAATGCAAGCTTTTGAACCCTCAATTTTTTTTTTACCAATTTGCTTGAATCTCGTTTGTAATAGCTTTTACTTTTAGTTTTTAATAATGAAAAAAGAGAAGTAAAAGTTAAAACTTTTAAGTTGTTGTTTAGATTATGTATTTAAAAAAAGCTTTTAAAACTAGAAGAAGTTTTAAGACTGTTTGATTGAAACATTTGAAAAACTTTACAAATTATACTATGATCCAGTGGCAGACCCAAAAAATTTATTAAGGTGAGTATATGAATAAAGTAATAAAAACATTAAAAATAAGAATATACGAAATATATAATGTTTTTATATAAAATAAGGTTCGATAATAGTTTAAATAAGATGAAACTGACATAATATTTAAGCAAAACAAATAGTCTTTTGCTTAAAATTCCTAATGAAAATCAATAAAATATAAATTTGCACTACCTTCTTTTAAAAAAAAAAAAAAAAAAAATTACGTGTAGCTTCTTAATATAATCATTATTCTACCAAATAATCATGAATAAAAAAATTCCAAAATATTTTTGAAAAAACTTCAATCCAATTTCAAAAAATGTAAATGTTTGACATTTTTTTTAAAATAATTCCATAACAAATTGTAGTTTATAATAGTTCGTGATAGAGTACAAATATTTACGAAATCAAAGCACATCAAATTCAATGACCAGCTCTGTTGGTAAGCAATTGTTATTATCTTTAATATATATATATGCACATACATACATATATGTATACACACACACCAGTGAAAATGAAAAGATACTATCGGACATTAGTGAAACCATGTTGAATTGCTTGGTTGAGTTATATATAACGAGTCATGTATTTTGAATTAACGTCTCCATAATGTAAGAAGAACCTCCATCCATCTAATAGTAATTAAATTCAATCCCACAAAAGAAGTAGGAAACTTTCTCTCTTAATTCCAAGCACTTAGGTTTAAATCATAGTCCCTGAAAATTAGTCTCTCTATATCTAATAAAGCAATTAGGTTTAAGTCATTGGATTGATTAGTTATGTACGATCACAGATCTGAAACTTGAGAAATTCTTGATTTTCTTCAATAACTTCTGGTTGTTGTTTACTTAGAAACAAATTGAATATGACAGTCCAAGTTATGCTTGACTAGAAGAAAATTTAACACATGGAATTGGATTAATACTTCTTCTAGGCGGCGAACAAATGTAACGAAAAATTTTTTATAGGATGCTAAGTTTGGCATGATATGCTGATATTGGTATAACAATTTAATAATAACGTGACACGTGGTCCAAAAAACACAACTTTCCAAGTAAAATTTCATGATTTAATTAGCGCTCCTTTTGTGATAAATGCATTCAATTGTATTTTATGAATATGTGCATTTTAAATTATGTAATTTTACTTAGAAAGCTATGTTCTTTGTGCTATGTGTCACGTTGATAGGATAAAATTGATGACAAGATAAAATAGTTCAAGGAGATTGGACTCACCAAACAAGAGACAAGGACTAAATTTAGTCCAATCCTAGTCCGGTCCTGTGTAACAAATAATGCCTAAGAGTAACCATATTTGCACCCCACTAAAATTGTATGTACACCCCCTTTTGTACACACACTCCATTAAAATATTATTTTAAACATTATAAGTTATAATTATGGCTCACTTAATTAAGTGAATTTATTAAAGGGATGTACAAACAATGTTAGAAGGGTGTAAATATTGATGAGTGGCAATATTTCTATCCCCCAAAAATTGTATATACGACCCAAATTTTATTTATTTATTTATTTTTTGTAAGTATACAATATTACCCTTGAGTAAAATTACTAAAAGGATAAATACTTTATAAGTACATCCACGAATTATTAATTAAAATATCATTTATATTATAAACTTTTTTAACTTTTTCAATCCTTAATGTTTCTTTTTGTTACTCTTTTAAACCCTAACTTTTCTCCACAAAAAATTGAAAAGTCTCCAATCAATTATATAATCCTAATTTAATTATCAAAAATATTGCAAAACATTCAATCACCGCATTAGTATTTTTCATTTTCTTGTTAGATTTTCTCACAAACCAAACAAAAAAGTCACTCATTTTTTTTTCAATTTTTTCATCATATCAGAAAACAAGCAAAAAGGTATGCTTTAAATCATATAAAAACTACATATCTAAATCGATATTCATAATTTATTATCAAAAAAGTGCTCTTTAGGGTTCTATAAAATTAGTTAGTAATCATCCATGCACGTTTTGTGATATAAATGAAAAATTAGGGTTTTGGAGAGTAAAATAATAAAAAAAATATTATTTTATACACAAATCTCTAATTAAAAAAAAAAAAAAAAAAAAAAAAAAAAAGAAAAGAACAAGATAAAGTGAATGGGTTGAATGAATTTCTATTAAATCATTTGCTTAACATAGGTTTCGTTTCATGTACAATGAAGGTGTTAAAAAATAAAAAATAAATGGTAAGATATATAAAAATTTCCTAATAAGTGACAACAAAATCATTTATAAGATCTAATTTTAACATGTATTATAGTTTATTTGTGGTTGACTCAAAGGATGTATTTACAAAAATGTATAGATTAAAATTAAGAGAAAAGTGTAGTCATGGTATTAAGTGAGGTTTAAAAATAAATTAGGAAAATTTTAAATTTTTTATTAGGTGTACAAACAAAAATGATATACATACTAATTTTGAGGGTTGAAGACACGCTACTCATTATCGACACTTAAACCTGAATTCTCTCATAAGGTTATTATGGATTGAGATTTGTACAGACAGCCTATTAATGTTGTTATAGAATGGCCCATAGAAGTTGTAAACTTGGCCCAATTCTTGTCTCACAAATCCACTGTAAGTTCCTTTGAACAGCCCCCATTTTCCTTCTCATTTTCTAGTTAAATTATTTTGTCAGAAAACTAGAGTCCGTATATTTGACTTAGCAAATAGGTTGAAGTCGATGGAGTGATTAATTATGTTTCTAATTTAGTTTGGGTTGATATTTTTATGAACAGAAACTAAACATATCAATAGGGTAATGTAATTCTAATTATGCTTGATTAGAAAAAAATTTATGGGATGAAATTTGACATGTTCTTTATTCCCCCAGCTGGGAGCTAGTTACCACTTAAATCCGAGAACTTTTAACTATGAAATTTGATATGTTATTTCTCCATATTTGATGAACCCTGCAATAAACATCAAATTGAAAGAACTGAGTACTTTTGAGCCTTTGTCTGTCCAAGTCTGGAAAATGACATAAACAGCACCGAATGCCTGAGAAGCCAGTCCAAGCAATTGTCTCAACCACAGCCCATTGTCTTCTAGAGCATAAGCAGTTATAGAGTCCGGACCACCAAGATGCAACAGAAGGAATTGAGCCCAAAATGTTGATAATTCAATGTTTGGATCGAGTTGTCCCTTCTGGCCACCTTTAATGTTGTTTGAGACTATACCAAGAGCGAAAATCGCGACAGTGTCTGCAGGTGTATAGGCTGCCCAAATGAGTATTCTGATCCAAAGCTTGCGGTTAAACTTTTTGTGACTGCCCAAACTGCTTATTAGTATTCGGACAATAAGACTCAGTAGAACCGTCAATCGCAGATCCCATTCCTTCCACAATGCCCCTAGCTTTTGAGGAATCTGCTCAGTACTGTCTGCCTGTTTGTTAAACATATTGCACTGCTAACAACTGAAATTGATTTGTCAACATTAGAGAAATATATGAAGGTAGTTAATAGAAAAGCAGATTAAGGGGGTACACTAGAGTTATAATAGCAGTCATATATCTACACACATTAAGTAGATGAAGATGGAAGATTTTTTACAAATCAACATGGTAAATATTACCTCTCCGTGCATGTAAATCAATGAAGACAAACACAACATTAATTTCTCGACAAATGACGAAATCAGAAACAAGAAGCAAAAACATACTTGGGATTATCATTGGTTTGGTAATATCATTGCTCCCTAGCTGAGATACTTACGGACACCCTTCAAGTTCAGAGAGAGAGAGATCATATACATATATATATATAGAGAGAGATATATATATAGATATAGAAAGATATTTTATATATATATATTACCTAGCTAGTGATTCACGTTTGCTAAATCTTCATTTTTAAGAATGTATGATGGCGCTATCCCAATTTAACGTGATCAATTACATATCCCAATTTTTGCACCAAGATTTAATATATTAATTTCAATTTTCAGTGGGAGAAAATAAAAGTAACTCTGAAAATTAAAAAAAAAAAAAAAAAAGATTGTCTTTAATCATAAACGAAATTATATTTTTTCTTAGTCATCTAAGACATTAATTTACCCAAATACTCTTAAACACATTTTTGCATTCTTTTTACTTCTCCATCTCGTTCAAAATTGATTAAGATATGTCTTTTACTTAAATCTCATATAAGTTGATACAACTCACATGCCACATCATTTAGATATAAATTTAGACAAAATTTTTGAAAAGTCTAACATTACTCTTAGTTATAATATCATAACTTTATGTATTTTGGGTGTTATTTACATTATTGTAGAGTTTGATAAAAAAAAATTTGTAGAGTTTGATAAAAAAAAATTAGTACAAGTCTGTTTCAGTTTTCAAAATATTTCGCAAAGCAAAAAAAGTGAAACATGATGCAAAAATTTGAAACACCTCCAAAATGATTGTTATACGCACGTCCACACGTAAAATGATGGTGTTAGAAAATAATATAACAATTTTTAAAATAATTTTTGTAATTATATTTTGAAATTATCACAACATTACAACTACTTTAAAATATCAACTATCTTATTGTGTTTAAACTTCAACAATCTATTATTATTTTTTTATTATCAATTTTGAATTATATATGGTCTTTTACGAGCATCATTAAGATTTGACACTTTTAAAGAACCATCTAGTACTTATGTTAGTTTTTGAAAACCATCACATAGGGTTAACTGACGAAAAAAAATTGTAAATAAGTGTTACAACATTTCATTTCTCTTGTAGTGTTTCAACGATACCTCATTCACAATAATTGGACACTGTTTGTACCACTTATGGATCAATTGAAATTCATCATAAATATTGGGGTTTGGAATGGTGTGCATAATGTTTTGTTGTCAATTTTTGTTCCTTTTCATTATCTGTTGTCATGTTTTATATAACATGAGAAAAAGAACTTGGATATCTCAGTCTTCACTCAACAAAGCAAGCGAGTAGCTCTTTGAGGAACATAAAGTATTAGTTTTATAATTATTCATGTCAAGTATTTTCACATGAAATGATATTTTTTCATGGGTTTGACTACTTTACTATTTTAAATTGGTTGTATACACTCAATAACCAAAATTTGCTAACCTTTTAGTTAGCTTGTGAATGCTCGGACTTGTATAAATACTGCTAAGATTGTAGCTATATATCTAACACTTGCATCATTCAATAAATATGTAGTTTGATTATATAGTCCACGTACGACAATTCTTTTCAATTAACTTCTATTAATATTTACTGCTAATAAACTTGAAAGACAGACATAATTAGTGATACAGTTCTAAATATAAGGTATTATAATTGTGCCATTGATGCAGCGAATTCATTTAAAATAACCGACATACTTCTCATTACAAACAAAGATATGCAACTTTGTACGGCCTATAATGTACATATTGTTAATAGAGTTTATTAGTTATATTGAAGCTTCATGTACCACTTTCCTAGGCCACTTCTGCTGTCTTCCAACTCATAAGGATATCCGACCAGTCTTCGAAGAGGCTTCAACAAGGATCTCAATACGCATATGGGTAGACTTCATTGTATTTGTTTTGGAGAATGCATTTCTTCCAAACTCTTGCTTCGCCGACTTTTTTGGTGTCTAGAATTACATTTCATCAGAAGAAAAAAATAAAAAAAACATTATGTCACTTTAACGTAAAAATGAAGGATACAACATGAGCAAGCATGACCTCATATTGTGTGATTTGAGATGTTTAAAGTGTCAGAAAAGAAATTTATTGAAATGAATAAACTTAATTTCTAGATTTTTCATGAATTAAGATCACATTAATAATATATATAGACATTAAAAAATACGTGCATGATGTAGATACTTCTAAGTCGTATTCACAAAAGATTTATTATACATGAACTCAATTATGATTTTAATAAACTCATTCGTCCATCTCTTTACCGTATGAAGCGAGAACAAGAAGAAATGAAAGTAAAACCGATGAAAAAATTTTCCCTCACACCTCTCCCTTCTGTTTACAATTCTCTATCTCCTAATTAATGGTTTCCAGTAATAATTATCCTAAAATATGAGATCCTTCCATTATTAAATTTCTAACATAAAATGAGAAAATGAAAATATGGGAAGAAGTGTTTTCAAAAAGTAAAAGAGAAAACATATGGGAAGAAGACAAAATAGAAGAAACTGAAGAGTTGGAACTAGAGCATGAACCAATAAAAAGAACTAGAAGAGTTACCGGAACAGGAATAGAATTCCATGTATTATTTCTGATGTACACATCTCTGTTCTTCAAGCTTTCTTCAACAGCGCTACAAAATCCATAGGCATATTTGTCAATACTAGATCTTTGAGAGTGGTTGCGTTTTGCAAAACCTTTGAGGCAACTCCAGATGATGGCAGCTTCTGATTTCCAATTCTATTATACAAGGCGTGGCTCCTTCCTTCACAGTCCACACTCTTGCCAGCAATTTCCACAGCTTCGATTGGCGGAGTCTGGGAAATCCTTTAGAACTTCGAGTCATTAGTTCTCCTTTGTAAGAACTATAGAAAAGCCTGAGGATGTTGAGGTGAGGCAACTGTCCTAGCACTGGCATTGGATCCTCTTCTAGTCCCGACGATGACAAAGTTAGCTTCCTCAGATTAGGAGGCAAGAAACCAACATCAATTGCGGATTGTGGCAGATTTCCAAGCAAATATAGCTTCTCTAGCTTCTGATGCTCAACCAGGGTCTGTAACTCAATGGTTGAAGCTTGACCATCTCTGTCAATTGATCTCAACTTCAAGGATTGAAGTTCAGTCAGTTGATTGATATGTTCAGCTATGCTCTTCAGTTTCTCAACTTTCATGGATAATGTCAGTACTCCCAGCTTTGTAACCTTTTCCATATAGTTGAAAGGGCCAGATGGATCGAGATTATATACCCCCCATAAGTTATGAATGGTTGAAAAAAAGGGGAGAACAGTTCTACTAATATTCCTGTTCACAGGGACATTTTGCAATTTTTGAAACATTGATAGATCAAGAAACGATATGTTAGTGTGCTTTACATCTATTTGCTAACCATTTTATATTTGGAATATCATCCACAAAAGTTGATCGCAGGCCTAGGTAAAGTAACAGAAGCAAATTTTAGAATAGATTATCGGATAACTTAGGTTTGAAGACACCCTCTAGATCAAGCACTCTTAGCAATCCGAACTCTTTGTTACTGACAATCTTGTTGAGAAGCATATCTATAGCACTAACCGGTGTGATTGGTATCCGTGTGTCAAAAGCTATACAAGATCGAAGGTGACCGGCACAATGAAGTGGAGAGGAGTAATCCATAAGCATGTGGGCTGCTAGCCGCCGAACTGCAAATTTTTGTTGTTTTTGGGATGCATGAGATGAGCAGAATTGATGATCAAGAAATCCAACATTTACTGCTTTCGAAGAGAAGAAGTCATAGAGAATGTTAGGCATACAACATGTTTTGGGAGTTCCATCTAATCTCAAACTTACTTGAACCATGTTTCTTGTGATTAGTTCTTCCAGGCACACTTCTGCAAGACTTTCAGGATTTATTTCCCTAGAAACCAACGGAGTCACGAATTCCTCGGCACACCATAGAGTAATCAACCTCCTTACAGGGATCTCAAATCCTCTTGGAAAAAGCCCCATATAGCGAAAACATAGCATTATTTCAAAGTGTAGGTCATGATATCTTAAAGCCATTATATCTTCACTACTCTTGTCTGCAAACCTAATCAATACTCTTGACCACTCATCACAGCTTCGATCTTTTGTAGAAAGCAGGCCTACCAACAATACAATTATTCATGGTAAACCAGCACATCTGTTCAGGATTTTCTCCTTAATTTCGATCAGCTTTCGATTATTCAATTCATCTTCTATTGGAACCTTATTGGAAAACAATTTCCAACTCTCTTTATCGTTTAATCGAAGTATATTCAAAGTTGAATATGCAACATCTGGTGGTAAATTATCAATACTGCCAGTTGTTATGATTATTTGCCACCTTGATCAGAGTGAAAAGCATCAAGTAGGAGAGATTCCCAAATGTGAGGTGTGTTGACATCGTCCAAGACAATGAGGAACCTAGCCCCAAATAAGAGTTTAGTAAGCCTACACATCAATGCAGCTTCATTGACAGTTGCATCCACCAACAGCTCAGCTGGGTTGAGCTGTTCAAGTATATCAACCAGTACATCTCTAGCATTGAACACACTTGGAATACGAACCCACGCACACCAGATGAAATGCTGCAGTATTTTTTTTTTAGAATAAAATAGTAATTAATTAATTATGGAGTTTTATTCTTTTGGAAGCTTAAAAAGGAAAAGATATTGATTAAGAAAAATATATTGTCTTAATAAAAGAAAAATATATCAGTATAGATTTTTAGTTTAAATAGGATTTGTATAAAAACAAAAATTTCTACTACTATCAATTTTGTATATTATATATAGGGTCACCATTTAGAGTAGAAAAAATATATATAATATACGTTTCTTCTCCAGCAAAATTAATCAATTCATTCTTGAGTTTCAAGAATCAAGGAGGTTTTAAGTAAGTCTTTTTTTTTTTTTTTTTTTTTGGTTTTATATAAATTTATACAAGATTTATATTGTATCTCATAGGTTAGAGATTTTATTTTTTTAGGATAATGAATATGTTGATGCATGCAGTTTTTTTTCTAATGAATCAAGAGAGTTTTGATTTAAGAAATTATGCATGACTGGCATTAGGAGATTGATTTAGATTATGTAGAAGAGGGATGCAATTATGTATTGATTAGCCTATTTAATTTTCGAAATTAAGGGCTGCTGGAATGTATAGTTTGGAAAAATCAGTCAAATTTGAGAAATTATTTAGGTTAGTTATACTGCCCAGAAAATTACAAAATTAAATATTTAGATAGATTAATATGTTTTCTGTTGGCATATAAAATTTCGTGATTTTTAAGTGACTTTAGAATTTATTTAAATTCTTAAAGTGCACTGTAATCAGAATAAATTTGTCTGAACAGTTTTCAAATGATTGAAATGAATAAATTTTACCCATGCTAACAGTCCCTATTTGATTTGAAATTTTTACTGGAGGTTGATTAATGTATCTAGAATGTCCATGTAAAGTTTTACGTTGATTGGACATCCAGAGAGTTAATTAAAAAAATGTTTAGCACAACAATGTCAGGAATGAAAATTTGAAGTAAAAGGATAGGATTTTTGATTCATTATGATAAGGTTAAATTTGTCCAAACAAAATTACTTTAGTGATGAGACTATAATTATACTCATTCTGCAACTATATAGGTTCGTGCTATCGTTAAACCTATTTTGTGAATTTTGGTTTATTCAAGGTAAGTAAATTCATTCATAGTGTATATATATTAGTTTATGAACTTTTGAATATTCTGAAATCTATATTTGTGTTTAACATAAATTGTAAACATGATTTTAAGTTAGTTATATAGCAATAAAATATTTTTACAGTAGTTTTCAAATTATTTTATTTACTTCCAAAATTTATATTATCATCTGATTTAAAAAGATAACATATGTTTTCAGCATAACTCTAAAACTTTGTATAAATTTATATATTGAGTTTAAAACCTATTCTTTACTAAAATTGATTGACAGTTATTAAATATTTTACCATGAGTTTTGAAAATATGTCCTTTAGATAAGATTATGAAAAATTATTTTGGCTCATTGTCTATAATTATTGTTATGATATTGGTCCAGCTGAATTTTTGTGTACACACATTTTGTTATCTGATCGTGTCACACAGAAAATTGTAACATTCTGTTATTCTAACTGAGTCACACGGATAATTATAACATTCTGTTATTCTGACCATATTATATGGGTAATTATGATATTCTGTTTCTGATCGCGTCACATGGGTATTTGTGACACTATAAGACATGAACATACTTTTTATTTACTCTATGTGGTTGTATGTTTTAATAAGATATTTTGTTCTGATTATTATTTTATGCTACATGGTGTCTTATGCTAATATAAAGATTGATTCCATTTTCAATTTTGATTATTGATGTTGAAATATGTTTTTATGTATTGAAGTTTTATATCTAACTTTTAAAAGTAATTTTAATGATAATAATATTATGCATGAATTTATTTACCGAGTTGACGGCTCTCGTCTCCACCATTTTGCGGAGTAGGAATAAATTATGGACGTTAAGTGTTTTGAACTTGGAGTTTATCCGAACATGAAGCCTTGAAAATAGTTAATACAATTCATTGTATTTAATTTCAAATTTTAAAAGAACCAGGAATTTATCAAGGATATATTTTGTTTTAATAATAAATTTTAGGATTTTTCTTTTGAAGGTTATGTTTAGATAATTAGGTTGACTATATTCAAAGTTTGGAATAAATTTCTATTTAGAGTTAGTTTTTTTAAGATTTAGTTTAACCGTAACATCCTATTTCCTTGCTATTGGAATTGGGGTGTTTCAGCTAAACTTTAATTCTGTTGTAAACAGTTCTTGCTAGAGTTGTTTTGCCTGAGCCTCCCTCGCCAACAACCGCAATGACTTGAACTGACAGATCATCACAATTTTGCTGATTGAGTTGAGGGATTAATCGAAGTAACAAGTCATTTATTTGATGTTGAAGATCACCAACGATGTGTGTTTCCTCCTCCAAACAAAAATCAGAAATTCTTTCCCAATGCTGCCTCTGGCTAAGACCATTTCTATCACTTTCAAAGCTCAATAATCGTGTGTTATTGTTGTTGTCACTGTTGATTTCGATATTCGAACTAGTTCGAACTCCTTTTACCTCTACCAAGTCCCTGATTTCATCATTGAATATCTTCATTTTCTTGTAAAAAAGAATCAAACTATAGAATGACTTTCACCCATAATAGCAAGAGCAAGAACATATCTTCTTGATCATGGATGACCGCCGTGACCTACGCTTTTGGTCGAGTTCTTCTTTTTGGCGCCACTGATATTCTTTTGTCAATACAAAGGTATCAGTGGCATCCTCCGCGGAGTAGACTGCTTTCAGAAACCGGACAGTATTCCTCTGATCTTTCACTGAACCACCGGATGGTTCTTCAACAAGGTCATCTACATCTTTCAACAACTGCTTCGCTGCATTGAGATTGTCAATAGATTTCTGGACCTGTTTCTTGAGTCTCGGATTGTTAGTAGTTGCTTCATCTTCATCATCATCAAGAAGATCTTGTAACTTTATTTTCAAAAGGGGAATGGAAAGTTTAGCATCCATGGATTATTGGAACATGCCAGAAACTAGAAAAAAGAAACAAAGACAAGTTTGAACGAGTGATAGTTAGGCGGTGTATGGAAATTTGAGAATTGAAAACTGGTAAGAATATTTCAAGTGATTAGGTTTGCCAGAAGTCTAAAAGTAGTTTTAATTTTTTATCTTTAAAAGCTTACACAAATGGAATGGGTCAAACAACTGTCAGAATCAGTTACTACTTGTATTACACATATATTTATTCCCATAATTAGAAGATAATTCGCTGTAAAAGAGTCTATGAAAGTTTTTCAAAATCATGATTGAATTCACCCCTCTTAGTTAGATAGGGTATGGAAATTTGAGAATTGAAAACTGGTAAGAATATTTCAAGTGATTAGGTTTGCTAAAAGTCTAAAAGTAGTTATAATTTTTTATCTTTAAAAGCTTACACAAATGGAATAGATCAAACAACTGTCAAAATCAATTATTACTTGTATTACACATATATTTATTTCCATAATTAGGAGATAATTAGTACTTATATGCTTAAAAAATGTGTTTCAAATTTTTACAAATGAAATGCTAAATTTAAAAATTAACCTTGGATTTGTATAAATTTATATCATGAGTTCTATAGTTTTTAATGCGATATCCTCATTTTATTAAGGGCAAATTACACAAACCTCCCTAAGATTTAGTAAAATTGTATAAATATGACGATATTTGGGTAACTTACACAGATACTACCTGAGGTTTTAAAAACTCTGCATAAACCTCTCTTACCATCAGTCAACTACTGTTAAATCCTTACGGTCAATGGTCAAAAGTACGAAAAGACAAAGATACCTTACAGATCAAATTTAAAGTCAACATTTTATTTTTTTTTAAATTTAAAATTAATAAAAAATATTTTTAATTTGATTTTAACAAAAATGAAAGTTAAATATATATATATATATATATATATTTAAAGAAGTTGGTCTCCATGGGAGACCTGATCCTTAGTCTCCCATGGAGATCAAATCCTTGTCTCCAGCGATAAAGACCAATTTTCTGGTCTCCATCGTCGGAGACCGTTTTGGTCTCCAGCCCAAAGTGCTGGAGACCAGAAAAAGTGGTCTCTAGTCTAAAGACCTCCAGGTCTCCAGTTTGGAAGCCAGAAAACATTTTCTGGTCCCCAGCTAGAGACCAAACTAGTCTCCAGCGGAGACCAGGATCAGTTCTCCCATGGAGACCAATCCCATTTTTTTTTTCTATTGTTTGCTTTTCTTTTTTTTAAAAAAAATTTAATGGACATTGAATATTTTGTTTTTGTTTGATTTATGTGTGATGTTTGGTTTGATGATGATGATTGATATAAGTGATGTTGGTTTAATGAAATTGATGGAGATGATGATTTTGATGAAAACAATAGATGGATGATAAATATGATGAAATGGAGGTGAGGATGATGAAGATGATGGAGGTAGAAGATGACCCCAAAAAAAATGTATATATATATATATATATATATTATTTTATTGATTTCAATTTTATAAAAAATGACATGTTGATTTTAAATTTGATCTGAAGGGTATTTTTATCTTTTTATACATTTGACCGTTGATTGTAAGGATTTAATAGTGGTTGACTGACGGCAAAAGAGGTTTGTGTAGAGTTTTTGAAACCTCAGATAGTGCCCGTACGAGTTATCCAAACATCGTCATATTTATGCAATTTCACCAAACCTCAGGGGAGTCTGTGCAATTTACCCTTTTATTAATTAAATTATAACTATTTTGAGCTAGTAACGACATATGGTTCTTACCCATATGCAATAAATCTTAATTGTTGAATGAGGAGAAATTATTTATTTGATGTATAATTTATACTAAGATTCATTACATAATGAGAATTCACAATTTATATATTGTCATTAGAAGATAACAAGTATATATAGCTATGCAAACTAAGGATGCTATTAAGGGCGAACAAGCATAGCTTATGTATGAGGTTAAGTATAAGCATGTAACATCAACTACAAGTTGAAGGCATGCAAGCTTTACTTTACACTTCAGAAGATGTTAAAATTTTGGGCTCTATAGGCAATTTATATTGGTTCTATACTTGTCTCCTTGGTTCTATACTTGTTCTCAAGGAGCAAGCATAGCTCGCGCATTTATTATGTCTTTTGAAGATCCTTTGTTTCCAAATGAAGGTACTTTAAATAAGGCTTTAGAAAGCAAATAATTGATTTTGCAATCCTTTACATTTTTTAACAGATGCCACACGTTTTTGAAAAGAACAAACTTATCGTTAATACTTAATTTCAATAATTTTTCAATTACCTATGAAAAAGAAAAGGAGCGAATTGCACAAAACCTCCCCGAGGTTTGCCTAAAAACATCCAGAAACATATTTACCCTTTTATTATACAACACCCCCATTCCGTTAGTCAAAAACCGTGAAGGTTAGTCAAAATCATCTAATTTAAGGGTATTTTAGACTTTTACTTTTTTTTTTATAATTTTCTTTTACCATTTAAATTATAGAAAATAAAAAAATAATTAAAAATTAATAAAAATTAACAAAAAAAGAGTATTTTAAAGTTCTGGGTAGATCTTCAAGATCTACCCAGAACTTCAACATCTTGAAGAACCCAAGATCTGGGTTCTTCAATCTTCAAAATCTATCACCTCCATCAATCTATCATTACCTCTATATCGAAATCCAGTTGCCGGATACCCAGATGCCATTACTAACCCAATAACCCAACCATAATGACCAGCAACCATAACCAGTGGCAACTTCATCTTCAACCATAACCATAACCACCAACAACTTTAACTCAGCAACCTCAACCTATCAACTTCATCTTCAACCTCAACCAGAAGCCATTACAACCCATCAAACTCTAAATCGAAGTCAAAGAATTTTTTTTTAAAAAAAATAATAAGTTCAACAACACCAATCCCAATCTATCATCATCCACCATTATCAACCAATCTATCACTAACCCAGATGTATCACCAATCATCGACCAATCTATCACCATCACAAGAAAAAGAAGAAGAAGAAGAAGAAGAAGAACAGTTCAACTTATCAGTGACGGCTCCTCCATTGTCGATTCAACCTCAGTCTACGACGGCAAAGTTGGAGGATCGGGATGAGAGAGACAGATCAGAAGAGGGAGAAGGGTGAGCGGTGACAGTTCGATCTGTGACGGCTCCTGAACACCGTCGGTAAATGCAGCGGCGGCACCTGGATATCGTCTGTGAAGGCGGGGCCGACGACGGGGAAGATGGCGAGAACGAGCGGCAAGAGAAGAGGGAGACGGGAGAGGTGACAGTTTGATCTGTGACGACTCCTGGACACCTTCCGTAAAGGAGACGACGGCACCTGGAGCCATCCGTGAAGGCAGGGCCGGCGATGGGAAAGATGGTGAGAACGCGCGGTGAGACAGAGGGAGACATGTGTGAAGGAAAAATAGAGAGAGAGAGAGAGAGAGAGAGAGAGAGAGAGAGAGCATGTGAAGATGAAGAAGAAGAATATTTTTATTTTTAAGTTATTTTATTTGATTTATTTAATTTTTAATATTTTAATTATTTTAAGTTATTTTATTTTATTTATTTTAATTTTTTATATTTTAATTATTTTTTATTTTATTAATGGGTAAAATAGTCTTTTGATCTCAATTTTTTGTAAATAGTTAAAGTTGACTTTGACCATGGGGGTTTGGTGTAATAAAATGATAAATATGTTTTTGGGTGTTTTTAGCCAAACCTCGGGGGGCTGTTGTGCAATTCCTTCAAAAGAAAAGTCATATATATGTACAGAGTCTTAGAAGACATCAAATCATCTACCTAGAACATTCTTTTTTGAACCCACAACCTTAAAAGTTTTGTATACCATATATAGTAAAACCTAGACATTTATACATGCATATGAATAGAAATAAAAATGTTTTAACTAGAAAAAATTTATAAACTTTCCTGTCAAGAGCATCCTAATTAACTTTTATATAACAATGTATATTTTGCATAAACATTTACATAAATTGACTTTATGTTTGATATACAAGTTATACATTAATCTTTGTAACTGCTCCCTATATATTTGTTTGGTTGAACCCTAATTAACTTTGTAACTAACTGGATAATATATGTATATTATTTTAAGATCATATTTGTGTGAACTTTGTAGTAATTTTTGCAGTATTCACATTTTATTAAACCAGCACAACCTAAGCTAAGAATTAAAGCACTATATATGTGTCACCGTAAGCATGTCAAGCATCTTGATCACTTTAATTCTGTTTAGATATCAGATCTTAAAGATAAAACATAACTAATGGCTATTGAAAATGATTTATCGTTAATTTTTTTAAAAGAAACTTCATTCTAGTCTTCAAGGTTTTGGAAAATATCAAGTTTTAAAGCTATTTTGAAAACAGTTCTTTTCATCCAAACTTTTTCAAAACTCTTCAAAAAGTTCAAACTCTTAGTCAACTAATAGTCGATGGTGATTTTAGACCATTTTTAACAACTTAAATTTAGAAACATTTTAGATAATTTGACTTATAAATTCATTATTTTATTAGGATAATCTAATAATTTATACGAAACTAATAACCATTAAGAAAAAAAATATTTTTTTATACATTTTGTTAATGTTGATCATCAGTTGACTGACGGTTTTGACCTTTTTGAAGAGTTTTTAAAAAGTTAGAGATGAAAAGAGTTGTTTTCAAAATAGCTTTAAAAACCTAATATTTTTCTAAACCTTAGGGATTACAATGAAATTTTTCCTTTTTTAAATTAAAACCGGCTAAATAAAATTATTTTTCTTGATATATTATTAACTTTTCATTAAAAAAGTTCGTATTAGTTACATCACATGAACAGGACTTGCTATCAAGGAGCAAGCATAGCTTTAGAGTGAAGGAAAAGTATATATGATGAGCATCTTTTATCTGTTAAAATTGGAGGCACACCATTTTTACGTTATGCTTTAAAAAGTGTTGAGGTTTTGGCTTCTATTTAGGTAACAATAATTAGTTCTTCATGTGCTTCAGCTTGGGAAGCAAGTATAGTATAATCATCTTCTATCTTTTGGTAGTACGTACTTTATTTATATAAGAAGGCAATTGAATAGTGCATGAAGATACACGTTTAATACTAATAAATTGATTGTATTTATCAAAATATGTTATTTAATGAAATATTTTTCAATTTAATTATTTTTACAAATGTAATTAGTTTAATCATGTTAATTTAGTGTATTTTTCTAAGCGTAAAAGTTTATATTTTTGCATAATTTTCTGATATGAATTGGTAATTGATTTTGGATTTTTGCTGTTTTTATTCAAGTTATCCAAATTGTGGCCCAATTCTTGATTTCAGCCTCTGTTACCAGGTGATAGGCCCAATTTTTGGCTTGTTGACATTAAAATAACATTAACATTCGGTGTCTAAATTATCATATTAAGACTTTCTCTACTTCAAAAATCCAATAACCAATTTCAAAACAAGAGTACGAGAGAGGATATCCTGTTTCAAAAAATAAAAATGAAAATAATAAAAGAAAAGAGAGTACGAGAGAGGATATGATATATAAGTTACCACCTTTATGAAAATCGGTTCAGATGCTTTCTATAACAAAAACAAACACGATTCTAAAAAAAAAAACAAAAACAAACACACCTATTCCTACAAAATTGTCAAGCGCCGTAATTAGTAAGTTCATTTTGATTATTACATGATAATCAGAAGTTATTCATATATTACCAAGGTTGGCTATAATATGATTTAGTTGGAATCCAAAATCACAAAAGAAATATTTTCTCTCACAAACCAAGCTGAGAGAACTCATACGCCTGTCAGAAATATTTCAGTACACTTGGTATGTGTTTCAATATTCAATCCTTATAATTTCATAATATATAATATGATTTTAGTGACGTATACTTATATAAATACATATATATATATAAACATATGTTGTTAGAGGATATATTAAATTTTAAAGAATCATTAAAAAAATATATATGTAATTTTTCATAACACAGAAAGTCGTGTTTTGGAAAGAATAAATTTGATGTATTCTTTTATAACTATTAAAAGAATATATTTATATATGAAAAGTGTAGGAGAAAACGATGTCACATGACAGCCCAATTTGTAAGCCAAGAAAGGATATTTTTAGAATTTTGTTTTAGATTGGGCCTTGAAATGGTCAGCCTATTCTAATAAAGTAACCTATCTGGATTGAGCTTAAACAACAATAAGTGATAATCGTTGCTAACGAAACGCAAAAATTTCTGGATGGATATTAATAACAGATGCAACTTATTGTCAAAAATCACAATCTCACAAGTCATACAGACCATCAACCACTAAATCACAACTCTTTAACAGTAACAGTTTTAGAAGCTCAGTGGGCGATGGTAGCTATATATTTTTTTAAGTTGGTGCTTCTTATCTTTATTTTATTAGTAATATTATTATATGTGTCTCTCTGAGTGTGTTATGAACTAATGTTTGAGGGTATTTGTCGAAACGTGTTGCCATTATTAATCAATTTACTAATTTATATACATGATATCAAAATTTTGATTCCAACTTGCAACCTCATAGGCATGATCAAGCTATATATGCTTCGCCTTTCCAAAAAAACAGATGCCAAATGTTTTGGAAAAACAATTGTATATTCTTAACTTGGCGCTAAACCTTACAAGTGAATGATATAACAGAAGCTTTAAGGATTTGTTTGTAAAGTGAAGGATTTGATGCTTCAATCATTGAAGCAAAGTATTGTACGTAAACGAGTTCTAGCACTGCTTTGATACCAGCCACGCTACAACATATGCTGCAAATAAAGCAAGGAATGCCAAAAATTTGAACTTCAAATTCCTAATAATATCTTCTTTATGAGATTCTACTAACGGTCAATGTTGAGTCACAGAATGATGAAAACTATTTTTATCTTCTACGTATACCATGATTTATCATGACTTTTTGTTTATATAATTTAGAAATTATTAAATTAGACTTATCTATTTAATCTTGAAAGCACAAAGCTTAATAGACAATTTGGGAATGTTGTTAGTGAAATGCATGTTTTATATCCGTCTTAGAAAGAATTTTACCTGACGCAATAAACAGTTGGCAAGTTTCATTTACGCAAAGACTTCTTTGGCCAATCAGGAGGGAGTCTTGTCATTATAAATGTGGTCATTTGCTTTAATAAACATAAATGTAAATGCAACAAAATGCAAATGTGATAACGTAAATGTAATTGCAGAATTAAAGTGATCAACTTAAGATAACTCCAATAGAATAAATCTTGATGAAGTTGAGTTAATATATATTGCCAGGATCAATAAGCAAGGATAGATGAATTATAACATTTGCATAAAATAATTACACAAGAAGAATAAAAACAAATATTGTTAATGTTTATTAAATAATAATTAGTTTATAAGCTATCAGTCATTGGATTAATTTACCTTTATTTAACGGACATTCAGTTTTGCTTAATCAGTTGCTCACAAATCTTCAATTGACTTTATTAACTATATATAATGCGAACTGAAATGAAAATTCTCTCTATATATGGACTCAAATGAACTATTCAATCTCCATCGTCATGATTACAACATAATTGTATGTGTTAAAACAGAAACATAACTATAATCTAAACAAGGAGATTTTGCATTCCAACATTAAACCTAATATGTTTCAAAGGTAGAGTTTCTATGAAGACTTTATTATTATTTTTTTTTAAATTTCGACACTATTAACTAGTCTTTCCTGTGTTATGTTATTCATTGTTACCAACTTGTTTATACTTCTTTACTTCTACTTTTTTAATTAAACAAAATTAGAAATAACCATGGTGAAAAAGCAGCACTTTTCCATTAGCAAAATTTGTGGAACTGCCAATTGCATGATCTCTCACCCTTCTTCTTCTTTTTTTTTTTTTTTTTTTTTTTCCATTTTTTTGTTATTCATGTGCAAAATAGCTTATCAGGCAATATTTGAACTGTATGAAGATCACATATACAAGGTGAAATGTAATTGAATCGAATTACTTATTCTTCATACTAAAACAATTTATGTTGAGAGTCAAATCTAGAAATGTTCAACGGTATACACACAAGATGTTGATTCTGATTTTATTCTTAGCTGTTACAACTCTTGTATTCAATGACTTGGAAATAAGTTTGTATAGCAATGACCGTACAAGTTACAAGACATTATCACGAATAAAATAGTATTAAGAATAAAATATTACCATTGACAAGAAAGGAATACAAAAAGAGACCAAAAAATAAAAATCGAAAGAAAGGAAAAGCAACAATCCCATTTGTATTAACAAACATAATGTTGGCTATTTGGAAATGATCCTACCAACTGGTTTTCTTCCTGATACTTGAAAGTATTGAGTCAAACCAAAATGAGCCATTAGAAGCCATACATGAGTCAGAAACTCTCCACCACTTCTCAGCTGTTGAGCATGATCGTGTCCTTTACTTCTTGTTGCTGCATATCCCAACATCTCCAACCAAAAGTGACGAATTTTCTTCCATTTCCTCCTCAAATTCTGCCACAGAAATATTACATAATAGATAGTTAATAGATATTAGTTGTTAACACTGAAATAAGTGTTTGCGAATGACTGTAGTGTTTTGTCCTTTGTTAGCACTCTATTTTGCGAACTGTGATAAAAATTTTCACTTTAATTCTTCAATAACATTTTCAAAATTTACAACTTTTTTTAAGTAGAATATATACATACACACACAAAGATATATAGACACAGACAACGTAATAATTAACTAATACCTCTGGATCCGGTTCCTCTTCTTCAAAATATCTGTATGCACTCCTCTGCAAAATCCAACCATTTTAAATGTCATATATCTGTCAATGAAACTTTGTTAACATAAGAAAATAAATATATAAAAAAGAACTTACTAATACATTTAACTGTACACCGTCCATTTTATTTACGAGCGTCATTGCATTGTATAACACAAGTTCATTATTATCAGAATCAGGTGTAATACAGAGATTTTCCTGCAACAATTTTTGGCAGAGGTTTGCCTTATCTTTGTTTTTTCCCTCTTCGCATGTACTCGTAATCTTGGAAGTAATGCCTTCACAGCTAGCAACCATCAGACCTATTTGAGCCGATATCATGGAAGGAAGCTCGACTAGGAGATACAACATGTATCTTGAAATTCGCTTGATAGCCTTGCACTCCAGAAGAAGATCCGCAGGAATACTTTTTCGATTGATTAAATAGTACGAAACATCTGTCACGATGCTCCAGGTGACAATTCTATCCTCGAACTTTTCCCAATCAAAACTAGCACGATGCTGATCACCTTCTTGCTCCATGATAGTGCGGCTCGATGGTGGTGCCGTAAATGGAGTTTCCCCAGTTGTTTCTACTTGCTCAACTTTCTCTTGAAAAAATCTGAAGATCATTTCTCTTATATCTTCAGTCACTTGAGTGTTCCATTCATTGTGTTCCCACTTTCCAATGCTTCTAAATTGGCCGCAAGACAGGAGTGGCTTTTTCTTTTTGATGAAGCTTAGGAGAGTGTATTGGGACATACTATTTGACCACCTAGGAGTCTTGAGTGGTGGAAAGGAAGTAAGGGCTTTCATGGTGGAAATCTTTTTGTGTCTTTTACTCAACCAAACTAATAACCAGTCTGAGGAGAGTACAAGTAGAGCAGCATATATCTCCAGAAGAACAGCTACAACTAGTAACAAGAATGTTACTGAAAGATCAATCTTTGAGTACTTGTGTTTGTCATCAAGAAGAGAGAACAGCACCAACGAAGAGCAAATTAGAATAGAAGTGATCAGCCGGAGGACTAAACCACTGCCTGAATACAAGAGCGGAGCTTTAGTATAAAGCGAATCATAAATCATTCCGAGTTGAATTTCATTGATTTGGAAAGCATCTTCGAAAGATATATTTCTAAAAACAACTTGGATACAGTTTCTAAGGTTAGGATTGAAAGCAAAATCTTCAAATAAACGTTTAGTTACACTTAATAATAGTTTGTAGGCTGTACGAAACTTTTCTTCTTCAGAAATAGACTTGTTGGTAAAACCCGAGAGATCTAATGACAGCCCAGCGTCGGGGCAGTTGTCTACCCTCACAATGTACCCTTCTTTGTCCTTGTTGTAATATTCATACTCACACTCAAACAACTGACGAGATATATCTCCATATTGCACATCAATCTCATCATAATGTGGTTTAAGCACAGACTTCCTGCGTATCTTGTTGCTCGCCGCCCTGAGCACCCACGCCCGCTCTCCAAATTTGATGAGCCCTGCAATAAACATCAGCATGGAAAGAATTGAAAGACGTGAGCCTGTCCAAGATTGGATAAGGAAATAGATGGCGCCACCTGTCTGAGAAACCAGTCCAAGCAACTGCCTCAACCAAAGCTCATTGTCTTCTAATGCATACGCGGTTAAGGAGTCAGGACCACCTAAGTGTAAAAGAAGAATCTGTGCCCAAAACGTTGCTAGTTCAATGTTAGGATCCAGATGTCCAACATTGGCTTTGTCTTCCGATTTACATGAGAGGTCACGGGAGAGAATACCAAGAGCGAAAATGGCCACAGAGTCTGCAGCTGTATAGGCAGACCAAAGGAGGACTCTTATCCAAGTCTTGCGGCTATACTTCCTGTGATTTCCCAGAATGCTTAGCACTAGTTGAAGAATAAGGCTAACCAGAATCGTCAGTCGTAGATCCCATGCCTTCCACAGTATACTCAGCCTTGACGGAATTGCTTCTAGTACTGCCCGCCTATACGTTGAGTACATCACACTGCTAAGAACTGAAATTGGATTCATTCACATTAGAAACAATGTGAAGAATTATTAAAGCTATTTACAAAAGATAAGTGACTACATCTAAAACAATGTCATTCATATATGGAGTGAAAACTGTAAACACATAAGTTATTTAACAGATCAACCATTTGTCTCTTTTAATTCATTTTAATTGAATCAACAAATTTGGTCAAAGAGAATAACAAATTAACACATACTTGGAGTTATCATGATGATATTGCTCGGTCGGAGAGCTTATCTGCAAATCTGTTCAAGTTTTGGCAGTAAGAGAGATCATATAGAGAGATTTCATGGTTTAAAAACTCGCCGAGTTCTCGCAGATCGGTGCTCAGCCGATCCGAGAACCCCCAGATCGGAGGTCCTACTCGCCTCCAGCGACTTTACCACCATTCCAGTCACCACTCACCACCATACTTCAAATTTTCTTTCACTTTCTCACTACCAAACAACCTCCAACCAAAATTTTCAAATTTTCTCACTAACCAAACATCCTACAACAACAATTTCCACTTTTTTCTTTAACTTTTACTTACTAAAAGTGGTGAGCGGCGACGACAGCACCGGCTAGCACCGGCGAGCGGCAATGAGAGAGGAGAGACAGAGGAGTAGAGTTACAGAGGAGGGTGAGGGCGGCAGCGGGTGAGAAAACTGGGGGGGTTTTGAGTTTAAGTTTATATAGTGGGGCAAATTACATAGAACCCTCAAATTTAATGAAATTACAAAAAATCCGATGAAATTACGGAATACCCTCAGTATTTAATGAAATTACACTAATATATGAGTTTTGGCCATAATAACATGAATTTCCCTTAAGATTATGAAAATTTAACAAAAATATCCCCCTTGTCTTTAATGTAAGGGTTTTTTTTTTTTTTAATAAATGATCATTTTTTTAGGTCCAAATAAAACACAAACCCTTTTTTTTCAAAGTCTTATAAGAATAACTATTTTTGGATAAAAATACAATTAGTAAAAATATAAAATCTCAAAAAATAGTTACTTTTCAACTTTAATCTCAAAAAATGGCTATTACCACAATATTCTTTTAATGTAAATGTTTGACCTTTATTTTAAAGAATTCCATAACAAGTTGTAGTTTATAATAGTTCATAATAGAATATAAATATTTGCGAAGTCAAAGCATATCAAATTCAATTATTAGCTCTATTTGGCAAGCAATTGTGGCTTCATTTTAACTTCTAGTACCCAAGTTCAATCCACCATACACACGACTTAATAATTTGAAAAACAACTTAATATTTTGAAAAAAAAAAAAAAAAAAAGAGAGAGAGAGAGAGAAAGAGAGAAACTGATTGTGAAAATCAAACCGTGGCGAGGTAAAATCAAAGCAAGACTCATACCACCAATACCTTTGCATGTTTTGTGAGATTATTCACTTTGAATAAATTAGTAATTCTTTACAAAATTCTATGAGGGGCATGTGCCTCGATTGGCCCCATGTTGGGTTCGTCGCTGACATGACCTTTCTACCCTTTCATAATGGCTTTCAAACTTATTTTATTAGAATTTCTCTACTTATAATATAATACTCACACCTTAATTAAAATAAATAAATAATAATATTTATCTTAATCTTTATATTTAGATATTTTTAACAAATAAAATATTAAAACAAAATATAAATTTAACTTTAAAAAGAGGTTTTTTTTGTTTTTTTTTCATTCTTACCAGAGAAGAATTCACACCTTAGTTAAAGCAAGGGGTTTTTTCTTTTTATTTTTTAATAAATGACATTTAAGGTCCAAGTTGAATACTAATTTTTCTTCAAAATCTTACAAGAATAATTGTTTTTGAACAAGTTGAATACTAACCTTAACAAGTTGAATACTAACCTTTCTTTAAAATCTTACAAGAATAATTATTTTTGAACAAAAATATACTTGGTAAAAATGTAAAATCTTAAAAAAGAGTTACTTTTCAACTTCAGTCTCAAAAAATGACTATTACCACAATTTTTTCTTAAAATAAATAAATGATAACATTTATCTTAACCTTTATGTTAAAATATTTTTAACAAATAAAATATTAAAACAAAATTAAAAAAATTAACTTTGAAAAGGATATATTTCATTATTTGTTCATCGTTATCTCATAATCAATGTCTCTTTCCTCTTAGTTCTTTACCATGTCTCTCTCTTCTCAATTCTCCCTTTCTTCCTTACCCTATCTCTCTCTCTTCTTAGTTCTCCCACGACTCCCTTTCTTCTTCCTCCTTCAACACTCTCTCTTTATTTCTGCTTCACGGATAGTGTCCAGGATGTAGGGATTTACACAACCCCTAATATTACCTACTAGAGTCACAAAAATTCCAACACAAGCAATATGTATAGCAACAAGAATAACAACAAAAACAAACAAGAAAATCACATACAGATTTTACGTGTTTATACAAGTATTGCCTATATCAACGAGTCAAACTCCAAACATTCTTCCACTATATCAACAATGGGTACACAAGTTCTTCTCTAGATACATTAAAGGAATCAAATATCAAAAGATACAACTACCATAATACTCAAACCTCACCTAAAAGATGGAAATAACAATACAATAATAGAAAAAACTCATCAAAACCAACGGTAAAAATCAATATAAGAATTGATCTTTCCGTACTTCAAATGGGATGAAATTTTAACTAGAGATAAAGGATATCTTGGACTATAACATATCCAAAAATTAGCAACTTTTTGATTGTGTAGACCCTCCAAACGAATTTTCAAATTCTGCTGCAAATTATAGTGCTTCAGCAGAATTCTGTTTCCCCTATTTGTTGTTTTCAAGTGCTCTCTAACTTGGACACACCTTAAGCATGAAAAAACCTTTCTTCTCCCTTATTAGAAAGAGAATTCTATGATACCAATGCTCAATTAATTTTATAAAGAGTTTCCAAAAAACTCTTTCCCAACATTCATTTTCCAATGCAACAACTATCAAGTAATTTTAATGTTTTTAAAAAATAGACTTTGACTTCCATATGATTAAGTGGAAGCCACATCCTCCACATAAGAGGGATCCCAATAGAGGACTCCAACTACCTCCGTCTCTTTTTTCAAAATCTTTCTCCCTCTCTGATTTCTCTCTCTCCTCTTTTTGGGTGTTGTTGGATTTTGCTGGGTTTGATGGTGTTGCTAGGGTGGTTTTGATGATCAATTGAGTAATTGATTGATCTGACAATTTTGGAGGGGAAGACGAGATGAATAGGGAGAGGACAAAAATGAGCGAGGAGAAACGGTGACAGGTTTTTTAAGTCAGGGAGATGAATTTTTTGTGGTGTTGTTTGTCAGAGCAGAAAAGAGATAAAGGATTCAATTGGAATTTTTGTGTTGTTACTTGTCATACAAAGGGTAAAACTGGTAATATAAAACATTCATTAAACCAAATTTTTGGCTTCTCGTCTTTTCTAGGAAGAGCTTCCAAGAGAAACCGGATGGAGTAGCTTTGGCTAGAAGCGCTTCTAAAGACCTTAAGCTCTTTTGCCAAATCTATTCAAACTTCAAGAAGCCAAAAAAAGCTCTTCCCATGACATCCCAAACAGACACTGAGTAACGTTACATTACTCAAAAATTTATTCAAATTCATTATTCAAATGATGCAACAAACTTATATGTAATTACAATATCGTCAATGCATGATTCCAAAATTAATGTGGTAGCTTGTCACATTATTTAGACAAAATTTTTGAATAAATTTTTTAGAAATGTAAAATTATTCCTTTTGTTTTAAAATATTCATTCGTCTTCTAAAATCTATGATATTTGGACTTCACAATATTTATTTTTCTCAATTTGTCTTTTTTATACTTTTCTATTTAGTCAATAGTTTGGACATTCACGTTAATATTAAATTTAAATTATTTTTTTTAAAGAACAGTGAGTGCGGAGCAATGATAGATTTAGAGTGATTTCTTACTTCTTTGATCATGAGCCGTAGAAGAAGAGTCGATGCCATATCAAACAAGCCAAGCTAAACAATGTTCAATTCACGTTGGCCTAAACATGACTTAAAAGGTTGTCTCTACTCAGCAGTTAAATTTTCATCAAGTATTAGATTAATAAAATATCCACACGATGATCCCTACGACTACGAATTGTTGTTTAAAGAATAAAGAAGCTGTAGTGGAAATGCAGACATGTATTTACCGCAACAGTGAAAAAGTAAGTGGTAAAGAAGACTAATAAACGTGAAAAGTGAAAACCAATCCTAAGATGTCCACATCAATGAATACAATCACACGGACTGGATGCTTAAATCAACGTTCTCATTTCTCAAACAAGCCCACCTAAACATGTTCAAATCAGCAGTTAAATTTTCATTGAGTGAAAAACGAAGTAAGAACTTAAAAAGGAACAAGAAATTTTAACTACGTTAATAACAACATCAGCACTAACAATTTACATGTGCACTATGTCCTCAAAGCATCTTTTGTATTTTCTTATTTGTTATTTAAGAACTGTGTATCGAAAATTTTGTGTTTCCGACGAAATGTCCTGCCTCAGGTACGATGGTGAGTAATCCCCGGGTGATGAAGTGTTTTCTGCATTTAAGATAGCTGCCTGAAATGATGGCAACTTCACCATTGGTTTATTTATCACCAATGCATGTACAAAATTTTTACACTCTAGTCTTGTGATTTCCTTAAAAAAAAAATACCATTACTAAGATTAGAGATTGCATGAGGAAATTTTTTGAATTTCCTTAAAAGAAGCACCATTAATAAAATAAACAAGAAATTGGAGTCTAACTCTCTCTTCTATTATTTCAATATTTAATTTGTGATAAATCAAACAACTTCCTTTTTGAAAAAACAAACTTGCATGAATTCTTACACCTGTTAAGTCACAATAAAAGGAATGATTGGAGTGACTCAATCAAAATTTGTTAACTAAAATGATTTTCTTATTATGTTAGCTAAAATTTAATTGACAATTAGAGAGTTCCCTTGAAGATGTTCTAAAAGCTTAGATAAGCCCAAGGAAACAGCTACAACAACTGGGCTTTTTGGAAAGTGTAAAGCAGTTTTCGTATCAACACTATTAAACACTAAACACATTGCACCCAAAATCCCTTGACAACAGAGCTTTCAAAACTGACAGCCAAAACCATTTGAGTGAAATTATGTCAATATGTGGTGTTTGGATACATTTTTGAAAATGTTGTTTCATTTTCAAAAACAAAAATGAGATAAAGCTGTTTGGTAAAGTGTAATTTAACATGAGCTTTTGAAAATAGAAAATATTTTTTTGAAATAATACTAAAGAGTGAAAAACAATTATTGTATGTTTTTCACTATTTTCAAGATATGTTTTCAAAACAAGTGATTACTTTTCTCTTTAAACAACTATTTTATTCATTTTCAAAAATAATATCAAACACATTTACATTATTTTCTGTTTTTGAAAATAACTTTTAAGAAAGCTTACCAAACACATTACATTTTCAAAAACATCATTTTTATTTTTAAAAAATAGTGCATTTGAATACGTTTTTAAAATTGTGTTTTTTAAAAGTATTTTAAAAAATGAAAAACATATTTTGAAAATGACATTTAAAATTGAGTATGATTCTTCAATAGAAATCATTACAAAGTCAATAAAGTTTTCATACTATACCCCAAAAAATAAAATTAAACAATATAGTGATAACAAGAACAGCAAATAAATTGAAACCCGGCATGATGTTGAAACTTTGGCTGTAATTTTGGTTTGAATCCCCAAGCCCAGCTCTACACCAATTTCAGCTCCCAAGTTACCACCGCTATTCCTGTTTGTGTCCAAAGCTGCCGCCTCTGGTCTCTTTTGCTTCTCTCCAAGCTCCAGCCGCTACCGCTCTCTCTTCTTTTGCTTCAAAAACGGCCCAACATCTATGCTCTTTTATTAGCCCCAAATCTGCTGCCACTTGCTGTGTTTTGCTTTCTCTGCCAGCCGCTTTCTATAATTCTCTCTTTTTTTTCTTGCCACGAACTGCTGCTTTTATGTTACCAAAAAAAAAAAAATACACTCTTTTGCTTCTTTCTCTTTCTTCTAATCTTATCTTTTTCTTCATTTGTTTGTTCCCTTATCTCAACAAATTTCCTGATTGCTTAGCATATATTTTAGGCTTGGGTTTGGATCTTGAATTGGGTCTGCATTTGAATCTTCAGTTGACTTGGATTCTGACCGGACAAAACTATAATTTGTTCTTATTGAACACACAATTTTCTTTATTCCTGTTTGCCAAAAACATAACTAATTAAAAAAACATTAACACAAAATTGGACTACTAAATCTATATTTAAGAATAATAAAAGTATATAAATTATGCGCATCATCAATTTAACTTCAGAATGAAGAACAATATGCAATGTGACTGCATCGGTGCCGTCATCATATTTTGTCATTTCAGAGTTATATTGGAAGGTTTTTTAATGCTAAATGAAAGTGTAGTGAGAACGAGAAGGGGAGGGAAAAAACTAAAAGAAACTGAAGAGTTGAACTAAAAGGGGATGGCAATAGGGTAGGTTTGAGGAGACATGGCCATCTCCATACCAAGTAAATGTATAACATGATTAATTCGACATAATATATAAAGTAATTTTATCAAAACATTGAAATCATCTCTTCAACATGAACAATAATATATTTAAAAACTAACCAATTAAATTTAATCATTTTAATAAATGTATTCACATAAAGATAAAAGTGTAAGGTAAAAATTTTCAAAATGTTTTTAATGTAATTTAAAGTGAAGCGAGTCCAAAACCCATCCCCACCTCCACACCCATTGCAGGTTTTACTATTTATTATCATCCCCACCCATCCTCACCAAATTGAAATTCATCATCCCCACTCTATAAGTTTAGGTTCCCGCGGGATCCCATCCTCATATAAGTTTACCATCCCTATAAACGAGTGAATGTTGCAAAAGGATTGAATTAGCATTCTCTCCTGACATTACTTTTTCTAAAATTTTTATAATCAATAGACACATCAATATAAAGAAATAATAGATAGGCAATAATACTAATTTCTCTCTTTTTTTCTTTTCTCATATATAAAAGTATTTCACTCAAACCCATTTTATAAAAGCCAAGAAAAAATACAAAATTAGGAGAGTATCCCCAACCTAAAAGGGACTATACAAAATTAGGAGAGGACCTCAACTAAAAGGAACTCTATATATATATATATATATATTTATATATACCCTAAAAAATTTTTCTCTCCTATTCAATTCAATGTAATAAATAGCTTTAATTGATGATCTTAACAAATTTAAAAGTTAAGAAGCATTGACCATAACAACTATATATATATATATAATATATATATATATTTATCCTCTTTTTATATATAGTCCATTTTGACTTGGGATCCTCTCATAATTTTCTATTTTTCCTTCACCTTTTATAAAATGAATTTTGGGTTTAAGTGAACTACTTGTATATATGAGAAAAAAAATAATAATAATAAAGGAAATGATTAGTGAATCTTAACTTTTAAATTATTAGGATCATCAATCTCAGACATTCATTGCATTATTTCTCCTAAACACATTTTTTGTTCCTATTTAATTCAAATGTCATTAAATGATTGAGATTAATTATCCTAATAATTTAAAAATTAGGAGCACTAACCATAGAAGTTTTGTAAATACAATCAGTGGATCTAACTTTTAAATTGTTAAAACTATTAATCTCAGTCGTTTATTGCATTTTTTCTTCTAAAAATATTTCGTCTCCTATTTAATTCAAATATAATAAATGACTGAGATTAATAATTCTAACAATTTAAAGATAAAGCAATAACCATAGAAGTTTTGTGTTATATATATATATATCAGTTGTGGGACATTATGAATAAAATGGGATGAATTATAAATATATGAAAGTTAAGAGTTGGACCTAGAGAATGTTAAAGGACTAGAGTAGGACTTACCGGAAAAAGTGTAGAATTCCATGTATTATTTCTGATGTATACATCTCTCTCATGAAGGCTTTCGCCAAGTATGGCCGCTCCGAAATCCTCCGGCATATTTGTTAATACTAAATCCTTGAGAGCGGTTACATTCTGCAACCCTTGGACCAGCTTGAGATGCTGACAGCTTCTGATTTCCAATTCTCTAAGGCAAGGCATGCCTCCTTCCTCGATAGTCCACTGTTCTACCCTTATTATTTTCCACAGTTTCAATTGGCAGAGTTTGGGAAATCCTTTTGAAAGACAAGTCATTGTTTTACCTGTGTAGGAACTAGCTAAGAGCCTGAGGATGTTAAGGTGAGACAACTGTCCTAGCATTGGCATTGGATCCTCTCTTAGTTCTGACAGTGACAAAGTCAGCTTCCTGATATTAGGAGGAAGGAAACCATGAATAAAAACCGATCGTCGCAGTGATCCTCTCAAATGGAGTTCCTGTAGCTTCAGATGCCCAGCCATCCTCATAGGATAGAAAATTTCATCGTTCGACTTTATAACGTTCAACTTCAATGATTGTAGTTCGGTTAATTTGTTAATCCATTCAGCTACTGTCGACAGAGCTGAACCAAATCCTGAGACTATCAGTTTCAACTTCGTAAGTTTTGTCATATCAAGGAGAATACGATAGTGCCCTTCCTTTACGTCATCGGAATTCATGTTTAGCCCCCATAAAGTACGAAGGTTGGTTGAAACCAGAGGGAAAACATTTTCACCAGATCGCTCACTAAACCTTTCGTAATTGTGGTTCAAATAGATGTGTTGCAGTTTGTTTACCTTGTGTAGAATAATATCTTTTACGTTTGTATGCTTCACATCTAAAGTGTCTAAGAATGGTAGACATGTCTTACTTACTGGAAAAGAATCCAAAAGCGTTGATCTCAGGCCTAGGTGTCTTAACAATAACAATTTGTCTAGTATTAAATGGAGCTTAGGTTTAAATACACCCTCAAGATCAAGGACCCTCAGTAAGACAAAGCCTATGTCACCAATAATCTTGTTGAAAAGCACATTAATACCTGTATCAGGTGTGATTGGTACCCGGTTGTCGAAAGCTGCATAGGATCGAAGGAGATGGAGGTGATGAAATGAAGTGGGTAGGTGATTCATACCGGTGTAGGCTGTCAGTCGACGAACTGCAAGTTTTTGTTGTGGGGACTGTATGAGATTGTTGATGGAAAAATTCTACATTTGCTGCCTTGGGGAAGAAGAAATATAGAACACTAGGCATACAACATGTTTTAGCAACTCCATCTAATCTCCATCTTACTTCAACCATGTTTCTAGTAACTAGTTCTTCCAAGCACATTTCTGCAAGATCTTCCGA
>CM037997.1:142515-319180 GCA_021234005.1 Nephelium lappaceum
CTCGTCCTTTACCACAATACAACACATCCACAAACACAAATATAAAAACATTTAATTTAAACAAAAACAAGCTTTCTCATAATATAGAATAGAACACAATTTTCAATTAAAAACATTTAATTTAAACAAAATAAGCTTTCTCATAATATAGAATAGAACACAATTTTCAATTAGTATGGAAAATGCAGCAAATAAGTCATACAAGATGAAAATTAATATCGCTAAACATCAAATAGTTAGCGGATTCTACTAACCTTGAAAGATGAATCCATGTTCAGGATTTATCCATTTTGAACTTTTGATCTTGATATCAACAATACTAGAAATGAAACAAACTGGCGTATAGTTTTTTGACAACTAGAACGTCAACATGAGATTGATGACTGGATAGCTTCAAAACATGATTTCGGTGGTTGGAAGGCAATTTTCGACGGCTAGCGAGCTTTTCAAGTTGCTAGCAAGGTGGTTTGGGTGGCGAGATGAGAAGAGAGGAAAAAAGGGTAATGATTGGGCAAAAAAACACTACTTTGGCCCTTTGACCCAACGCCGACCTTTTAAACTACTACTTAGGGTTTTGCAAGGCATGCCCAGGTGCGAATTACGCCTCCGCGCCTGGGCAGGTGAGGCGAAAGCCTAAATGAACCCTGCGCCACCTCCGGTAATGCGAGGTATCGATCATGCGCCTCGTGCCTAGGCGTTCCTTTGATAACTATGAAAGTGTCATATTGTGTTATCCTTATTATAATATACTGCATTATTGCTGTAATGTGAATTCGAAATATTTGTCAACTTTGAAATTATTATGTTGTGTGTGCTGTTTTATTATAGTCTATTAAAAGACTACCAAAATCTTTAAATTGTTGATATTTAAATTGTCAACTCTAAAATCAAGCTTTAACTAGAACACTTATATGTAATTGATAACTATATTGATTTGATTATCTTCGCATGTGAGAAAGCAGATGTGACAGAGGCCTTTCGAAAAACTAGCTTATCCTTCAAGCAAATGTATTTTTATTGGATATAGTGGTGAAACCAAAAGGTACTACAAGTGCTTAAAGGTCCTACAGGCAGAATATACGACCTCCAAACATGTTCTTTTCAATGAGCTAGACATTCCCTTACAATATACCTTTTCATCTGAACATCTTGTTCCAATCATCCAAATACTCTTGTTTCCCTCCTGTGTTGTCCAATAAGTTCAAAGTGTTCACAAAAAACTAAAAAAGGTTTGGTAACGATCCTCATGAATCGAAGCTAATTCAACCTCAAAGCAACACAATTGTTACCTTTCCACAGCAAATACGCGAACCACCTACTCAAATTTCACAACCCCCCCAACCAACTCGCGGAACACTAATTTTTCTATTCCTCTAAATATTCCTAAAACAATCAATCCATTCATCCTATGACCACTAGAGCAAAATGCATTTATAAACCAAACTCCTACTAGTCCAGTACCTTGTTACCAAGTGTCAACTCGTTGAGTGTGTCCCCCTCTCCCAGTTTCAAAGCTCTCAAGCTTCCAACTTGATAGGCAGACTATGCAAGCTGATATGATGCTTTGAAGAGAATGGAACATGGCCTTTAGTCCCATATAAACCAAATATGAACATCATTATTGGGAACAAATGGATTTTTAGAATCAAGTATGAGCAAGATGGATCTGTGGAGACGTACAAGGCAAGGTTAGTTCCAAGGGTTTTACTCAAGGCTTCAGGCTTAGATTTTAAAGAAACCGATAGTCCAGTTGTGAAAAGCTCACAATTAGAGTTGTTCTTACTCTAGCAGTCACATACAACTGGAATATTCAACAAATAGACATCAACAATACATTCCTTAATGTTGAACTTCAAGAAGTAGTATATATGACACAACCTGAAGGTTTCATTAGCTCTTCCAATCCTTCTCATGTCTGTCATCTGTAAAATCTCTTTATGGACTTAAACAGGCTCCAAAAGCCAGGTATGATAAACTTTATGTAGCTTTGGTTAGCTGGGGATTCATTTATAGCAAGGCTGACTCATCTTGTTTATGTACAAGACTTCAACCTCCTTTCTACAATTATTAGTCTATGTTGATGATAATCTCATCATAGGCAGTGACACTCTTCTGATAAATAAGCTTATCACAGACCTGAACATGAAGTTTGCCCTGAAATCTTTAGGATCTCTTCAGCATTTTCTTGGCATTGAGGTTCTCAGAAATTCATTAGGACTAATTCTTACACAAACCAAGTATGCTTGGGATTTGTTGGTGAAACTGGTACGACTATGTCTAAGTCTTGCTCAACGCCTCTATCTTCTGTTGACAAACTATCTTGAAATGATGGCATCCCTTTCTCTGATACCATGAAAAAGCTGAGAGAAAAAGGAATGAGAGAATATTTGTGTAGAAACTTTTATTTGATTTTCACTGAATGAACTTGAATGACTGAATACATTGCTCTATATTTGTGTTCTAGTTCTTAATTAATTGTAACTAACTAATGCCACTTGGCATCTTATGATTGATATGAAGATGACACTTGGTACAATCAGGAGAACCTAAAACACACAACTCACTTAGTTAGATTACATAATTGACTTAATTTTCTTGATTCACAGGCTACCTTCTTCAATTTATTTGAGTTGCACATCTATTAGCTTATGATGATCATTGATAATTTTATAAGGATAAATTTCTCTAAGTATTATAATGGTAGGTGTTCGATTGATTTTATTGAAAGTTTAAACTTCTCTTTCATGGCTACATATATATATATATAGTATGCATATTTCAAAATAAATAAATTATTAAAAAAGATACACGCACTCACTCATATATATATATATGCATATATATATATATATATATATATACACACACCTTAACTGTATTGACTTCTGACTTGTTATTGTAAGTTTAGTTAAAAAAGAAAAGAAAAAGGAAAAGAAAGATAGAGAAGGGTGAAAAGATTTTTCCAATATTTCTCTTTTTTTAAAGTGACGTGATTACCCTTCTTTTCTTCCAATAACGAAAATCTAAAATGAATGAAAAAATCAATGAGATGTGAATAGGGATGGCCATGGATTACTTGACATGCGGCCACTTGGCAAATTTGTGTTAAAGGCACCCAATATGTATTTATGGTGACCCGCACGATTAGTGAAAATTTAAAGTAATTTCAATGAGAAAATAGACGTGTGAGAAGTGGTTCAGTGTTAAAGACATCTTTGACACTTATAGAGGATGAAACAAATATAACTAGTGCTTGTACGCCACGTGGCAAACTCGTGTCAAAGGTATCCAATATGTATTGATGGTGGCCCATGCAATTAGTAAAAATATTAAGTAATTTGAGTAATTATAATGAGAAAGTAGGCATGTATGACGTATTACCTAAAATGCAACCATGTGGCAAACCTATGTCAAAGTCGCCCAATATGTTTTGATGGTGGCTCACATGATTAGTGAAAATTTAAAGTAATTTCAATGAGAAAGTAGGCTATGGTATACAACTTCAAGTAATTTCAATATATATATATATATATATATATATAACACTCTTTAACAAATCAAATGCTCTTTAACTAATTATACAAGTATACAACTTCCTGTGTAAGTTTTAGAAAAAAAAAAAAAACCTGTGTTCACACTATTGGGATTGGCTATGGTAAAAAAAAAAAAAAAAGAAAAAAAAAATTCATGCGTTCACACCAATGGGATTGGCTATGGTATAATAATATTAATTTTAAATGGTACGCGATGAATTTTCAAGCTAGTTGAGAATTGTGTAAAGAAATATTGATTTTGTGTCTTAATTTGTAAGCTTTAGTAATGAGTAGAACTAATTATTGTTACTTAAATGGAAGCCAAAACCTCAACACTTTTTAAAGCATAAAATAAAAATGGTATGCCTCCAACTTTAACTGATATAAGATGCTTATTATATATACTTTACCTTGCTCTAAAGCTATGCTTACTCCTTGATAGCAAGTCTTGTTCATGTGATGTAACTAACATGTAATTTTTTGATGAAAAGTTTATATTATATCGAGAAGAATAATTTTATTTAGTGGGTTTTAATAAAAAAAAATTAAAGATAAATCATTTTCAGTAGCCATTAGTTATGTTTAATCTTTAAGATCTGATATCTACACAGAATTAAAGTAATCAAGATGCTTGACTTTCTTACGGTGACATATAGATAGTGCTTTAATTCTTAGCTAGCTTGTGCTGGTATAATAAAATGTGAATACTACAAAAGTTACTTTAAAGTTTGTGCAAATATGATCTTAAAATAATATACATATATTGTCCAGTTAGTTACAAAGTTAATTAGGGTTCAACATTTATAAATTTTTCTGTCAAGAGCATCCTAGTTAACTTATATATAGCAATGTATAACTTGTTAATCAAACATAAAGTCATTGAATGTAAATGTTAATGCAAAATATACATTGCTATATATAAGTTAATTAGGATGCTCTTGACAGAAAAATTTATAAATGTTTTCTAGTTAATACATTTTTATTTCTATTCATATGCATGTATAAATGTCTAGGTTGAACTACATATGGTAATGGTATACACAACTTTGAAGGTTATGGGTTCAAAAAGAATGTTCCAAAAGAGCCCATTAGCTTTCTTATTAAAACACAAAAGCAGGCATGGACAATGACTAAAGCAAAAGCAACTTTTTTAAGAAGGTGAATACATCCGCATTAAATTTTAAAGGAAAAAAGGCAGGCCCATCTCTCATCTGATTGATTGCTTTCTTTACTTTGAGAATACAATTATAAATGGAATATTAAAGACGATATACATTTGTTCCAAAAGTACAATGCAGGTGATCTTGACGGTGGGGCAGCTGTGTATACTATTGAAATGGTTTTTGTGAAATCTCATAAGGCAAGAGGGTATCCAATCAAAGCTAACGTCAGATTTAGTGTATGTTTTTTTATTTTATTCTCATATCACATGCCTCGATCTCTCCATTAAATGTCAAATTCATAATTGCTTTTTTTTTTTTTTTTCATATTGATTGTTGATATAGTTTAATTAGTTTGGTTTATCTTCATGGGGAAAAAATGTTAGATGGTTAATTGGTTAGTTAATGGTGGGTTGAATGTTGATAATTGAATGGTGTGTAATTTGTAAATGCACACTCCCTTCATTTAACACTTGGGATCATACCCTTTACTTTGATGCTTTTAATCTTAACCACCACACTATAAAATCTACACCTTCCCTTTTTGTCATTTGCAAATATTGAAGTCTAGTATCATGTCTATTGGATTGGATTTCCTTGGATAAAACAAGTAACTTTGATAGTTTTGTTATTGAGTGCGCTCTGGTTTTTATATGTGATATGTGTACATGATAAGACAACAACTACTATGATTTGATTATGTAAATAATGACTTTGGTTCCTCGATATATAACAATAATACCACTTTTTTAGTTTTTAATTTTTATTTTTAATTAACATTTTGAATAAAACGTAGTTATTTATTTTTATATAATACATTATAGACAAAATTGTATTAATACAAATGATTAAATATTAATTGAGACCCATCAAGATTAAATAATAGCCACGGTTTGAAAATTTATTATAATAACATTGAAAGAGATCTATTAACATTAATTAGCAATAATTTGTCAATCAAGATTAAACACAACAATGTTGAAAATTTATTGATATGATATGAAAAAATTTATATCAATGTTAATAATTAATGGTCTTTGAGAGTTGTCGAGATTAAATATAATTATGTGTGTCCAAAACTTTTTTCCATAACACAATGAGAAAAATCTATTTTCATAATAAAAATATAAAAATTCTCACACATGCTGATATATCTGAAGGGAAAATGTATTATCATTAATGAGCAATAATTTGTCAATCAAGATTAAACACAACAATGTTGAAAATTTATTGATATGATATGAAAAAATTTATATCAACGTTAATAATTAATGGTCTTTGAGAGTTGTCGAGATTAAATATAATTATGCGTGTCCAAAACTTTTTTCCATAACACAATGAGAAAAATCTATTTTCATAATAAAAACATAAAAATTTTCACACATGCTGATATATCTGAAGGGAAAATGTATTATCACTTAAATTATGAGTTGATTTATTTTGAGTGACAGAAGTTTATTTTTATTTTTATTTTTTATTTTATCTAAATTAATATTTAGATAATGTTTACATTTGCAATAACTTTACTAGATTTTCTTTTTTTAATTTTTATTTTTAAATCTCTTTAGTAGTATTATTGAACTACATGATAGTTAATCAACGGTTTACATGATAACATTTTGTAATATTTGAAAAGGTAAATGGAGGGGAAAAATAAAAAAACATTTATCAATACCACTTAATCTTAATGTTTGACTACACATATTTTCACGAAAATATTTCTCATGAGAAATTTTACCAAGCTTAATAATAATCATCTATGACCCAAACTTGTTAAGTAATCTTGTATAAACTTCATAATTTTTTTCCAAACAATCTCTTGTGCTCTTGCATTAAAAAGTGGCTCCATATCCTACAGATCTGTTATAGAATTCCCAAATCTTGCATATTGTAATTTAGAGAGAGTGAAACTTATGTCCAACACAACATAGTGAAAGGAGTCAAGCAAAGCTATGTTATTGGATGTACTGTGCAGCCTGCATCAGTATTGAATGAAACTTCCGATACAAACAAGAAATCGGAGATCAATACTGATGCTTAAGCTCGAGATCATATATAATAACTTGTCCTGAAAGTCAAGCTACAGTAAGTCAAGTATCATAAAATAGTATTGATCCTGATTATTTGATTTTTTGTTAGAAATTCTGTTTAATGTCCTAGAGACTTGATAGCAAATCGAATTTGTTGTCATTATTCTCAATTTTTTTTTTAGTAAATGCATGTTTAAAATATTCTGATTGAGCTCTTACTTTAATTTTAGGTTTAAGCGGCAAGTGGTAACTAATAGAATATGGAAGTTAAAAGGTCTCAGATTTAAGTGATAACTGGCTATCAGCTAGGGGAAGAAAGAACTTATCAAATCTCATCCCATAAATTTTTTTCTAATCAAGCATAATTTGAAATATAATTCTCTATTGATTTGTTTAGTTTCTGTTTGTAAAAATTTTAGCCAGAACTAAAGAAGAAACATAACTAATCCCTATTCAGTCCATCGAATTCAACCTATTTGCTTTGTCAAATATACAGACTCTAATTTTCTGACAAAATAATTTAACCAGAAAATGAGAAGGAAAATGGGGGGTGTTCAAAGGAACCCACAGTGGATTTAAGAGGCAAAAGTTGGGCAAGTTTACAACTTCTATGGGCTACTCTATAACAATATTAATGGGCTGCCTATGGAAATCTCAATCTATAATAACCTCGTGAGAGAATTAAAGTTTGAGTGTCGATATTTACACCCATCTAAAACTGTTTGCACATCCCTTTAATAAGTTCATCTAGTTAAGTGAGTCATAATTATAATTTATAATTTTTTAAAGCAATTTTTAATGGGATGTGTGCATGAAAGGGGGTATACATACAATTTCAGTGGGGGGCAAAAGTTTCATGGTTCATTCATAGGAATGACACGGGGCCACAGCCCACTAGACCTGGATGTACTCATGCATCCACGTGCAAAGCGAGAGGAATCAAACATAAAGTCATATATCATCAAACATTAATGATCGTGGTTAGTTGATTATTGAAAAAACATTTGTTTCTCATACCTAGCATCTTGAGATATTTGACAGGGAATCAGCTTTGTTCTGATCATTTTCAATATAAATTAAAATAAATAAGCATAATTAAAACAGTTGATGTATAGAATTCCGCATCTTTGTGATTTAGTGGTTATCAACAATGCACCACACCTAAGAGTTCCTGAATTTAATTCCCTCTCTCCCTATTTTTAATTAATGAATTTCTTGTTGTCCGTATTATATGTTAAGAGGCATGGGAAAATCTCATATGGGAGGCTGAGTTGGTATGTTATTATGATATTGGCGTGACATTTCAACAACAATGTGACATGTAGTAGAACGAACATAACTTTCCAAGTAAAATTACATGATTTAACATGTACATATTCAAAAACACAAAAAGAACACTAATTAAATCATTTAATTTTACTTGAAAAGTTGTGTTCTCTATGTCACATGTCACATTATTATTAGAAGGTCACACCAATATCAACATACCACACCAACTTAATGTCTCATAAAAGATTTTCTCATTACATTTGTTCACCACCTAGAAGAAGTATTAATCCTATTCCATGTGTTAAATTTTCTTCTTGCCAAGCATAACTAGGGCTATCATATTCAATTTTGTTTCTAAATATCAACAAAAAGTTAATGAAGAAAATTAAGAATTTTTCAAGTTTCATATATGTAATCATACATAACTAAACAGTCCAATGACTTAAACCTAATTGCTTTATCAGGTATAGAGAGACTAATTTTCTAGGACAATGATCTAAACCTAATTGCTTGGAATTAAAAGATAAAGTTTCCTAGTTCTTTTTGTGGGATTGAATTTATTACCATTAGATGGATGGAGGTTCTTCTTACATTATGGAGACGTTAATTCAAAAAATATGACTCGTTATATATAGCTCCACTAAGCAATTCAACATGGTTACACTAACCACCACGAAATATATATATATATATATATATATATTAGCGATAGTAACCATTACTTACCGACAGAGCTGTTGATTGAATTTGATGTGCTTTGATTTTACAAATATTTATACTCTATCATGAATTATTACAAACTACAATTTGTTATGGAATTATTTAAAAAAAATGTCAAACATTTACATTATTTGAAACTAGATTGAAGTATTTTTAAAACATATTTTGGAAGTTTTTTTATTCATGATTATTTAGTAGAATAATGATTATGTTAAGAAGGTACACTTAATTTTATTTTTTTAAAAAAAAAGTGGTGTAGATTTATCTTTTACAAACTTTTCATTAGGATTTTAAGCAAAAGACCATTTGTCTTGCTTAAATATTATGTATGTTTCATTTTATTTAGACTATTATCAAACTTTGGTTTACATAAAAATATTATATATTTAGTATAATCTTATTTTTGATGTTTTTATTACTTTATTCATGTATCCCTTTTAACAAATTTTTTGAGTCTGCCATTGTGTCATGTATAATTTGTAAAGTTTTTCAAATATTTCAATCAAACAGTCTTAAAATCTCTTTTGGGTTTAAAAGTTTTTTTCAAATACATAATCTAAATAGCAACTTAAAAGCTTTAGCTTTTATTTTTCTTTTTCTACTGTCGAAAGCCAAAAGTAAAAACTATCACAAACAAGCCTCAAGTAAAAATGGTAAACAAAAATTGAGGATTCAAAAGCTTGTATTTTCACTAAAAAAAAAGCATTAACTTAGTAACTAGAATTATCACTTTATATATGCTTTAATTCTTGAGTCGCTCTCCTTTAGCAATTAACAGACAGTCAAACTCTAGGTGCAAATATTTCTTTTTGATTATTTGGGTTGGCTATATATAAAAATCTACTATTTCCATGCAAACTTAAATATGATAGATAATCAGTCAACATTCCTAATTACCTATTAATTCTTCCTATATAAAACAATTTCCATATTCAATTGTAATAAAATTAGAGGGGAAATTGCACAAACGCTCTCAGAGTTAGATAAAATTATACCAATATGGGAAGTTTGATGATAATTATAGTAACTTACCTTAAGTTTTTGAAAGTGTAACACAAGCGCCTCCTACCATTATAAGACCATGAAACTGAAAGACTTTTGACTAAATAAGAGTAAAATTGTCCATTCACAAATATTAAATAATATATTAATAAAATAACAAGAATTATTTTTTTAAAAGAACTTAGAGATTCAATATGAGATTGGATCTCCACCTAGTTGGAGATCTTAATCTCCAATGGACTTATGGTTGGAACTCCATTAGAGATGGAGACCAAATATGATCTACAGATGAAAACCAAAAATCCATGGCAATGGAGATCAGATCGATCTCCATCGGTAGGGTGGAATCTCCATCCTGCCGATGGAGAGTGATTCAATTTTTTTTTTCATTTTTTTTAATTTCAAATTAAAATATATATTTAATATTCAAATCACAAATAATAAGATTAATGGGTGTTTTGATCATTTTATATCTTTGATTGACACTTGATGTTTATTGACTAATAGTAAGGAGTGTTTGTGTCACGTTTGAAAGTTCAAGATAGTTTACTGTAATTATTACCAAACTTCTCATATTGGTGCAATTTCATCTAATCTCGAGAGTGTTTGTGCAATTTCACCTAAAATTTAGTCACATCAATTCCCAACAGTTTCATATCTCCTTTAATCTCGATAAATTTTCATATTAATCCCTACAAAGATAATCAATTAATTATAAATGATTGTATTAGGTATTTCTTTTGGAAATATATAAAATTCAATATAGAAAGATTTTCATAGTAATTCGTTCAATAAAGCTAAGAACATAACTATAAATGAATGTATACAATCATTGTTTTGGAAATATAATACTCAATATAGAAAGATTTTATTAGGTATTTCTTTTGGAAATTTATAAAATTCAATATAGAATTAGGTATTTCTTTTGGAAATATATAAAATTCAATAAATGATTGTATTAGGTATTTCTTTTGGAAATATATAAAATTCAATATAGAATTAGGTATTTCTCTTGGAAATATATAAAATTCAATAAATGATTGTATTAGGTATTTCTTTTGGAAATATATAAAATTCAATATAGAATTAGGTATTTCTTTTGGAAATATATAAAATTCAATAAATGATTCTATTAGGTATTTCTTTTGGAAATATATAAAATTCAATATAGAATTAGGTATTTCTTTTGGAAATAGATAAAATTCAATATAGAATTAGATATTTCTTTTGGAAATATATAAAATTCAATAAATGATTGTATTAGGTATTTCTTTTGGAAATATATAAAATTCAATATAGAATTAGGTATTTCTTTTGGAAATATATAAAATTCAATAAATGACTGTATTAGGTATTTCTTTTGGAAATATATAAAATTCAATATAGAATTAGATATTTCTTTTGGAAATATATAAAATTCAATATAGAATTAGGTATTTCTTTTGGAAATATATAAAATTCAATAAATGACTGTATTAGGTATTTCTTTTGGAAATATATAAAATTCAATAAATATTGTATTAGGTATTTCTTTTGGAAATATATAAAATTCAATATAGAATTAGGTATTTCTTTTGGAAATATATAAAATTCAATATAGAATTAGATATTTCTTTTGGAAATATATAAAATTCAATAAATGATTGTATTAGGTATTTCTTTTGGAAATATACAAAATTCAATATAGAATTAGGTATTTCTTTTGGAAATAGATAAAATTCAATAAATGACTGTATTAGGTATCTCTTTTGGAAATATACAAAATTCAATAAATGATTGTATTAGGTATTTCTTTTGGAAATATATAAAATTCAATAAATGATTGTATTAGGTATTTCTTTTGGAAATATATAAAATTCAATATAGAATTAGGTATTTCTTTCGGAAATATATAAAATTCAATATAGAATTAGATATTTCTTTTGGAAATATATAAAATTCAATAAATGATTGTATTAGGTATTTCTTTTGGAAATATACAAAATTCAATATAGAATTAGGTATTTCTTTTGGAAATAGATAAAATTCAATATAGAATTAGGTATTTCTTTTGGAAATATATAAAATTCAATAAATGATTGTATTAGGTATTTCTTTTGGAAATATATAAAATTCAATATAGAATTAGGTATTTCTTTTGGAAATAAATAAAATTCAATAAATGATTGTATTAGGTATTTAAGAAGGTGAATACATCCGCATTAAATTTTAAAGGAAAAAAGGCAGGCCCATCTCTCATCTGATTGATTGCTTTCTTTACTTTGAGAATAAAATTATAAATGGAATATTAAAGACGATATACATTTGTTCCAAAAGTACAATGCAGGTGATCTTGATGGTGGGGCAGCTGTGTATACTATTGAAATGGTTTTTGTGAAATCTCATAAGGCAAGAGGGTATCCAATCAAAGCTAACGTCAGATTTAGTGTATGTTTTTTTTATTTTATTCTCATATCACATGCCTCGATCTCTCCATTAAATGTCAAATTCATAATTGCTTTTTTTTTTTTTTTTCATATTGATTGTTGATATAGTTTAATTAGTTTGGTTTATCTTCATGGGGAAAAAATGTCAATGGTTAATTGGTTAGTTAGTGGTGGGTTGAATGTTGATAATTGAATGGTGTGTAATTTGTAAATGCACACTCCCTTCATTTAACACTTGGGATCACACCCTTTACCTTGATGCTTTTAATCTTAACCACCACACTATAAAATCTACACCTTCCCTTTTTGTCATTTGCAAATATTGAAGTCTAGTATCATGTCTATTGGATTGGATTTTCTTGGATAAAACAAGTAACTTTGATAGTTTTGTTACTGAGTGCGCTCTGGTTTTTATATGTGATATGTGGACATGATAAGACAACAACTACTATGGTTTGATCATGTAAATAATGACTTTGGTTCCTCGATATATAACAATAATGCCACTTTTTTAGTTTTTAATTTTTATTTTTAATTAACATTTTGAATAAAATGTAGTTATTTATTTTTATATAATACATTATAGACAAAATTGTATTAATACAAATGATCAAATATGTATTGAGACCCATCGAGATTAAATAATAGCCACGGTTTGAAAATTTATTATAATAACATTGAAAGAGATCTATTAACATTAATGAGCAATAATTTGTCAATCAAGATTAAACACAACAATGTTGAAAATTTATTGATATGATATCAAAAAATTTATATCAACGTTAATAATTAATGGTCTTTGAGAGTTGTCGAGATTAAATATAATTATGTGTGTCCAAAACTTTTTTCCATAACACAATAAGAAAAAACTATTTTCATAATAAAAACATAAAAATTCTCACACATACTGATATATCTGAAGGGAAAATGTATTATAACTTAAATCCTCATCATATATATGTGAAGGGAAAATGCATTATCACTTTAATTATGAGTTGATTTATTTTGAGTGACCAATTTTTATTTTTTATTTTATCTAAATTAATATTTAGATAATGTATACATTTGCAATAACTTTACTAGATTTTCTTTTTTTAATTTTTATTTTTAAATCTCTTTAGTAGTATTATTGAACTACATGATAGTTAACCAACGGTTTACATGATAACATTTTGTAATATTTGAAAAGGTAAATGGAGGGGAAAAATAAAAAAACATTCATCAAGACCGCTTAATCTTAATGTTTGACTACACATATTTTCACGAAAATATTTCTCATGAGAAATTTTACCAAGCTTAATAATAATCATCTATGACCCAAACTTGTTAAGTAATCTTGTATAAACTTCATAATTTTTTTACAATCTCCTGTGCTCTTGCATTAAAAAATGACTCCATATCCTACAGATCTGTTATAGAATTCCCAAATCTTGCATATTGTAATTTAGAGAGAGTGAAACTTTTGTCCAACACAACATAGTGAAAGGAGTCAAGCAAATCTATGTTATAGGATGTACTGTGCAGCCTGCATCAGTATTGAATGAAACTTCCGATACAAACAAGAAATCGGAGATCAATACTAATGCTTAAGCTCGAGATCATATATAACAACTTGTCCTGAAAGTCAAGCTACAGTAAGTCAAGTATCATAAAATAGTATTGATCCTGATTATTTGATTTTTTGTTACAAATTGGGTTTAATGTCCTAGAGACTTGATAGCAAATCGAATTTGTTGTCATTATTCTCAATTTTTTTTTTAGTAAATGCATGTTTAAAATATTCTGATTGAGCTATTACTTTAATTTTAGGTTTAAGTGGTAAGTGGTAACTAACAGAATATGGAAGTTAAAAGGTCTCAGATTTAAGTGATAACTGTCTATCAGCTAGGGGAAGAAAGAACTTATCAAATCTCATCCCATAAATTTTTTTCTAATCAAGCATAATTTGAAATATAATTCTCTATTGAGTTGTTTAGTTTCTGTTTGTAAAAATTTTAGCCAGAACTAAAGAAGACATAACTAATCCTTATTCAGTCCATCGAATTCAACCTATTTGCTTTGTCAAATATACAGACTCTAATTTTCTGACAAAATAATTTAACCAGAAAATGAGAAGGAAAATGGGGGGTGTTCAAAGGAACCTACAGTGGATTTAAGAGACAAAAGTTGGGCAAGTTTACAACTTCTATGGGCTACTCTATAACAATATTAATGGGCTGCCTATGGAAATCTCAATCTATAATAACCTCGTGAGAGAATTAAAGTTTGAGTGTCGATATTTACACCCATCTAAAACTGTTTGCACATCCCTTTAATAAGTTCATCTAGTTAAGTGAGTCATAATTATAATTTATAATTTTTTAAAACAATTTTTAATGGGATGTGTGCATGAAAGGGGGTATACATACAATTTCAGTGGGGGGCAAAAGTTTCTTGGTTCATTTATAGGAATGACACGGGGCCACAGCCCACTAGACCTGGATGTACTCATGCATCCACGTGCAAAGCGAGAGGAATCAGACATAAAGTCATATATCATCAAACATTGATGATCGTGGTTAGTTAATTATTTAAAAAACATTTGTTTCTCATACCTAGCATCTTGAGATATTTGACAGGGAATCAGCTTTGTTCTGATCATTTTCAATATAAATTAAAATAAATAAGCATAATTAAAACAGTTGATGTATAGAATTCCGCATCTTTGTGATTTAGTGGTTATCAACAATGCACCACACCTAAGAGTTCTTGAATTTAATTCCCTCTCTCCCTATCTTTAATTAATAAATTTCTTATTGTCCGTATTATATGTTAAGAGGCATGGGAAAATCTTATATGGGAGGCTGAGTTGGTATTTTATTATGATATTGGCGTGACATTTCAACAACAATGTGACATGTAGCACAACGAACATAACTTTCCAAGTAAAATTACATGATTTAACATGTACATATTCAAAAGCACAAAAGGAACACTAATTAAATCATTTAATTTACTTGAAAAGTTGTGTTCTCTATGTCACATGTCACATTATTATTAGAAAGTCACACCAATATCAATATACCACACCAACTCAATGTCTCATAAAAGATTTTCTCATTACATTTGTTCACCACCTAGAAGAAGTATTAATCCTATTCCATGTGTTAAATTTTCTTCTTGCCAAGCATAACTAGGGCTATCATATTCAATTTTGTTTCTAAATATCAACAAAAAGTTAATGAAGAAAATTAAGAATTTTTCAAGTTTCATATATGTAATCATACATAACTAAACAGTCCAATGACTTAAACCTAATTGCTTTATCAGGTATAGAGAGACTAATTTTCTAGGACAATGATCTAAACCTAATTGCTTGGAATTAAAAGATAAAGTTTCCTAGTTCTTTTGTGGGATTGAATTTATTACCATTAGATGGATGGAGGCTCTTCTTACATTATGGAGACGTTAATTCAAAAAATATGACTCGTTATATATAGCTCCACTAAGCAATACAACATGGTTACACTAACCACCACGATATATATATATACATTAGCGATAGTAACCATTGCTTACCGACAGAGCTGTTGATTGAATTTGATGTGCTTTGATTTTACAAATATTTATACTCTATCATGAATTATTACAAACTACAATTTGTTATGGAATTATTTAAAAAAATTGTCAAACATTTACAGTATTTGAAACTGGATTGAAGTATTTTTAAAACATATTTTGGAAGTTTTTTTATTCATGATTATTCAGTAGAATAATGATTATGTTAAGAAGGTACACTTAATTTTATTTAAAAAAAAAAAAGTGGTGTAGATTTATCTTTTACAAACTTTTCATTAGGATTTTAAGCAAAAGACTATTTGTCTTGCTTAAATATTATGTATGTTTCATTTTATTTAGACTATTATCAAACTTTGGTTTACATAAAAATATTATATATTTAGTATAATCTTATTTTCGATGTTTTTATTACTTTATTCATGTATCATTTTTAACAAACTTTTTGAGTCTGCCATTGTGTCATGTATAATTCGTAAAGTTTTTCAAATATTTCAATCAAACAGTCTTAAAATCTCTTTTGGGTTTAAAAGCTTTTTTCAAATACATAATCTAAACAGTAACTTAAAAGCTTTAGCTTTTACGTTTCTTTTTCTCTATCGAAAGCCAAAAGTAAAAACTATCACAAACGAGCCTCAAGTAAAAATGGTAAATAAAAATTGAGGATTCAAAAGCTTGTATTTTCACTAAAAAAAAAGCATTAACTTAGTAACTAGAATTATCACTTTATATATGCTTTAATTCTTGAGTCGCTCTCCTTTAGCAATTAACAGACAGTCAAACTCTAGGTGCAAATATTTCGTTTTGATTATTTGGGTTGGCTATATATAAAAATCTACTATTTCCATGCAAACTTAAATATGATAGATAATCAGTCAACATTCCTAATTACCTATTAATTCTTCCTATATAAAACAATTTCCATATTCAATTGTAATAAAATTAGAGGGGAAATTGCACAAACGCTCTCAGAGTTAGATGAAATTATACCAATATGGGAAGTTTGATGATAATTATAGTAACTTACCTTGAGTTTTTAAAAGTGTAACACAAGCGCCTCCTACCATTATAAGACCATGAAACTGAAAGACTTTTGACTAAATAAGAGTAAAATTGTCCATTCACAAATATTAAATAATATATTAATAAAATAACAAGAATTATTTTTTTTTTTTTAAAAGAACTTAGAGATTCAATCTGAGATTGGATCTTCACCTAGTTGGAGATCTTAATCTCCAATGGACTATGGTCGGAACTCCATTAGAGATGGAGACCAAATATGATCTACAGATGAAAACCAAAAATCCATGGCAATGGAGATCAGATCGATCTCCATCGGCAAGGTGGAATCTCCATCCCGCCGATGGAGAGTGATTCAATTTTTTTTTTCATTTTTTTTAATTTCAAATTAAAATATATATTTATTATTCAAATTACAAACAATAAGATTAATGGGTGTTTTGATCATTTTATATCTTTGATTGACACTTGATGTTTATTAACTAATAGTAAGGAGTGTTTGTGTCACGTTTGAAAGTTCAAGATAGTTTACTGTAATTATTACCAAACTTCTCATATTGGTGCAATTTCATCTAATCTCGAGGGTGTTTGTGCAATTTCACCTAAAATTTAGTCACATCAATTCCCAATAGTTTCATATCTCTTTTTATCTAGATAAATTTTCATATTAATCTGTATGCCCTCGAATTTGATTATACGGGTTTCCCAGGAATAGTCCTTGAGTATCGATTAGAGACCCTAAATGGTTTATGGAAATGCTTAAGGTCATAGAGAATCCATAGGGATTGATTTAAACTCGATTGGAGATTAAACGGAAAGATAAAATGGTAAACGAAATCAAGTAAATATTTAAGGAAATAAGGGACTAAATTGAAGATAAGTTTTAATATTTGTGGTTAAAGTGAAATTAAGCCAAAAGTTAAGGGAGGAGACCACAATTTTTAAGGGACGTGACCATCATTTTTAGAATTGATTGTGGAGGAAAATAGAAGCCAAAAAGATTGAGTTGACTCATAAAGTAAAACAGTGAGTAGACCAAGTCAGTCATGAGAAATAAGAAGAGAAAGAAGAAGAGAAGAAAGAAGAAGAGAAAAAGAAGAAGAAGAAGAGAGGAAGGAGCTGCCACCGCCAACTCGGCGCCGTCGCAGACCAGATCTAACGCGGAATCGCCGAACAACCCGAGCGAAGCAGCGTCATCGTCGAGCTCGAGCTGAAGCAAACCAGAACCGAGCTCTCCGACCTGCAGATCAGACCTGATTGCGCAAGATCGACGTTGATCCAGCTTGTCCGACCGAGCAGCTTAGCCCGATCGCCGTGCAGCTCGTCGATTGACCAGCCAAGCTCCACCATAACTGTAGCTGATCGCGCGAGGTAGAGAGCGGAAGAGAACGGCGATGAGCTGCCGTCCGAGCTGCGCCGATCTGCGAAACCCAGCCCAGCTGAGCCAATCCTTCAAGCTCGCCATACCCAGCTCAAATCCAGCTGCAAACGCGACTAGAATCAGCCCTTCACGCATGCACAGATAAGCGGCAGAACGAGGAGAAAAGAAAAGAGATCAGCCGCGAGAGAGAGGGATCGCATGAGGGAAGAAAGGAAGAAGAAAACCCAGCTGTTCCACGCCCAAAAACAGCTTGAAATCAGTCTCAAAGCGAAGTCAACGCGAGAGGAAAAAGGGGTAAGATATTCAATTCAAAATTGATTCGCGTTGATGATTTTTATTGGTGATTTAAGTTGAGTTTGAAATAGATTTTATTATAATTTGGTTATTGGTTGATTTTGAGTAAAAATAAGTTGAAAAATAAGTGGATTTATGCATATTGGGAGCTTAGGAAACCAAGAAGAGATCAAAGATTTGAAGAGGAATCAAATCGCAATAAACTAGTTTGAAGGGTAATTTTGTAAATTGGCCCATATGGCGTTCGTTAAGAGTTCGAATGACCCTAATGAGTTTAATTAGGCGTATTGAGATTAATAAAAGTCGAAGATTTAAATTATGAACAAAAAATGGAAGATTACGCCTAAAAATGGTCATTTAGGGGTGATTATGTAATTTTAATTATTTTGAGTTTCTAGAAGTTGACGTGAACGTAAAAATTACGTATATATATATATATATTGTATAGGTGACGAGCAAGCTAGTGAAGTAAAGGAAGAGCGATAAGGAGCAATTTAGAACCTTCCGGAGAGCTGTTCGAAAGTGATAGCTAAGGTGAGTGTTAAACTAATTTTTAATATGTTTTATGTTACTTTGATTAATGAATGAATGTTTCATGCATGTTTTGATGCTTTGATAAAAGCGAAATATGATTTAAGTGATAAATGGCACGGTAACAGAGAATATGATTTTGTGTTTTCATTAAAATAATGATTTCTTGTTTTGAATGATATATATGAAAGAGATTGTAATTTTATAAAGATGAAAATAAAACCTATGGCTTACCCAGAGAGTATCAGATATTACCGGTCTGGGTTGAGTACCCGAAGCGTGCATTGGTAGAGTTATAGTGTCAGTATGTCACTAACTATACTAACCGCGGGAGATACCCGCAAGGTGTCATGTCAGTCAGATGTCCGAGAGATTAGCCCAATGCATGTGAACGGTATATTATTAGCTAGCTTACCCGAGCGAGACAGAGTTCCGCTCTGTAGCGATGTAGGATTCCGCTACATGAACCGGACAGAACGATGTAGGATTCCGCTCTATACTAGGGTGCCATGAGGCACAGGTCACTATAGGTTGGCGGGAGCTGGATTGGTTGGCAGGACACCTTCGAGCGGAGTCGGACCAGTTCATTTCATTAAAAAGAAAAATGGTTTTAGAATAAAAACCCCGCAACCATAAGAGATCCCTTTATGAAATTGAAAACCGTGCAACATATGTTTTATAATATTAATGCATGACACTTGATTTAAAATAAACGGAATTGATTTGAAAATGTTTTAGGAAGGTTTTTATAAAAATGTGATTTCAAATAATACTATATGACACTCACTGGGCTTTCAAAGCTCATCCAATATTTTCTGTAACTTTAAATAAACCTCCCCAGGCATAGGTATCATAGATGCGGATTACCTCAAGACATTACCAGACAGCCGCGACGACAGTGCTTATGTGATTTTCTATCTCTCTTTTTGTTTAATATTAGGAGATGTATATATTTTGTTATATCCATGTGGTTTCGTAAATATTCTTTTGTGGATTTAAATTATGTTTTGAAGCAAATTGATGCATGACATATGATTTTATTGATAATCAGTTTATAAATTAAAACATGAAATTGTGGTTGTGGTTGTGATGAAAAATGAGAGCCTGAGGCTCCGTAGTTTAGGGAAATTGTTTTTGTGATTTTTAGAAGTGTTAAATTTTATAATTTACAGGGTGACAAAGTCAAAAAAACAGACGGGATGCTGTCCAAATTTTTATAAAATATTTTGAAAAGTTTTAAAATAAAAACGAAATATATAAAATTCAATAAATGATTGTATTAGGTATTTCTTTTGGAAATATATAAAATTCAATATAGAATTAGGTATTTCTTTTGGAAATATATAAAATTCAATAAATGATTATATTAGGTATTTCTTTTGGAAATATATAAAATTCGATATAGAATTAGGTATTTCTTTTGGAAATATATAAAATTCGATATAGAATTAGGTATTTCTTTTGGAAATATATAAGATATAGAATTAGGTATTTCTTTTGGAAATATATAAAATTCAATATAGAATTAGATATTTCTTTAGGAAATATATAAAATTCAATAAATGGTTGTATTAGGTATTTCTTTTGGAAATATATAAAATTCAATATAGAATTAGGTATTTCTTTTGGAAATATATAAAATTCAATATAGAATTAGGTATTTCTTTTGGAAATATAAAATTCAATAAATGATTGTATTAGGTATTTCTTTTGGAAATATATAAAATTCAATATAGAATTAGGTATTTCTCTTGGAAATATATAAAATTCAATAAATGATTGTATTTGGTATTTCTTTTGGAAATATATAAAATTCAATGTGGAAAGATTTTCATATTGATCCATCAAATAAAGTTAAGATATAAATTATAACGGAATTTATAAGGTCATTTTTTTTTTTTTTGGAAATATGTAATACTCTATGTAGAAAGAAATCAGTTTTGAACCAATTTGATATTCATGTGCAAGATACATGTTTGTAGCAAATAAGTCACCAGATAATTCCTTTTGCGACAACGTATAATATTAACACACTGTGAATCTATAAATACTGTTTAAAATTCTACTATTGACATGACACAAGTGACTGCCAAAATGTGCACTTCTGCTAGAAAGTTGTTGGGACTTATCTTCATTGTCCTATTGGTATCTACATGCGATGCTCAATTCAAGAAAACGCATGTTACCATCAACAATGTACTAGGAGCCGGAATAGATCTCACGGTTCACTGTAAATCGAAGGATGATGACCTTGGAGAACATGTAATCCCTTTTCAAGGTAACTATGGTTTCACGTTTCGACCTAATTTCTTCCAGACGACATTGTTTTTCTGCAGTTTTCAATGGCAAAATCAGTTTCATTGGTTCGACATTTATGATTATGATAGAGATCATGAATTCTGTGGTAAGTCATGCCCGTGGTATATCAGAGAAGTCAATCCATGCTTGTACGATAAACCGACAGATGGCGTTGAAATTTGTTACAAGTGGAAGTGAAATGTCATTCAACCACATTATCTACAGAATAAATATTTCGAAGTGTAATAGCATCAAGAAATTATAATAAGATTATTAGTTATATATTTTTATTTAAGTTCCATTTTTGATTTTATTTTTTGCTTTTTATGAAACCTAATGCCTCATCTATTCCATAACTTTTATTCTTTTATGTTTTAACACGTACATATGCATGGGCGTGCACACACACAAATATATATGTATATACACATTGTTAGCAGTGTGGGTATACACCTATTTAAACAATATATTGTTAGTGTTGTGGTTTATCAGACAAGTAAATCTATGCTTGTACAAAAAAGCAATGGATGGCTCAGAAATTTGTTACAAGTGGAAGTGAAATGTCTTTCAACCTCATTATCTATGGAACAAATATTTCAAAGTGTAGTAGCGTCAAAAAATTATAATATGATTATTAGTTATATATTATAATTAAGTTACCCTATTTTATTTGATTTTTTGCTTTTAATGAAACCTGATGGCTCATCTATTCCATAGTTTTTATTCTTTTATGTTCTAACACATACATAGATACATTGTAAACCCTCTATTTTTATTTTGTGCGGATTTCTCAGGAATAGTCCCTAAGTATTGATTAGAGACTCTAAATGGTTTATGGAAAGATTTAAGGTCATAGAGAACCCATAAGGATTGGTTTAAACTTAATTGGAGACTAAATGGGAAGTTAAAATAGTAAATGACATCGAAAAATTTTTAAGGTAAAAAGGGACTAAATTGAAGATAAAATTTAAAATTATGGTCATAGTAATATTAAGCTAAAAGTTAAGGGAGGAGAATGAAATTTTATTAGGGCGTAAGTGGAATTATTGAAAATATTGGGGAGGAAATTAGAAGCCAAAAAAAATGATGGTTGACTTTTGAAAAAAATTAAAACAGAAACCAGACCGAAGCTCTCGCGAAATCGCGAAGAAGAAGAAGAAAGAAAGAAGAAGAAGAGAAGAAGAAAGAAGAAGAAGAGAAGAAGAATGAGCCAACGCGGACGCAGACGGCGCTGCCGTGCCATCCAACCGTCGAGCGTGAGCGGAAGTGAAGCTGAACTTGCAGCAAACCAGCTCTGAAATCGAGTTGAATCGTCGGCGAATCAGACCTGATCGGTGAGGAAGAAGACAGGGACGAGCTGCCGTTCGATCGCCTGTAGTCCCGCACGCAAAACCCATCCGATTCTCCCCCATTTCCAGCTGCAACCGAGCTCGAAACCAGCTCTCCACCCGTGCGAATAGACAGCAGATCGACGACAGAAACCGACGCCGATCGACGGTGAAAATAGCTACAAGTCAACGGCGAACCGAGAGGGAAAGAGAGAGAGGAAGAGGGGAGGAAGAAGAGAGGAAAAATCCAGCCCAGATCTGCTATAAAACCAGTCCAAAACCACCCCAAATTTAGTCTCAAGGCGAAGTGAACGCGAAAGAAAAAAAAGGGTGAGTTATTTAAGTTTGAAATTGATGATTTCATTGGTGTTTAAGTTGATTCGAAATGGATTTCGTTATGATTTGTTTGTTGGTTGTTTTTGAGTGAAAACAAGTTGAAAAATAAGTGGATTTAAGCATATTGGGAGTTTAGAAAACCAAAGATTTAGAAAAAAACCAAAACGTGGGCTAAACTAGTTTAAAGGACAATTTTGTAAATGGGCCCATATGGTGTCCATTGAGAGTTTGGAGGACCCTAATGAGTTTAATTAGGAGTATTGAGATTAATAAAAGTCGAAGATTAAATTAAGGAACCAAAGATTGAGAGTTACGCCTAAAAAGGGTCACTTAGGGAGGATTATGTAATTTTTATTATTTCGAGTTTCCAGAAGTTGACGCAAATGTAAATTTATGAATATATATATGTTGTGTAGGTGAAGAACATTCGACTAGATCACGAGAGGGCTTTTGAAGCTCATTTGAGTTAAGCCCAAGTTTAAGGTGAGTGCACTTTCAAAAAGTTTTCTAAAGTGATTTTATGTTTTTGCATTGATAAGCTAGATTTTATGCTTTTGCATGTATAAGTTTTTCTATTTAAATACATGTATTGTATTTGTAAAGTAAACGAGTCCAAGGACTCAAGTTTAAAGCTTTCAAGTTAAAGCTTTTGTGCTTGTGCACCAAGTATAAAGATTTGTAAGGCATAGCATTAGAGAAAAACAAGTTTTCAAAGGTCATAAGTACCCACCAGTTTATCGAGTTCAGACCTGTACGATATATCCCACTTAGTAAGGCAAGGGTTGGGGGAAACGAGTTTCTAACTGTGTGGTTAGAGTTATGAGTGAGTGTGTCGCCCCTACTTTGTAGGATATGGTCTCGCACTATGGTTAGCGATGCAGAATTCCGCACGTAGTTGCTGAGAGGTCTCAGAGAGTTGGTTGCAGTGGATGTTAGATACATCGCCTTGTGACCTACCACACCTGCGGCCTTAGCTAAGTCGTCGTGTGGTCAAGAGATTAGGGTTACGAATGATGCTTTTATAAAGTTCAGTTATTTTAAGTATGTTCAAATTTATGCTTTACCAGTTTGTTATAAACTGTTTATAATAATGCTATGCAATTAAATGAGATTTAAGTTTTAAATGTTTTAAGAAATAGAAACTTTTATTAAAGTTTTCTAAGGAGGAAGTTTTTTGAAATGTAAAGTTAAGTTTATAAACTATTGCACTCACTGAGTTTTATAGCTCACTCTTCAAATTGTTTATAAAAACCTCCTCAGGTGCTTGTGTGGGTGAAGACTAGTGAAGCCTCCCTCCTTCGCATTCAAGTGGGCGCAAGTGTTGGCATTTGCTTCTTGAAGAATGTAATATGCATATTTTGAGTCTTTTGTATATTGCATATGTTTGTATATTTTGCATAAAAAGAGTGATATCTTTTAAGTTGTGTAAAAGTGCACCATTTTGTGCTTAAAAAATCAAGCTTACTAGATTTAAAATTGCATGTTTATATCTTGTCTTGAAGGTTTTAAATTTTTGTGATTATGTTGATAAACTGATTGCGAGAAGTTGGGTTGGATTGTGATTATAGTTTGAAGTGTCCAAATTGATTTTCAGGTTTTTTGTTTATCCAAATTGCAGCTGTTATGCTGCCAGTTTTGAGTTTTAAAAATGACCTAATGAATAGTATCAACCCAACCCAAACCATTTCAACTTTAAGGTTTAAAAGATTTAACTTCCGCTAAAGTTAAGTTTTCAGTTAAGAGGGTTCGCTCCTCGAATGCCTTCTTCCCCATCAAGATGGGCTTAGACGGATTCGTTGGGATACCCGGGCGTACCATTCGGATAGGAGCCTAGTGGCGATCCGGATTGGGGCGTTTCATACATACATACATATATATACATATATATATATGGGGCGATGTAACTCTTCCAAAGATCATTGTTTTCGCATTCAATCATCCTTGAATTAGGATTCCATCTTGACCGAGCAAATCCTTCATTACTTGATATCTTCTTTTGATTGTCTTTAGTCGATTAACAACATTTTGATTATTCAAGTTCAAATTAAAACGAGAGTTAACCGCGATACAAGCAGCAGTGTATGCAATCTCCTTAAAACACTTGTCAAATTTATTTCTAGTTGTAGCCTATACCCTAAAAAATAAATTTAAGCAATGATGATGAGAAAAAAAACAACAGAAAATCAAACCGAGCATGAGTACGAAACTATTGATGTAATTTTGGTCTAAATCACTCCTTAAACCAGCCATGTTGCTTCTTCTTTCATCTCTAGAACTGCCACCGTTTTGCTTCAATTCCACTGTTGTGTTTTGTCTTGTTACTATTACACTCTTGTTTGTCTCTTTTTAACCAAAGCTGCTAATTGGTCTCTCCTCGAGTGCATTTAGCCGCACCCCTTAAATTTGATGTATAAGTTTCCTTTTATGTTTCAAACCCTTCAAAAATAACTCTAAATTAATTTGTTCCAAATTTGCCCTTTTTCTTCATTGATTTATTTCGTTGTCTCAACCAATTTCCTAATTGTTGGGCAAATATTTTGAACAAGACTTGAATCCTTAATTGACTTCGATTTTGACTTGACAAAAATTATAATTTCTTCTCATTCAACATTCGACACACAAATCCTCTTCTATTCTTGTTTCACCAAAAAAACACAACTAAATAAAATAAACTTAACGTAAAATTAGACTAATAAACCTATATTTAAAGGTAATAAATATATAAATATAAATTATGTTTATCAAATGCCCTTAAACCTAGATTTTGCTAGTCCTCGAGGAAAACTAGAATTTTTAAAACAATCTAAACTAAAAACACTGAAAATAAAAACACAACCCATTTTCGTAAATAAATGCGATGACATTGAGTGTATGTGACAAACCTTTAAACCCTTAGGTGCCCGTAATTTGAAGAGTTGTGTCTCTTGAGGGTTTACTAGTAATGATACATACAAACGTTAAACTTTCTACCAAAATTCGCCAACATGTTACAAAATGTAAATCAACAAAAATCCCCAACATGCATGATCTTGTATCAAGACTAAAAATAAGTCATTAATAATCAAAGATATTATGTATATTTCATTTTATTTAGACTATTATCAAACTTTGTTTTACATAAAAATATTATATATTTAGTATATTCTTATTTTCGATGTTTCTATTACTTTATTCATGTATCCTTTTTAACAAATTTTTTGAGTCTGCCATTGTGTCATGTATAATTTGTAAAGTTTTTCAAATATTTCAATCAAACAGTCTTAAAATCTCTTTTGGGTTTAAAAGCTTTTTTCAAATACATAATCTAAACAACTTAAAAGCTTTAGCTTTTACTTTTCTTCTTCTACTGTCGAAAGCCAAAAGTAAAAACTATCACAAACGAGACTCAAGTAAAAATGGTAAACAAAAATTGAGGATTCAAAAGCTTGTATTTTCACTAAAAAAAAAGCATTAACTTAGTAACTAGAATTATCACTTTATATATGCTTTAATTCTTGAGTCGCTGTCTTTTAGCAATTAACAGACAGTCAAACTCTAGGTGCAAATATTTCGTTTTGATTATTTGGGTTGGCTATATATAAAAATCTACTATTTCCATGCAAACTTAAATATGATAGATAATCAGTCAACATTCCTAATTACCTATTAATTCTTCCTATATAAAACAATTTCCATATTCAACTGTAATAAAATTAGAGGGGAAAGTGCACAAACGCTCTCAGAGTTAGATGAAATTGTACCAATATGGGAAGTTTGATGATAATTATAGTAAGTTACCTTGAGTTTTTAAAGTGTAACACAAGCGCCTCCTACCATTATAAGACCATGAAACTGAAATACTTTTGACTAAATAAGAGTAAAATTGTCCATTCACAAATATTAAATAATATATTAATAAAATAATAAGTATTATTTTTTTAAAAGAACTTAGAGATTCAATCTGAGATTGGATCTCCACCTAGTTGGAGATCTTAATCTCCAATGGAGTTATGGTCGGAACTCTATTAGAGACGGAGACCAAATATGATCTACAGATGAAAACCAAAAATCCATGGCAATGGAGATCAGATCGATCTCCATCGGTAGGGTGGAATCTCCATCCCGCCGATGGAGAGTGATTCAATTTTTTTTTTTCATTTTTTTTAATTTCAAATTAAAAAATATATTTATCATTCAAATTACAAATAATAAGATTAATGGGTGTTTTGATCATTTTATATCTTTGATTGACACTTGATGTTTATTGACTAATAGTAAGGAGTGTTTTTGTCATGTTTGAAAGTTCAAGATAATTTACTGTAATTATTACCAAACTTCTCATATTGATGCAATTTCATCTAATCTCGAGGGTGTTTGTGCAATTTCACCTAAAATTTAGTCACATCAATTCCCAACAGTTTCATATCTCCTTTAATCTCGATAAATTTTCATATTAATCCCTACAAAGATAATCAATTAATTATAAATTATTGTATTAGGTATTTCTTTTGGAAATATATAAAATTCAATATAGAAAGATTTTCATAGTAATCCGTTCAATAAAGCTAAGAACATAATTATAAACGAATGTATACGATCATTGTTTTGGAAATATAATACTCAATATAGAAAGATTTTCATATTGATCCGTCAAATAAAGTTAAGATATTAATTATAATTGAATGTATAAGGTCATTTTTTTTTTTTTTTTGGAAACATGTAATACTTAATATAGAAAGAGATCAGTTTTGAACCAATTTGATATTCAATTGCAAGATACATGTTTGTAATGGATAAGCCACCAGATAATTCCTTTTGCGACAACGTATAATATTAAAACACTCTAACTCTATAAATACAGCTTAAAATTCTACTATTGACATGACACAAGTGACTGCCAAAATGTGCACTTCTGCTAGAAAGTTGTTGGGACTTATCTTCATTGTCCTATTGGTATCTACATGTGATGCTCAATTCAAGAAAACGCATGTTACCATCAACAATGTACTAGGAGTTGGAATAGATCTCACAGTTCATTGTAAATCGAAGGATGATGACCTTGGAGAACATGTAATCCCTTTTCAAGGTAACTATGCTTTCACGTTTCGACCTAATTTCTGGGAGACGACATTGTATTTCTGCAGTTTTCAATGGCAAAATCAGTTTCATTGGTTCGACATTTATGATTATGAAAGAGATCATGAATTCTGTGGTAAGTCATGCCCGTGGTATATCAGAGAAGTCAATCCATGCTTGTATGATAAACCGACAGATGGCGTTGAAATTTGTTACAAGTGGAAGTGAAATGTCATTCAACCACATTATCTACGGAATAAATATTTCGAAATGTAATAGCATCGAGAAATTATAATAAGATTATTAGTTATATATTTTTATTTAAGTTTCCATTTTTGATTTTATTTTTTGCTTTTTATGAAACCTGATGGCTCATCTATTCCATAGCTTTTATTCTTTTATGTTTTAACACGTACATATGCACAGGCGTGCACACACACAAATATATATGTATATACATATTGTTAGCAGTGTGGGTATACACCTATTTAAACAATAGATTGTTAGTGGTATGGTTTATCAGACAAGTAAATCTATGCTTGTACAAAAAAGCAATGGATGGCTTAGAAATTTGTTACAAGTGGAAGTGAAATGTCTTTCAACCAATGTTCTAAAGATCGCTAACCGCTAATCGACCGGCGAGGTAGCGGTTAGCGATTTATCAGTTAATCGGCGATTAATCGGTAAGTATTGTTCATCGACGGTCAAAGTCAAACTGGGTCAAACCTATAAAAAAAAACCTGAAAAAATTTTCTATAGGATCAAAATACAACCATATGATTACAAAACATTATCAAACCTATTTCATGCAATCTCCAAAACCACTTTAACACAATCACATAATTACAATATAGTAATATACTAGATACTTTAAAAATTTCGACAGCATAACATCTATTTTTTTAACAATACCATCCTGTAATCCACAAAAATAACAACACTTCAAAAGACTATCACATGATTCACATCTCAGCTACTTAGTTAGGACCCTTCGTCCTTCTTCCAATCTCAAACACTACCATATGATTATAAGTTTATAACTATATAAGTATAGCATGCAAATAATAACATAACAAGTATGAAATAACAACCAAAAAGTAAAAGTCTAAGAAAGTGTGTTATGGCGAGGAGGAAGATGCAACCACTCTTCATCTGAATAATAGTCTTCCATAACCTGTTCATTGTCAGACTCAAACTCTAAATCAATGTTCTCCTCCCCCTCCCTCTCATCCTCCTCTTCAGAATGAAAATCATCTTCATTAAGCTGTCTCATTTGCTCCGAATCGGACCCTACTTCATCATCATCATCAACACCTGGAACAAGCCATCCTTGTGCATCGGTAGCATCAGCATCAGTAGCTAGTAGCACATCAACATTCTTTTCAGCTTGTCTTTGCCTTTTGCGTGTCAATTTTGAATTGAATTGAACAAAGACTAGATTGTTTAATCGGCTTGTTGATAGTCTATTCCTTTTCTTCGAATGTATCTATATAAGATTTAAAAATCAAAATTAAATAAATCAAGAAATAATTAAATTTTAGAACATTAAAAATATGTTATGGATATTAGATTTACCCATTCAAAATTGCTCCAATTTCGTTCACATCCGGATGAACTAGTGGTCAATGAAAGAATTCTTCCTGCGAATTTTTTCAAGTTAGGTGTTTGGCTTCCAAACACATTCCACCATTCAACTACACCACAGAAAATAATCAAATATAAAATTAGTTCTTAGAAGATATATATTCATAAATATAACACTAAAAATATAATCTATAATAATAATTACTAATTGGTAAACAAGAAAAACAACTTAAAAAAATTCATATGAATTAGAATGTTCAATTTTTTACCTGGATCCGTAGAATCATCTTCACATCCTTTAACAGCCAATGGTTTCCCAAAAGCACCTTCCTTTATCTTATACCTTGGCTATTCATGCATGATAATTTGATGTTGAGAGGAGAGATCACCATGATAAAAACCTTCCACACACTCTATTAAGGCTTCCATCAACTCATCTTCAAGGGAAATTTTTTGGATCCTTGAAGTGGTAATAGGGGTTTAATAGAAAGGCCGCCACATGCAATGAAGAATCTAGTCGATCTTTCATTTTTCCATCAATTATTTCAATGATTGGTTGATAACTACTTTCAATATTGTTCAAGGCCTCTTTAATATCTTGCTTAGCTCTTCTTAGTTCTCCATACAACCAAGGCATCGATGGCTTTCGATCCCCATCCACTAGTCTCAACACTTTTATCAAAGGTGCAAAAACTTTTAAACAATTTGTCACACCATTCCAAAACCCAAAACTCATCACAATTGAGTAGGCCGATTTCCCTTTAGCACTTTGTGAGAATTTGCACTTATCCCATTCCTCACTACTAAACATTGACTTTAAAGCATTTTTTTTATCCATCAAGCTTTGCAAAGTAAGGAAAGCGGATGCAAATCTAGTCTTTCCCGGCCTCACAATGTCCCTCTTCTTTGTAAAGGATCTCATCATTGCCAAAGTCCTATGATGAGCATAAATGAAAATTGTCAACTGTTTTGCTTGATCAATATACTTCTTGAACTTCGGAAGCTTGCCAATACTTTCAAGCTTGAGATTGATGGTGTGAGCAGCACATGAGGTCCAAAATATGTTCGGCCTCTTCTCTTTCAAAATCTTGGCAGCGGCCATATTATTACTAGCATTGTCGATTACTACTTGAACAACATTTTCGGGTCCAACTTGTTCAATACATTCATTCACATACTCGAAAATATGTCCAGCAGTATGTGCCACATCAGAACACTCCTTGGAAGAAAGGAAAGCAGTTCCTATCCTACAATAATCAAACATCAATAAAATATTATTTATTAAATGATCAAATTTATCAATTATCAATGATATAGACAATCTAATGATATATAGTGGATAAATTATATAAAACATAAATACATACCTACAATTCACACACAAATTCATTATGCTCCTTCTTTTCCGATCCATCCAAGCATCTATCATAATTGAGCATCCATTCTGAGCCCACTCTTCTTTTTGCCTCTGCAACAACAACTTGGTCTCTTCCACCATTTGTGGCAAATATCGCTCTCCGATTTCATAATGAGTTGGAGGTCTATAACCTGGGCCAAATTGACCAATTGCTTCACAAGCCCGTAAGAAACTATCATTATGAATGGCATGCCACGAAATGCCACTTTCAAACATCCAAGTAGTGACCCATTTATGCACTTGATTGGTTCTCTCTTTAAAGAGTGCTTCATTAATATTTTGTTGTCGCATTGTCTTCTTTGAACCTTGTGACAAATTCGGATTAATCTCTTTTGTGAATCTATCAATAGGGCCAATGAAATGACGTTCTTTCCTTACCCCTCCAATTGCTACTTCTTCCATCTCCTCTTCTTCCTCGATATTTACTTCTTCCCTCTTCAAATTCTCCTCAATCATCTTATTTTTTTTTCTATTTTTTGTCTCCATAATTGCATTTTTACATTTAGCTATATCCTCCGATAGTGCCTTTGGACATTTGGCTACATTTCCGGATATATGACCCATATGTTCTTTCAACCTATATATCCCTCCTAACATAACCTTTCCACACAATTTGCATTTAATTTTTTCCAAGCTCTTGCCATCGGCCAACATCCCATACTCCCATCCAATATCATCCGAATTTCGTTTGAGAGATTTGGTGGTGGAAGCTTCCGAAGATTCATTAAAATTCGTCATGATTCATGAATCATGAATATCAATCAACCTTAACATTTTGACAAATACTAAAATATAAGCAAGTAAACATTGCACAAGGAACACAACAAATATTACAAAGAATATAATAGATAACTCTTAACAATTTTACATCATCCAAATTCAATTTACAATTCTTAACAAAGAAAAACAAGATAAAAATCATTACTTTAAGTGCCAATGTGTATTAAAAATCACTACTTTAAGTGTCAAAAACTTAAAATCACTACTTTCAACATGTTTCAAGTTTTTTGGTTGAACACTTGAACTTGAAATCACAACTTTAAGTGTCTATATGTCCTAAAAAATCTCAACTTTAAGAGTCAATTTTACCCTAAAAATCAATATATAAGTGTTAAAAATCACTACTTTCAAGTTTCAACAACATGTTTCAAGTTTATTTTGTTGAAATCATTACTTTAAATGCTAAAAAAATCACTACATTAAACTTAAACTCCATTGTTATGAACTTATGAAAAGAATAAACAAAAAACTTAGAAGCAAAAATGAAAAAAAAAAAAAAAAAAACTCACGACAGACCGGCAACGATGACAGAGACGGCGACGGCAGACCGGCGAGGAGACCTTTGATGACAGACACCGGAGGAGACCGGTAACTTCTCCAAGAAGCTTGATGAAGAAAACCTTGAGAGAGTACAACGAATGGGAGTCGAAAGCTTCTGGAGGAAGCTTTCTGTTTTTGATATGTTCTGCACCCAAAACGGCGTCGTTTTGGAGTACCCAAAACGACACCGTTTTAGATTAATCCAAAAACAATCAGTTAACTTGAAACGGCGTCGTTTTGGGCACCCCAAAACGACGTCGTTTTGGGCCAGCAGTTTAAAAAAAAAAAATGGGCCGCGCGGCCCGCGCGTGAATTGGGGCCGACTCGACCGAGTTGGGCCGAGTCGCCCGATTACTCAGCAGAATCGGCCGCGGAATCGCCACTGCCAACTTGGCCTCCGATTAGGCCGTAATCGGACCAGCGGCATGCCGGTTACCGATTTATCGCCGGAAAATCGTCGATTTCCGGCGATTTTTAGAACATTGCTTTCAACCTCATTATCTATGGAACAAATATTTCAAAGTGTAGTAGCGTCAAAAAATTATAATAAGATTATTAGTTATATATTATAATTAAGTTACCCTATTTTATTTGATTTTTGCTTTTAATGAAACCTGATGGCTCATCTATTCCATAGTTTTTATTCTTTTATGTTCTAACACATACGTAGATACATACATACATATATGTACATATATATATATATATAGGGTGATGTAACTCTTCCAAAGATCATTGTTTTCGCATTCAATCATCCTTGAATTAGGATTCCATCTTGACCGAGCAAATCCTTCATTACCTGATATCTTCTCTTGATTGTCTTTAGACGATTAACAACATTTTGATTATTCAAGTTCAAATTAAAATGAGAGTTAACCGCGATACAAGCAGCAGTGTATGCAATCTCCCTAAAACACTTGTCAAATTTATTTCCAGTTGTAGCCTATACCCTAAAAAATAAATTTAAGCAATGATGATGAGAAAAAAAACAACAGAAAATCAAAACCGAGCATGAGTACGAAACTATTGATGTAATTTTGGTCTGAATCACTCCTTAAACCAGCCATGTTGCTTCTTCTTTCATCTCTAGAACTGCCACCGTTTTGCTTCAATTCCAGTGCTGCGTTGTTTTGTTACTACTACACTTTTGTTTGTCTCTTTTTAACCACAGCTGCCGATTGGTCTCTCCTCGAGTGCATTTAGCCGCACCCCTTAAATTTGATGTATAAGTTTCCTTTTATTTGTCAAACCCTTCAAAAATAACTTTAAATTAATTTGTTCCAAATTTGCCATTTTTCTTCATTGATTTATTTCGTTGTCTCAACCAATTTCCTAATTGTTGGGCAAATATTTTGAACAAGTCTTGAATCCTTAATTGACTTCAATTTTGACTTGACAAAAATTATAATTTCTCCTCATTCAACATTCTACACACAAATCCTCTTCTATTCTTGTTTCACCGAAAAAACACAACTAAATAAAATAAACTTAACGTAAAATTAGACTAATAAACCTATATCTAAAGGTGATAAATATATAAATATAAATTATGTTTATCAAATGCCCTTAAACCTAGATTTTGCTAGTCCTCGAGGAAAACTAGAATTTTTAAAACAATCTAAACTAAAAACACTGAAAATAAAAACACAACCCATTTTCATAAATAAACGCGATGACATTGAGTGTATGTCACAAACCTTTAAACCCTTAGGTGCTCGTAATTGGAAGAGTGGTGTCTCCTGAGGGTTTACCAACAACGATACATACAAACGTTAAACTTTCTTATCAAAATTCGCCAACATGTTACAAAATGTAAATCAACAAAAATCCCCCACATGCATGATCTTGTATCAATACTAAAAATAAGTCATTAATAATCAAAGATATAATCATCAACCGTCTTCAACTACTTTTAAAGCAATATCATTTCAAAACACCGCATTCACATTTTATGGACTTATTTCGCCCCAACTCTGATTCTCATAAGATATCTCTCATAACACATAAAAATCCTAAGGCAAATGCTTATACAAGCATATATGATAGACGTTATGTTAAGGCCAAACTAGCATCTTTTACATCACATATGAATATAGATGTTAAAAAAAACTGCACTTTAAATAAATAGATCTCATGAATGGAATCAAATACTAAGAATGTAAATAGAACCTGATGAAATACTTCAACTTTCAAATTGAACTTCCTTTTGAAGATCAATAGGTCCTTTATTCAAGATTGTATTTGGGCTAAGGTTGATAGACAATGAAGGTCCAGGTTCAAAATGAACTTAGAATCATACCAACGCACTTTGTTTATTTTCTTTGATTCTTCACAACTTTCTTTTCCCACTTTTTCTTCACTATCACCCCTCTTACTTTTCTTTCAATTCCTCCTTCATTCACTCTTTCTTTCTCTTGCACATCTAGATATCATAAAACTTGTTTTGGGCTCCTCACATTTTACTTGTCTTTTTTCTTTTTTCTTTTTTTCATTGTTTCTTTTTTTTTTTTTTTTTTGTTGATTCTTTTTCTTTTTTTTTTTTTCAACTTTTTTTCAACACAATAATGCATAGAAGCACATTTTTTCAGTGCTTATAGCCACATATATATCATATCAATACTATAATTTTAATTCTCTTATCCTTTACACCACCTAGTATGACCCCAAGTTTATAAGATATGGTTATTAAAAAAAGAGGTCAAAGTATTTGGCTTCAAAGAGTTTATGATGTATTTCAATTCAGGATATTGTAAGCATTTTCAAAGAGTTTATGATTTATTTTAATTTAAGGTATGGTGGTTAAGCCCAAAATATCACCTTCGGTTAAACAGTTATCATAGTATAGTTTAAAGGTATCGATCCCACAGAGAAGTTAAATAACAAGAAGAATTCAAAACAGTGAGGTTTTACAAGTACATAATAGAGAAGAATTAAAAGGAGAATTGTTTGAGAGTTTTAAAATGAAGAATGAATAAAAAAATAATAAAACAACCAATAGAGAAAATAGCAAGACTTTGAGGGTCACTTAATTGTTTGTTTTATTGTTATTAAGTTTGATTTCTATTTGTTACTTAATTGCATGTTTCACATCCCAAACAGACAATTCGAGAATATAGATTTGAAGATCAAATAAAAAAATACCAATAGCATTTGTACAATTCTTTGAATTTAAGAGCAAACTTGGATATGATTTTAAGTTATCTAAGAATAACAATATACTAATTTGATAATATAGCAGTCGAAAATCAACTTATAATTATATCAAATCAGAAATTATAATTTTAATGTAAATCACATAAAGAAAGCATGACTGAATTTATATGAAATTGTAAAATATAATCTCTGAAATTAGAACTTCAAAAACAAGTTCTTTAAATTGAGTCTATTGATTTTGTTTCTGAAAAACATCACAAACCCAAAATAAGTACCCATAAATTATGTCAAAATTATCAATTTTATGAGCACAAAAATACATTAAATCAAATGATCAAACCAAGTGTATTTGTTAAAATAATCAAATAAAAACGTTTAATTAAATAACATATTTTGACAAATGAAATCAATTTTTTAATATTAAAATTATATTTTTGTGCTCTAATCATATGAAGGTAGGCATTTATAAGATGAAAACTACCTATCACTTCTAGAAGCCCATCCAATTCTCAAATTAAAGTAACTCATGTTATATACAATAATGATTTGTTCTTTAGTATAAAATACAAAACGTATAGAGATAATCTATTAAGAACAAAGTGAAGAGTGTTTAAAGAGTAGAAACAATTAAATCTCTCAAATAGAGACGCTCAAAAGGCTCAAGCTCTCACCAAGGGTAGTCTCCACTAATAGATGATGTTCATGGTCATTCTCTAGTAAAGATATCCAACTGAAAACATGTATTAAGACTCCATTAACAAACACCAAGTAATTAGTCAACTTGTTAGGGCAAAATTAAAAAAAAAAAAACAAAAATAAAAGAAAATAAAGGAAAAAAATAAATAATGAAAAAAAAAATCAAAATTTTTTTGCAAAAACATTTTGCACCACACCCAAACCTATATTAGACATTGAAAAAATTCATAACATTATATAAATTCAATAAAACAGTAAAACGGAAACCGAAAGCGTGCCCATTTCTACACAGCGAAAATTACCCTGGATCCTGGATTGTTCAACTAGTTGAATTCCAATCACATAGTCGGAAAGGAACCTCAAATCACAGGGTAATTTGTCTTGCCATATGTTTTCTCTTTTCTCTCATATGTGTCGTATGATGTGTATGTAAAGTTTCTGGAATTGATTTTTCATCATCTTTCAACAAATGAAATACCTCAAGTATTTATAGAGGTGGCGGTTATTTTCTGATAACCGCCAGTAACCGCCAAGCAATTATTCGATCTTATCCAATTCAAATAGATTTGGATCGGTCAATGGGTTTGGGTCATCTTGGGTGGACCCGACCCAACAACCCAATAATCCAACATCTCCCACTCACACAAGATGAGCCAAATAGAACTCATAGAGAAAACACTGGTGACCCCTCTAAGATAAGGAGTACAGGCATTCATACAGGCAAATACATGGCGTGACCTATGAACAATAATATATGCAATGTGGCTTGTCTCTCAAATCTCAATTGTACTGCTATACAAGAGATTGTAAATTTGTTCAGTATTATGTCATAGATTTAGTAAAATTTTATTTACTCAAGCATACTTAATCCCTTAACATGCTCGATCCTCCAATATTCCATATAATCACAATTGCAATTCCAAATTGTAAATTGTCGCGACAAGTAACTATAGGAACATAATAAAATTCATTAAATCTTCCTATCTCACTTTCGTCTCTCGATCAACAAAAATGACTGACATCATAGTAATGTCCTATAGGCCGCATTATCATAGCCATAGAAGACACACTAATTATACAAACATCACCTTATTACTTTGAGACAAAGTGAACAATCATTGAGGACATAGGTAGAAATTTTATATAAACTTCAATGAAACTTACACAATGAGAAATCAGGAATAAATTCACTCATTTTTTATGTCGGTCACGATAAGCACACACGGCATAAAACACATGTTACAATGAATCTTATCCTTTAATAAGGACGTGTATGTCTTTTATATTGAGATTATTCACTGTACAAATCTTAGTGCAAACGCTTTTCTAGCGCCTAACTTGAGTTCCAAAGCTTGCCCTTTCTGGCATCTATTATCGAGAAACTCACATCTGGCTTAATCAGATTTTCATGATGGTGGGGATACATCATGAGCGGTTCAATAATTAATTTTAAGTAGAACCTCATCTTGACTACAGTCAAGACGACATTTCATATATTTTAAGCCCTTAAGAGAATAACCTCATTTTTATCCTCTAAAAATATATGTGTCTCATCTTAGCTTGCTCTCCTAGCAACTAAGGCGATTGTACGTGTAAGAATACCAATCTCAAAACTTGACGACATACTTTCATATATAATCTATGTGAAATGAATATGTGCTAGTTTTATATAACCAAAATGACGTATCTAATCATAAAACAGATATAACTTAATGTAACAATTATAGCATCACAATCTACACAAACTCATAGGCCTAGTATATGACATAAATATATCTATTGTCACAACTTTTGTGAGTGGATCCAATACCATCTCATGTGTAGATACATACTAAATTGTTATATTCTTTTCGTCATTATATCCATGATGAAATGTACTTAGTCTCTATGTGCTCTATGTGCTTCGATTTACTATGACATTTCGTATCTTTAGTATAGACAATTGCTGCCTAACTATCAAAGTATACAGTAACTGACTTTTTCACATTAATTTTGAATTCAGATTCTTTAAGAATCTCTTGAGCCAGACTGTTTTCTATACTACAGCTGAACATGCTATAAATACAGCTTCCATGGTGGATAACATAATGCATGATAGCTTCTTGTTACTCCAATAGATAGCATATTGGTTGAGCAGAAAATGCATAACTAGATGCAGATTTTCGCTTATCCAAATCACCTCCCTTATGAGCGTTTATATATCTAATTAAATGAATATTACCACCTTGATAATACAGGGAGTAATCAGCAATCCTTTTCTAAAATTCATGATAGCTTCTTGTTACTTCTACAAGTTGATTTATTTGAGGACACTAACTTGTTAGTCCTATCGCTCCCACTGGAAACAGATAAATAAGCTATTCCAATAGCTCTGTCACTCCCACTAGGAATAGAGTATCTAAACAATTCTCTATCTTCCTCTAGTTGAGTGTTCGGATATGGAACATCATCTAAATCGTTCAACTCGTAACATTGAAATTCTTTTTCAATCTCACCTTTACTAGAAAATTCATTCTTTAAGAAGTTCACATCTAGTGACTCTAATTCAGTAATGCTTCCATTTAAGTTTTCTCCTATGAGTACATATCCCTTTAAGTGCTCAGAGTATTTTATAAAGATACACTTATTTCCTCTAGCACTCAACTTTCCATATTTATTGAAAAAGTCATGTACATGTCCTGCGCACCTTAAGGTCGCATATAAGTAAGTTCAGGTTTCCTACCTGTCTATAATTCATAGGGTATGGAAGTTACTGATTTGGTAAGGACCTTATTCAGAATTTAAGTAACCATTAATAACGTATCTCCCCAGTAAGATACTAGGAGATTTTGCTTATGTCATCATAGATCTTATAATCTCTAGTAATGTTTTATTCCTTCTTTCCACTACACCATTTTGTTACGGAATCCTAGGAATGACCAACTGTATATCAATACCTTTCTCATGATTTAATTTCTCAAATTATTCAGAAAGATATCTTATCCTCGATTAGTCTGCAAGACCTTAACAGTTCTATCTAATTGATTCTCCATCAAGTTTAGATATATTCTAAAGTAATCTAATATTATAGGAGATCAGATAGATATAACCAAAACATGTAATCATCTATGATAGCTATAATTTCTAGCTCTCACATTTATTGGTCCATAGATATCAGAATGAATTAACTATAATTGATTCTCAGCCTCAATTTCTTTTCCAAATGGTTTTCTAGTTGTTTTTGGCGAAACTTCATTTTAGTCCCTAAGGTTTCACGAAATATCAAAATTTTAAGCATCTATTGGAAACAGCTCTTTTAATCCCTAACTTTTCCAAAACTCTTCAAAATAGTCCAAACTGTTAGTCAACTACTAGTCAAACTAAACAGATAAACTAAAAAGACTCAATTACCCTTCACAACTTAAAATGACTATTTTACCCCTAATAAAATCATAATATTACATATTATTTGATCAATCAAAAGCTAACATGTGTACACAATAATAATATAATTTTTAAAAAAAAAATTGATTATTTTCTTTTATTTAAATTAAACAATAATTAAAAAAAAAGAAAAAAAAATCGATTTAGGAAAATAAATTAAACATTAAAAATTAAACTTTTTTTTTCTTCCCTTGATCTGGATTCTTCCAGATCAAGTCTCATTTCCTCTCTCTCTTTTCCCCCTCCTTCTTCTTCTTCGTTCTTCTTCTTCGTTCTTCTCCTTCGCTGCCATCTCCTCCCCCTCCATCTCTTCTAGCCACCGTCTCCTCCGCCTTACCTCATCTCCGTGGAAAATGGAGCTGATCTGGGTTCGATCGAACCCAGACCCATAGTCGAACCCAGATGAAGAGCAACTTATGATTTGGTTAGGAAATTATAGCTTGAAGTTTAATTTTTGCCATGAAAGGTTGACATTCATACTTTCAATTGGTATGATTTTAATAGTGGTCGTTGGGGAGTTAGGTAGAGAAAGATCACAAATGTATATCCATATCAAATCAGTAAACTAGTTTTATGAGTTTTTATGATATTTTTCAAGTCTCTCTCTTCTTTATAGGTGGCTTGTCTTCCCCGTCATCATCATCATCTTCAATATGGACACGGCCATGATCACACGAATTATAGAAATTACAAAATCAAAGTAGCTACACGCCATCTCTGCTAATGGAAATGACTATTATTAAGCGTTTGATTTTTTCATCTACTATTCAAATAAACGCGAGGTGCAGTTATACTGAACAATTAAATATATTACATGACAATTATATTACATGCTTATGCATTTCTTGTTGCAATTATATTACATGACAAAATTTTCAACCGGTGATCGATATCCATAATCCATCCTTTCACATCCAGCCTGTTTTCCATTACTTCAAGTACTATCTATGTAATTAGGTCGCAAAAACAATTGTGAAATTGTAAGTTTTTTCTATAAAATGAGAGGAGTAAATTAACAAAGAAAGAAGATATTTTATATAATATAATAAATCTTAATCATTTTCACTTCTGGGGTCTATTATATATATGTCATTTGTAATACAAATAGATTGTACCAACCAAGTTAACTAAGTTCACAAAAAATAGTCGAACAATACCAAATTGCACCGTATTTCAGAAAGAAGTAAATACCAAATCGCAGCATCCATAGATATAAAATTAAAAACATTGAGATGCAATTGGGATTCTATGAAGAAAAAAAAAAAAAAAAAAACTAATCACATGAAGATGATTACATGTTCTTTAAAGTAACTTCTCTCTATTTTGCCTTCTCTCTTCCATCCATGTAGATATATGCATATATGATAGACCATTGATCTTTCTAATGTACAAACGTTTGCTTTTCCATTTATCTAAATGCCAAAATGGGTATCGAAAAAAATGTGTAAAACATGAACGTCTATATTAAAGAATTTATATATAAATTAAAATGTATTTACATATATTTGTATATATATAGATATGTATAGTGTATATATTGTGTTTGGTAGAATACACAATAGTGGGGAGAGAGATTTGACGTGTTTTTCTTTTCTATTGAAAGCTAAAGCTACCCTAGCCTCCTGTATAGCTCCGATCCTATTTAAAAAGTTGAGAGAAAAAATAAATGAGAGAACTTTTGTGGAGAAACTTTTCTTCGATTTTCATTGAATGAATTTGAATGACTAAATACATTGTCATATATTTGTGTTCTAGTTCTTAACTAACTGTAACTAACTAATGATACTTGGCATCTGATGATTGATATTGAAGATGACACTTGGCACAATTTGAAGAACTCAGAACACACAGATCACTTAGTTAGATTACACAGCTGACTTAATTTTCTTGATTCACAAGCTACCTTCTTTAGTTTATTTGAGTTGTACACCTGTTAGCTGATGATGATCATTCATAAAATTTAACATTCCCCTTAAAACGTGATTGATCAAGATCAGTGAGTTTGAACTTAGTTTTGGAGAAATGATCATCATCAACAGTATTCCCCCTCAATGAAGCTGATCTCGACTAGAGATGAGTTTGCTGCGAAGCATTGAAACCGAGAAATAATAGAAGAGTTGATCCTGAAAGTAATAGGTTTAGCTTGTCTTCTCGTTTACTTCTATCTCCTTAGGATGTACTTTTGAAAACTTGGCATAATAAACTTGGGCATCCATCTAAGTATGCTTTGTTCATAGTGTTGAAAAATCAGAATGTTGATAATGTCAATTGTGAGTCTAAATATTTTTGTGATTCTTGTCTCTTAGGCAAAGCTCATAAACTGCCTTTTGATCATATTTCTGAAAGAGTTTCAGCACCTTTCGATCTAGTACGTTCTAATGTATGGGGACCCTCTCCCATCTCATCATCCCAAGGTTAAAAATACAATGTTGTTTTCATTGATCAACATTTTAGATTTAGTTGGATTTATCCTATGAATCTTAAGTCTCAAGTGAAGTCAATTTTCATCCAATTTCACAAAATGATTCAATGTCAATTTAACACAAATCTGAAAATATTTCGAAGTGACAATGGGGGTAAATTTCTAGCTCTTAAACCTTATTTTGTCCAACATGGAATTAAACACAGACTTACCTGTCCCCACACCTCCCAGCAAAATGGAATTGCTAAAAGGAAACACAGAGACATTGTGGAGACAGGTCTCACTTTACTAGCTCATGCTAAACACCCTTTATTCTTTTGGTGGGAAGCTTTCAACAGTGCCCCTTTTACCATAGACAAGATTCCCACACCCATTTTAAATCACATGTCACCTTATTCTGTCATTTTCAAACAAAAACCAAACTATCTTGAGTTCAAATCTTTTGGATGCACTTGTTTTCGTTACATTAGACCATACAATAAAAATAAATTTGCTTATCATTCAAGCAAATATATTTTTATTGGATATAGTGATGAAACAGAAGGTTACAAGTGCTTAAGTCCTACAGGCAGAATATACGTCTCCAAACATGTTCTTTTCAATGAGCTAGACTTCCTTTACATTACACATTTTCAATCTGATCATCCTGCTCCATCTCCAAATACTCAGTTTTCTCCTATTGTGTCCAATAAGTTCAAGTGTTCAGCACTAAAGTATGGTAATAATCCTCATGAATCTGAAGCTAATTCAACTCAACAACAACATTGTTCACCTTCCATAACAAATACTGAACCACCTACTCAAATTTCACCCAACCAACCTGCAAACACTAATTTTTCTATTCCTCCAAATATTCCTTGAAACAATCAATCCATTCCTCCTATGACCACTAGAGCCAAAAGTGGCAATTACAAACCAAAACTCTACCAGTCCAGTAATTGTTCCAATTGAACTCTTGAGTGTGTCCCCTCTACAGTTTCAAAAGCTCTCAATCTTCCTACTTGGCTGGCAGCTATGCAAACTGAATATGATGCTTTAAAGAGAAATGGAACATGGCCTTTAGTTCCCTATAAGCCAAATATGAACATCATTATTGGGAATAAATGGATTTTTAGAATCAAGTATGAGCAAGATGGATCTGTGGAAAGGTACAAGGCAAGGTTAGTTGCCAAGGGTTTTACTCAGACTTCAGGCTTAGATTTTAAAGAAACCTATAGTCCAGTTGTGAAAAGCTCAACAATTAGAGTTGTTTTTACTCTAGCAGTCACATACAACTGGAATATTCAACAAATAGGCATCAACAATGCATTCCTTAATGGTGAACTTCAAGAAGCAGTATATATGACACAACTTGAAGGTTTCATCAGCTCTTCCAATCCTTCTCATGTCTGTCATTTGCATAAATCTCTTTATGGACTTAAAACAGGGTCCAAGGGCCAGGTATGAGAAACTTTATGCAGTTTTGGTTAGCTGGGGATTCATTAGTAGCAAGGCTGACTCATCTCTGTTTATATACAAGACTTCAGCCTCCTTTTTGCTGGTATTAGTCTATGTTGATGATAATCTCATCACAGGCAGTGACACTCTTCTGATAAATAAGCGTATCACAGACCCGAACATGAAGCTTGCCCTGAAATTTTTAGGATCTCTTCAGTATTTTCTTGGCATTGAGGTTCTCAGAAATTCATTAGGACTACTTCTTACACAAACCAAGTATGCTTGGGATTTGTTGGTGAAAACTGGTACGACTATGTCCGAGTCTTGCTCAACACCTCTATCTTCTATTGGCAAACTATCTTTAAATGATGGCATTCCTTTCTCTGATACCATGAAAAAGTGGAGAGAAAAATGAATGAGAGAATATTTGTGTAGAAACTTTTCTTTGATTTTCATTAAATGAACTTGAATGACTAAATGCATTGCTCTATATTTGTGTTTCAGTTCTTAATTAACTGTAACTAACTAATGCCACTTGGCATCTGATGATTGATATTGAAGATGACACTTGGCACAATCAGGAGAACCTAGAACACACAGCTCATTTAATTAGATTACACAGCTGACTTAATTTTCTTGATTCACAAGCTACCTTCTTCAGTTTATTTAAGTTGCACATCTATTAGCTAATGATGATCATTGATAATTTTAACACCTATACGTGTGAAAAATTTCCTCCTTTTTATAAGGATAAATTTCTCTAAATATTATAATAGTAGGTATTCGATTGATTTTATTGAAAGTTTAAACTTCTCTTTCCTGGCTACATATATATATATAATATGCATATTTTAAGATAAAAAAATTATTAAAAAAGATACATGCACTCATGCATATATATATATATATGCATATATATATATATACACACCATAGCTGCATTGACTTCCGACTTGTTATTGTAAGTTTAGCGAAAAAAAAAAAAAAAAGAAAAGAAAAAGGAAAAAGAAAGATAGAGAAGGGTGAAAAGTATTTTCCAATATTTTTCTTTTTTTGAGAGTGACATGACAACCCTCCCCTTCTTCCAATAAACGAAAACCTAAAATGAATGAAAAAATCAATGAGATGTGAATAGGGATGGCTATTGATTACTTGATATGCAACCACTTGGCAAACCTGTGTTAAAGGCATCTAATATGTATTGATGGTGACCCATGTGATTAGTGAAAATTTAAAGTAATTTCAATGAGAAAGTAGACGTGTGGGAAGTGGTTTAGTGTTAAAGACATCTTTGACACTTGAAGAGGATAAAACAAATATAACTAGTGCTCGTACGCCACGTGGCAAACCTGTGTCAAAGGCGCACAATATGTATTGATGGTAGCCCATGCAATAAGTGAAAATTTTAAGTAATTTGCGTAATTATAATGAGAGAGTAGGCGCGTATAACGTATTACCTGAAATGCAACCATGTGCCAAACTCGTGTCAAAGTCGCCCAATATGTTTTGATGGTGACCCACGCGATTAGTGAAAATTTAAAGTAATTTCAATGAGAAAGTAGGCTATGGTATACAACTTAAAGTAATTTCAATATATATATATACACATAGATAACACTCTTTAACAAATCAAATGCTCTTTAACTAATTATACAGGTATACAACTTCCTGTGTAAGTTTCAGAAAAAAAAAAAAAAAAAAAAAAAAAATCTGTGCTCACACTATTGGGATTGGCTATGGTTAAAAAAAGAAAAAATCATGTGTTCACACTAATGGGATTGGCTACGGTACAATAATATTAATTTTAAATGGTACGCGATGAATTTTCAAGCTAGTTGAGGATAGTTGTGTAAAGAAATATTGATTTTGTGTCTTAATTTGTAGGCTTTAGTAATGAGTAGAACTAATTATTGTTACATAAATGGAAGCCAAAACCTCAACACTTCTTAAAGCATGAAGTAAAAATGGTGTGCCTCCAACTTTAACTGATATAAGATGCTTATTATATATACTTTACCTTACTCTAAAGCTATGCTTACTCCTTGATAGCAAGTCTTGTTCATGTGATGTAACTAACATGTAATTTTTTGATGAAAAGTTAATATTATATCGAGAAGAATAATTTTATTTAGTGGGTTTTAATAAAAAAAATTAAAGACAAATCATTTTCAGTAGCCATTAGTTATGTTTAATCTTTAAGATCTGATATATACACAGAATTAAACTAATCAAGATGCTTGACTTGCTTACAGTGACATATAGATAGTGCTTTAATTCTTAGCTAGCTTGTGCTGGTATAATAAAATGTGAATACTACAAAAGTTACTTTAAAGTTCGCACAAATATGATCTCAAAATAATATACATATATTGTCCAGTTAGTTACAAAGTTAATTAGGGTTCAACCAAACAAATATAGGGATCAGTTACGAAGATTAATGTATAACTTGTTTATCAAACATAAAGTCGTTGTATGTAAATGTTGATGCAAAATATACATTGCTAGATAAAAGTTAATTAGGATGCTCTTGACAGAAAAATTTATAAATGTTTCTAGTTAATACATTTTTATTGCTATTCATATGCATGTATAAATGTCTAGGTTGAACTACATATGGTAATGGTATACACAACTTATAAGGTTATGGGTTCAAAAAGAATGTTCCAAAAGAACCCATTAGCTTTCTCATCAAAACACAAAAGCAGGCATGGACAACAACTAAAGCGAAAGCAACTTGTTTGAGAAGGTGAATATGTCCGCATTGAATTTTAAAGGCAGACCCATCTCTCCTCTAATTGATTGCTTTCTTTACTTTGAGAATGCAATTATAAACGGAACATCAAAGATTGTATACTTATGTTCCAAAAGTACAATGCAGGTGATCTTGATGGTGAGGCAGCTGTGTATTCTATTGAAATGGTTCTTGTGAAATCTCATAGGGCAAGCTGGTATCCAATCACAGCTAACGTCAGCTTTGGTATATGTTTTTTTGATTTTTTTCTCATATCACATGCCTCAATCTCTCCATTAAATGTCAAATTTATATATATATATATATATATATTTTTTCAGATTGATTGTTTATGTAGTTTAATTAGTTTGGTTTATCTTCATGGGGAAAAAAAATGTTATATGGTTAATTGGTTGGTTAGTGGTGGGTTGAATGTCGATAATTGAATGGTGTGTAATTTATAAATGCACACCCCCTCCATTTAACGCTTTGGATCACACATTTTATTTTGATGCTTTTAATCTTAACCACTATACTAAAAAATCTGTACTTTCCCTTCTTGTCATTTGTAAATATTGAAGTCTAGTGTCACATCCCTTGGATTGGATTTTGTTGGATAAAACAAGTGACTTTGATAGTTTTGTTACTGAGTGAGCTCTAGTTTTTATATGTGGTATGTGGACATGATAAGACAACAACTACTATGGTTTGATCATGTAAATAATGACTTTGGTTTCTCTTTATATAACAATAATGCCACTTTTTTAGTTTTTAATTTTTATTTTTAATTAACATTTTGAATAAAATGTAGTTATTTATTTTTATATAATACATTATAGTCAAAATTGTTGAGACCTATTGAGAGTAAATAATAGTCATGGTTTGAAAATTTATTATAATAACATTGAAAGAGATCTATTAACATTAATGGGCAATAATTTGTCAATCGAGATTAAACACAACAATGTCGAAAATTTATTGATATGATATCAGAAAATTTATATCGACATTAATAATTAATGATCTTTGAGAGCTATCGAGATTAAACATAATTATGTGTGGTCCAAAAACTTTTTTCCATAACACAATGAGAAAAATTTATTTTCATAATAAAAATATAAAAAATCTCACACATGCTGATAAATGCTACATATGATGAAATTTAAATCCTCATAATATATATCTGAAGGGAAAATGCATTATTACTTAAATTATGAGTTGATTTATTTTGAGTGACCATTTTTTTTTAATCTAAATTAATATTTAGATAATGTATACATTTGCAATAAATTTACTATATATATATTTTGTTTAAGTTTTATTTTTAAATCTCTTTAGTAGTATTATTGAACTACATGATAGTTAACCAACGATTTACATGATAACATTTTGCAATATAATTGAAAAAGTAAATGGAGAAAAAAAAAAAAAAAAACATTTATCAATACCACTTAATCTTAATGTTTGACTACACATATTTTCACGAAAATATTTCTCATGAGAAATTTTAATCATCAATGACTCAAACTTGTTAAGTAATCATGTGCAAACTTCATAATTTTTTTACAAACAATCTCTTGTGCTCTTGCAGTAAAAATTGACTCCATATCCTACAGATCTGTTTTAGAATTCCCAAGTCTTGCATATTGTAATTTAGAGAGAGTGAAAACTTATGTCCAACACAGCATAGTGAAAGGAGTCAAGCAAAGCTATGTTATTGGATGTGCTGTGCAGGCCTGCATCAGCATTGAATGAACCTTCTGATACAAACTAGAAATCGGAGATAAATAGTGACGCTTAAGCTCGAGATCATATATAATAAGGGTTATTATGAAAAACCCCCCTGAAAAGCAAAATAATCGAAATTTACCCCCCATTTTCATTTTATTAGGTAAATCACCCCCTGCTGTTTGAAAAAACCAACGGACGTTAATATTCAAGGGCAAAATGGTAATTTAATAAAATAATTAAAATTTTAAAATTTATTAAAATTAAAAAAAAAAAAATCTTATCATCATCCTAATTAACCAACTCAACCTATCAATCCAAAATCCTAAAAACACATTAACAACATCACCAAAAACTGATAAAACTAACATCACAAACAACAATCCCAAAATACCAAAACAAACTAAAAACATCAAAATTCAACAACCAAAAATAACTCAAAAAAAAAAAAAAATCACAATGAACCAACCAATTCGAACCCAGAAACTGGGTTCGAATTGGAACCCAAAAACTGGGTTCCAACGAACCCAGTTTCTGGGTTCGAAGGAACCCAGATTTGGGTTCCAATTCGAACCCAGTTCTGGGTTCGTTGGAACCCAGAACTGGGTTCGTATTGGAGCCCAGATCTGGGTTCGTTCGAACCCAGTTTCTGGGTTCCTTCGAACCCAGATCTGGGTTCGATTCGAACCCAGTTTCTGGGTTCCTTCGAACCCAGAAACTGGGTTCGAATCGAACCCAGAAACTGGGTTCGAATCGAACCCAGAAACTGGGTTCGATTCGAACCCAGATCTGGGTTCCTTCGAACCCAGGGAAGCAGAAGAGCGAAGAAGAAGAAGAAGAAGAAGAGCAGAAGAAGAAGAAGAAGAAGAAGAGCAGAAGAAGAAGAAGACGACCAGAAGAAGAAGAAGAAGAAGATGAGCAAAAGAAGAAGAAAAAGAAGAAGAAGAGCAGAAGCAAGCGCGGAAGAAGAAGAAGAGAGAGTGGAGAGAGAGAGGGATTTTGTGTGAAGAAATTGTTTTTTTTAAATCTTTTATTTTTTATTTAATATTTTAATTAATTAATAATTTAAAGGATATTTTAGTCCTTTCATAAGTTTGAAGGGTATAAGAGGAATTTTATAAGATATGTTAAGGGTATTTTGGTCATTTCACTATTTCGGATGGAAAATGCTAACATTTTGGACGGAAAATTAACGGTAGGGGGCGGTTTACCTAATAAAATGAAAATGGGGGGTAAATTTCGATTATTTTGCTTTTTAGGGGGGTTTTTCATAATAACCCATATAATAACTTATCCTGGCAGTCAAGCTACAGTAAGTCAAGTATCATAAAATATTATTGATCCTGATTATTTGCTTTTTTGAAAGAAATTGTGTTTAATGCCGTAGAGACTTGATAGCAAATCGACTTTGTTGTCATCACTCTCAGTTCCTTTTTTTTTTAGTAAATGCAAGTTTAAAATATTCTGATTGACCAATTACTTTAATTTTAGGTTTAAGTAGTAACTAACAGGATATGGAAGTTAAAAGGTCTTAGATTTAAGTGATAACTAACTATCAGCTAGCGGAAAAAAGAACTTATCAAATCTCATCCCATAAATTTTTTTCTAATCAAGCATAATTTGAAATATAATACTCTATTGATTTGTTTAGTTTCTGTTTGTAAAATGTTAACCAAAACTAAAGAAGAAGCATAACTAATCACTATTCACTCCATCGACTTCAACCTATTTGCTTTGTCAAATATACAGACTCTAATTTTCTGACAAAATAATTTAACCAGAAAATGAGAAGGAAAATGGGGGGTGGTCAAAGGAACCTACAGTGGATTTAAGAGACAAAAATTGGGTTAGTTTACAAATTCTATGGGCTATTCTACAACAACATTAATGGGCTGTCTATGCAAATCTCAATCTATAATAACCTCGTGAGAGAATTAAAGTTTGAGTGTCGATATTTACACCTATCTAAAACTGTTTGCACATTCCTTTAATAAGTTCATCTAATTAAATCAGTCATAATTATAATTTATAATTTTTTAAAACAATTTTTAATGGGATATGTGTACGAAGGGGGGTATACATACAATTTCAGTGGGGTGCAAAAGTTTCTTGGTTCATTTGTAGGAATGACATGGGGCCACAGTCCACAAGACTTGGATGGACTCACGCGTCCTTGTGCAAAGTGAGAGGAATCAAACATCAGGTCATATGTCATTAAACATTAATGATGCTGATTAGTTGATTATTGAAAAACATTTGTTTCTCAACCTAGCATCTTGAGATATTTGACAGGGAATCAGCTTTGTTCTGATCATTTTCAATATAAATTAAAATAAATAAGCATAATTAAAAGTTTAAAACAGTTGATATATAGAATTCCACACCTTTGTGATTTAGTGGTTATCAACAACGCACCACACCTAAGAGTTCTTGAATTTAAGTCCCTCTCTCCCTATTTTTAATTAATGAATTTCTTGTTATCCGTATTATATGTTACGAGGTATGAGAAAATCTTATATAGGAGGTTGAGTTAGTATGATATTCTAATATTGACGTGACCTTTCAATAACAATGTGATATGTAGCACAGAGAACATAACTTTCCAAGTAAAATTACATGATTTAAAATGTATATATTCATAAAACACAAAAGGAATGCCAATTAAATCATTTAATTTTACTTGGAAAGTTGTGTTCTCTATGTCACGTATCACATTATTATTAGAAGGTTACACCAATATTGATATACCATGTCAACTCAACGTCTCATAAAAGATTTTCTCATTACGTTTGTTCACCACCTAGAAGAAGTAAGAGTCCAATTCCATGTGTTACATTTTCTTCTAGCCAAGCATAACTTGGGCTATCATATTCAATTTTGTTTCCAAGTAAATATCAACCAAATGTTAATGAAGAAAATTAAGAATTTCTCAAGTTTCATATATGTGATCATACACAACTAACCAGTCCAATGACTTAAACCTAATTGCTTTATCAGATATGGAGAGACTAATTTTGTAGGCCAATGATGTAAACCTAATTGCTTGGAATTAAGAGATAAAGTTTCCTAGTTCTTTTGTGGGATTGAATTTAATTACCGTTAGATGGATGGAGGTTCTTCTTACATTATGGAGACGTTAATTCAAAAAATATGACTTGTTATATATAGCTCCACTAAGCAATTCAACATGGTTTCATTAACCACCGCGATATATATATTAGCGATAGTAACTATTGCTTACCGACAAAGCTGATTATTGAATTCGAAGTGTTTTGATTTCACAAATATTTATACTCTATCACGAACTATTACAAACTACAATTTGTTATGGAATTATTTTTATTTTTTTTAAATGTCAAACATTTATATTATCTGAAACTAGATTGAAGTTTTTTTAAAAAATATTTTGGAAGTTTTTTTATTCATGATTATTTGGTAGAATAATGATTATGTTAAGAAGCTACACTTATTTAAAAAAAAAAAAAAAGAAAAAGAAAGTGGTGCTGATTTATCTTTTGCTAACTTTTCATTAGGACTTTTAAGTAAAAAACTATTTGTTTTGCTTAAATATTATGTATGTTTTATTTTATTTAAACTATTGTCAAACTTTGTTTTACATAAAAACATTGTATATTTAGTATGTTTTTATTTTCGATGTTTTTATTACTTTATTCATATGTCTCTTTTAACAAATTTTCTGAGTATGACATTGTGTCATGCATAATTTGTAAAGAGTTTCAAATATTTCAATCAAACAGTCCTAAAAACTCTTCTGGGTTTAAAAGTTTTTTTCAAATACATAATCGAAACAACTTCTTAAAAGTTTTAGCTTTTACTTTTCTTCTTCTACTGTCAAAAGTCAAAAGTAGAAACCATCACAAATGAGCCTCAAGTAAAAATGGTAAACAAAAATTGAGGATTCAAAAGCTTGTATTTTTACTCAAAAAAATGTATTAACTAAGTAATTGGAAAAATCTCTTTATACATGCTTCAATTCTTGAGTCCATCTCCTTTAGCAATTAACAAGCGGTCAAACTCTAGGTGCAAATATTTCGTTTTGATTATTTGGGTTGGCTATGTATAAAAATCTACTCTTTCCATATAAACTTAAGTGTGATAGATAATCAGTCAACACTCCTAATTACCTATTAATTCTTCCTATATAAAACAATTTCCACATTCAACTATAATAGAATTAAAGGGAAATTGCACAATGCCCCCAAAGTTAGATGAAATTGTACCAAGACTATAATTATAGTAAATTACCTTGAGTTTTCAAAAGTGTAACAAAAGCACCTCTTGCCATTACAAGACCATGAAACTGAAAGACTTTCCATTAAACAAGGGTAAAATAGTCCATTCATAAATATTAAATATTATATTAATAAAATAATAAATATTAGATTTTAAAAAAAATTGGAGATCCAATCTGAGATTGGATCTCCAACCAGTTGAAGATCTTCATCTTCGATAGAGTTATGGTCGAAACTCCATCAAAGATGGAGACCAAATATGATCGACAAATGAAGACCAAAAATCCATGGCAATGGAGACCAGATGGGTCTCCACCAATAGGGTGGAGTCTCCATCCCGCCCATGGAGAGTGGTCTAATTTTATTTTTCATTTTTTTAATTTCAAATTAAAAATAATAAGATTAAAGGGTATTTAATCATTTTATATCTTTGATTGACACTTGAAGTTTATTGACTAACAGTAAGGGGTGTTTGTGTCACTTTTGAAAGCTCAAAGTAATTTACTGTAATTATGACCAAACTTCCCGTATTGGAGCAATTTCATCGAATTTCAAAGGTGTTTGTGCAATTTCCCCTCAAATTTAGCCACATCAATTTCCAACAATTTCATATCTCCCTTAATTTCGATAAATTTTCATATTAATCCGTATAAAGGTAATAAATTAATTATAAATGAATGTATTCGGTCTTTTTTTGGGAAACATATAATATTCAATATAGGAAGATTTTGGTATTAATCCTTTCAATAAAGGTAAGAAATAATTATAAATGAATGTACGGTCATTGTTTTGGAATGATATAATACTCAATATAGAAATATTTTCATATTAATTCATTAAATAAAGGTAAGAAATTAATTATAAATGAATGTATAAGATCATTTTTTTTTTTAAATATGTAATACTAAATGCAGAAAGAGATCAATTGTGAACCAATTTGATATTCAATTGCAAGATACATATTTGTAACGGATATGTCGCCAGATAATTCCTATTGCAACAACGTATAATATTAACACACTCTCACTCTATAGTGACTGCCAAAATGTGCATTTCTGCTAGAAATTTGTTGGGACTTGTCTTCATTGTCCTATTGGTATCTACATGCGATGCTCAAAATAAGAAAACGCATGTTATTATCAACAATGTACTAGGAGCCGGAATAGATCTCACAGTTCATTGTAAATCGAAGAACGATGACCTTGGAGAACATGTAATCCCTTTTCAAGGTAACTATGCTTTCACGTTTCGACCTAATATTTGGGACACGACATTGTTTTTCTGCAGTTTTCATTGGCAAAACCAATTTCATTGGTTCGACATTTATGATTATCGAAGAGATATACCATTCTGTGGTAAGACATGCTCGTGGTATATCAGACAAGTCAATGCATGCTTGGACGAAAAACCATGTTACGAGTGGAAGTGAAATGTCATTCAACCACATTATCTACGGAATAAATATTTCGAAGTGTAATAGCGTCGAGAAATTATAATAAGATCATTAGTTATATATTTTAATTTAACTTTCCCTTTTTGATTTGACTTTTTGCTTTTTATGAAACATGATGGCTCATCTATTCCATAGTTTTATTCTTTTATGTTTTGACATGTATATGTACACGCGCGCACATACACATATATATGTATATATATATATATATTGTTTGTGATGTGAGCATACACCGATTTAAACAATAAATAAATAAATATGTATATTTATAATATTGTAAAGGAAGTAGTGGTTTGGCTGTATATATGTGTAAGCCACTTTTCTAATAAGAATGAAAGCAAAAGCAATTTACCTTCTCCATTTTCACTCTCTCTCGCTCTCTGTTAACCAATTTGCTTTTTCATATTTACACCCTATTTACTCTCTCTCTCCATGATCTCTTTTAATTTAATTGTTATTTGTTTATTTTAGTTTATTTCTTTCGTTTTATAACACATTATAACCAGAATCCAAAATTTGAAGTTCTGAACACATTTAATCAGAACCTGAAGTTATGGATTCCAATGGTACAAATATTGTGATGAACCAAAAGTTTTTTCCTTCCAATGGTACAAAGAAATGATGCATCAAATTATTGGAAATAATATTAATATCCATTATGGGACCTGAAAATTCTCATCTAGTAAATGTCCATGAAAGACAATATTTAGTATTACAATTCAATCCTTGAAGAACATTATGTGACATTGAATTTTTGTCACTGAGGAATAAGATGGTAGTCTAACGTATCCCTAAAGGATTGTAAGACAATATAAATAAGTCTCAAAAGGACCTTATGATGATAAAAAATAGTCTATGAAGGATAACAAAATAAGGCCAATAATTAAATTTTCTAGTCGTTAGGGGAGAATTTGAATAAAATTAGAAAAATTAATGATGTGAAATTACAATTGGCATGCATCATCTTTATATTATGATAGTTATTGTGTGTGTCAAGTGAACCTAAAGTTCAAAGGATCTTTCACTTACAAATTGTATATTCAAATAATTTTATACTCATTGTCAATATATTAGTTTGAGTGATTGTTTTTGAAGAGCAATTTATGTAGATGACAACAAATAAATCATTCATTATACATAGAAGTGTGAAAAGTAAATGTTATTGTAGAGTCATTATTCCCTAAAGTGAACAATAAAAGATCATGATCATTTTATAGATTACGCTCGAGCTATATGTAATCCTCATCATACAAATAACGACCCCTGAAGAGTTAAACGTTCTTGAAGAGATAAAACTCATTGGATAAGAAACAAACTTATGCAATCTCCTCCCATGAAACTCATAAAAAGGTTCTTCTTTGCATATGGAAAAATGCATATGCCTAAACTATAGGTATTATAGTTTGCCCTAAGTATCTGTTAAAGTTTATAATAGCCCCGAAAAGGTATGTGTACTAAAAGTTCTAAAAAAAATTGATGTTTTGTATTTTATTACTCTGCATATTATAGAATAAAGTTAAAGATATTGAATCATAGATTATGGATAAATGTCGATATAAAAATTGTTGATCAAAACAAAAACAGAGCTATAATTATGTAGTCTTATTAGACTTATCATATAGACGCTTGAAAATGTCATATGTTTTGATCAAAATAATTATTTAGATGAAAATTGAGATAATAAAATTGAGATAATGAAACACAATTGTATCTCAACTCAAAGGGTTTACTATAAAAACCCAATTTTGACAATGTGAAAATAAATTATCTTATAGCTAATTTAATATAATCAGAATTGATAGCCCCTATAGAGGTTAATGCCCCAGAAGATGTACAATCTCCTGAAGAGATAATCTTGGAAACACAGAAATTTCCATAGAGAACTATGGAATCGTGATAATACAATCATTGACAATTTATTTATATACAGTAGCTACGGAGATTATAAATGATAATTATAATTCACATAGTATCAATGAGTGTCGAAAAGGGCATAATTGGCCTTAGTAGAAATAAGCAATTCAAGCATAATTAGCTTCATTAGCCAAATGTAATGTATTTGGACTTATGGTTCGGACACTTGAAGACGTTGCACCTATTGGATAGAAATGAGTATTTGTATGGAAACACAAAAATGAGATTGCAAGGTATAAAGCAAGACTTGTTGCACAAGGTCTCTTCTAGAGATTGGGATTGATTAATGATGAGAAATATTCACTTGTAATGGATACAATTACTCCTATATTTTTAATAAGTTTGGCAATCTTAGAAGAGCTCCAAATATGTCTTATGGATGCGATGATAGCATATATATGTATATATATATATATATCAGTCACTTGATACTGAAAATTTCATGAATAATTTAGAATGTCTTGAGTATATAAACTAAAGACCAACAATATTTATTCAATTAAGTTGCAACTATTATTGTATGGATTGAAACAATCTGGGCAAATATGGTATAATTGCCCTAGCGAATACTTGATAAATGAAGAATTTTTTAATGATTCTATGAGCTCATGTGTGTTCATTTGCCACTGTTGCAATTTATGTCTGAATATTTAATATTTAAAAAGAGAATTTAAAATGAAAAATTTTGGGCAAACAAAAATATTGTCTTAACTTGGCGATTGAGCATAAATCAGATGGAGAACTTATCCATCAATAAGTATGTATTGAAAAATTTCTAAAACATTCTAATATGGATAAAGCTCATCTACTGAGTACCCCTATAGTGGTTCGGTCTCCTAATTCTAAAAGAGATCCATTTCGACTTAAAGAAGATAATGAACAGATATTTGGCTCAGAAGTACTTTATCTAAAGTGCAATTGATGTTTTATTATATTTAGCATAGTATACTAGGTTGAATATTGTTTTTTTTTTTTTCAATAAATCTATTGGTAAGGTTCAGTTATAAACCAACACGACATCACTAGAATGATATCAAACATATTTTTGGTTATCTTCGTGGAACAACGGATTTGAGGTTATTCTGCTTAAAAATCTGCTTATGGTACAAAAATTTCATAGTGCTCAAAGACGCAAGACATTTACCTTGATCCCTTTCATATTATTCAACCTCATAAAGCAAGGTGAGCATGCGTATGGTTGAGATTTATTATTTATCATATTTAAAGAACATGCAAGCTTCTCTCACTTATATCAATCAAGTTGAAGATTTGCTTTGGGAGAATATTATCATGAGAATGTCCTATCAAAGTAAGCACTCCATCGGGGGGAACATTCTTTTAGGGGGAGTGTAGTAGATCAATACGGACATATGTGTACTGCACTCTTTTTCCTTTGATTAGATTTTGTCCCGTTGGATTTTCCTGATAAAGTTTTGAACGAGACAGTCCCATTAAACATGTCTAAATATCATTGAATCCAGAAGATGATTATATTTTTGTAATTGATCCAATAGATCATGAAATATCTTTTGCTTAGGTTTTTATCCCATTGGATTTTTACTAGCAAAATTTTAAATAGTGTCATTCCAGAAGTTTCATTAGGGGGAGAATGTCATCTCTTTAGAGTTTCGTATGCTATTTTTTTCCCTTTGACTAGGTTTTATCTCATTAGGTTTTACTGACAAGATTTTTAACGAGGCGGTCTATTCTAAATTGGTGTACATCTAAGGGGAAGTGTTATAAGTGGTGTGGATGTACACCGACTTAAACAATATATATATATATATATATTATATAATATTGTATAGGAAGCCGTGGTTCGGCTACATATATATATATATATATATGTTTATATATGTAAGCCACTTTGCTAGTAAGAATGAAAGCAGAAGCAATTTACCTTCTCCATTTTCACTCTCTCTCGCTCTCTGTTAACCAATTTGCTTTTTCCTATTTACTCCCTATTTACTGTCTCTCTCCATGATTTAATTGTTATTTGTTTGTTTTAGTTTATTACCTTAACTGAGCAAATCCTTCATTACCTGATATCTATTCTTGATTGCCTTTAGACGATTAACAACTTTTTGATTATTCAAGTTCAAATTAAAACGAGAGTTAACCGCGATACAAGCAGCAGTGTATGCAATCTCGTTAAAACACTTGTCAAATTTATTTCCAGTTGTAGCCTGACTAGCAAGAGCTTCAATCAAACACTTGTCCATTGCAATTGACCATACAACGCTCCTTCCTTTATGCTTCGTCGCCCTTCTCTGTCCTTGAGAGTCCTAGTGGTCCATTCCTGAACCAGTAAGAAAACAAATAACTACGCATTCATGCTTTCTATTCAGCATCCTGATAAAAAAAAAAAATCCAAATCAGTGCTTGAAGACACCAATCAAAATTTACTATAACCAGTTGCCAAATACACCAAACTCTTCTTCCAAAAAAAATCTAGTACTTTACAACAACAACCAAAATTTACAAGCTAAATTCTCATTCTCAAAAACACAGCTCATCTGCTAGTTATCAAATGCACCAAGCACTCAAGCGCACAATCTGAAAAGACAATTCTAAAACAGTAAAAATAAAACCACAGGCTTTCAAAACCAAAGCCCTTAAGTCCTATTACTAATTATAATTTTTTATTTATGATTACAGTGCTTATTAAAAATTGCTTACTATGAATCAAATCCTGCGAACCCCAATTAATTAAGTTGTTGGAAAACGAACTTAATTCCTCTCTCTAACTTAAAAACCAAGTTCCATTTCCTCATTAGGAAGAACTTCTCATTCCCTTTCATTTTCAATACTGATTTGAAAAACAAGCATTATAATTAACATTAGGAATTCACCAACGACAACAAGAATAGAAAGGGCATACTCACTCGCTGGTGATGATCTCCGAGATGCATTCTTGGACGGTATCTTAGCGTCCTTGGCCTTCTTCTTGATCCTGCTAATATTAGCAATCGGCAAATACCCGTCCTGCTCTCTCACTCCCGAGTGCGGACCTGCTCTCCTTTGGACAAAATTAATTCAAAGATGTCCATCAACTTAACATTCAATTGAGAGGCTGTGATTTTGTAATTATTGTGGAGGTTGTGATCCTATCATTTTGGTCTCTTTTGTATCCATCTTTGTAAACAGCCTGTTCACTTCGTGTATAGGCTCCTTTTATTTTCCTATAATTTTTAGTTTTCTTATGTTCCTGATTTAGAAAAAAAATTAAATTTCTTTTGTGACTAAAATACTGTTATCAAACCGGACAATTTACAGAAGACCAGTGTATATGCTCATCTATTTATGTTCAGGTGTTCTTTTTATAATCATTTATTAATCTATTTGTGACTAAAATACTGTTACCAAATTCACGATTCTCGGCAATCATAAACCCATAAGCAAGTCATTGGTACAACAAAAATCCTCATAGAGATTTCCAACTCTAATCCCCAACTATAAATATATAACCAAGTTTAAATTTCTTATAAAGCGAAAATGTAGTTGTAACTAATGAAAATCGAACGATTCAATCCCACTGACTTGCCCAAACTCGTTGAGATTTGTTGTTGATTTGCAAAATAATCGACTTGTTGCTCAAAGCACCATCATTTTGTAAATCAATGCTTATAGGAGCTGGAGTAGTGCCATTTTCACCAATTAGATAAACACAAAACGCACCAAAAAACTCATCAACAAAAAGTAAAACAAAGCGAAATCCGAAATCTTCGAGCAATTCAACTTGATCAATATGGGATGTCCAATCAGACTATTCAAAACCGTAGATTTGCCAACACCCTGCCCAAATTCATGCACAAACGGAGTCCTAAAAAGACACTTTGTAAGGCAGTAAGGGTTCAACATTGTTATTCTATTCCACGAAGTTACAACAAGGTAGCACATACCTGAGCTTAATTGTATTGTTTCTTTCTTATGAATGAAAGTTAGTTACCATAAGACCCTTTCACGTATAACGTGGACAGATGTCAGACATATGCTAAATGTTTTCTACAGATGTAATATGGGTAAGAATAATTCAAAATAAAAGGGGGAGAAAAGAGTTTGAACCAGAGATTTTTAAGCTCTGATATTATATTAGTGATCATCAGACTTAAAAACTTAAGCTGACAGGAAAGACCCCAATTATAATATTAAAGACTTGAGATTGACACGAGATATATATATATATAGGGGCGAACCCATCTTAGGGTCAAAAGTGGCACATGCCTCCTTCGAAATTTTTTGAAAATCGATTAAGTTAATGATATCAGTTGTTAACATATATTATATATATAATTTGAAGTAGACAAAGACAATATGCAATAAACAGTGTTGTTAGCTTGAGGCATGTCTTCTTTGCCCATTGGTACTGTGACGATCCCTCACCACAACATAAATATTTTTCTCATTTTATTTTCAAAAGAAACACCTCGGTATGTTATATGTAATGTTTAAAGTAAACATACTCTTTGATAGAAAATTGTGTAGTTGGTTTGAGGCCCGCCTTCTTTAGTGTTGGTTACTCGGTTCCATCCCTCTTCACAACAAAAAATTTCTTCTCATTTTTTTCCAAAAAAAATGCATCATGTTATTTTATATAGAAGAAAAACCATTTTAATCTCTAACTTTTGGAAAAATATCAAATTTTTAGCTATATTTCGAAAAAAGATAAAATAGACTTTAACGTTTCGAAAAAGTATCAAATTAGTCCCTCCCACCAGTCAACTGATTGCCAAACCTAACAAAAATGTGAAAAGTCTCATTTACCCTTGACTTAGTTAAAATGGACGGAAAGACTATCATACCCCCATCCATAGTTAACTATTACAATAATATTTAATAACGAAATTACTTTTTACTAGTTTTATATATAAATTTGTAAAATTATAGTTTTACCCTTGGACTCAATTTTTTTTGTAGTACAGATTTTAAAAAATTATTAAATATTAAATATTATTGTAAAATAGAACAATAAAATAAAATCATTAAATATTAAAAAAATACTACCAGATCAAAAAAACCATCTATCAAATTTTCATCTAATCATTTACTCGATTGATTTTTTTTTTAAAATCATTTAATTTTTTACTTTTTTTTTATTAATGTTAAAAATTTTTAGTTCTTTTAAGGGTAAATATCATTTTTATTGTTTTTAAATTACTTTTTTATTATTTTTTCTTTTTATTAAATATCTTATCTTTCATTTATTATTTTTTTAAAAATTTTTCTTAATTGTTTATTTTTTATTTTCCTTCTTTTTTTAATTTGTTTTCAAATTACTGGCTTATACACATGTCGAGATCATGAGTTGCGATTTCAAATGACAAAATTACCCCTGCACACTATGTTATCCATTAGATTTGATTGTCAATTGATTGAGGGAGAGACTAATTTGACACTTTTTTGAAATATTAAAGTCAATTTCGTCATTTTCTGAAATATAGTTAAAAATTTGATCATTTATTAAAAGTTAGAGACTAAAATGATTTTTTTTTTCTTTTATATATATATTTTAAATAAATTAGATAACAAATATAAAAAGATGTTGGTGGCATTAGGTTTGGTCTTCCTTTTTATATATCATCTTTGTTCAATTCCCCACTATAACACAATTTTTTTTTTTTTATTTTTTTTTTCAAAAGTATCATAACACATAATTTTTTTCTTTTTTTTTTAAAAAAAAAATATGCACCATGTATGGTTTAATCCCCGAACAACATACATAGTATTTTTTTTTTCAAAAAATGCATTATATATGGGTTCGAACCATAAAAAAAAAGAGACTATAAAAATGTACTGTGAATTATTTTTCTTCAACATAAACTATTTTACATGATAAAATTTACAAGTAAAAAAACTCATATAAACTATAATCTTTTCTCTCTTTAATTTTTATTTTATTTTACTTTGTTATAAGGTGCCCCTTCTAAAATAAACGTTTGAGTCCGCCACTATATATATAGATATATATATATAGAGAGAGGGAGAGAGACACCCACAAAAGGAATTACAAGATTCACTAAGAGTGTCTCTAGGTGCACTTTATTGTTTACTCTTTTTCGAAAAGAAGGAAATTGCAACTTTTAGTTTATTTTTGATTTTTGAATCCGTTGTATTCTGAAAATAAAAACTGAAAAATAAATGTGATGGCAATAACTGAAAACATAAAAGGTTATTATTAATCTATATTTATATATATTAACAATATTAAATATATAGGATATAAAATATAAAAATTAGTCAAATCTATTTTAATAAATATTGTAAATATATTTATAAATTAAAAAAATTGACCAAACACCCTTCCTAAAAGAGGATGACAAATTATTTAAACAAATTAATAAATTGTTTTAAAGGAAGACATATATGGTGTTGAAAGAAGAAGAAGGAAGCAAAAGAATAAAAGAAAAGTAATGTTAGGCTTTCCAATTTTTTTTTTCCCAAAATCATACTCAAATGATAGAGCACCTTTCTACATTATAAGAGAAGGGGTGCATGTGTGTGCACATGTCTATTGACTTGTGCAAGCAAAAGAATCATTACATAATATGCAACCTTTGTAAATGAATTGGTATTTGATTTGCAATATCATGGTGAATAATGGGAAAAAATGGTGGCCAATTTTTCTCCTCAAGAACAATTCCAGCTACAAAACATAGGGAATAATTAGGACTGATGATACATGGCGAAAAAACTAAAACAATAATAAGTTATCGAAAAAAAAAACAGTCTAGAGCATTTGGCACAACATCTAAAAACACAAATTGAAAACATTACATAACCTGTTCTAAAGAAAGGTGATGCAATAGGAAAAATCACCATAGCAAGCAAAATAAAAAATAAATTAATAAGGACATTGATATCCTTTCATTTATGAGCTGGTATTTAAATCAGTCACAATAAATTTCAATTGTCACCGGAGAAACAAAGGAGATTCATTTCTCAATACAAGGGAAAATAACCAATCCAATTCCCAAAGCAATCAAAATCAAATTACTTGATCATATATACATATATATTGTTGTGCATTGTGATTTAGAGACTGTTTTAAAAGAAAATAAAAATTATCATTACAAGAAAAAGTAGTTTTAGCAAGTTTTAAAAAATATCGTAAAAACCTCTTCATGACATTAATGAAAATGCCCTAACGAATCATGCAGTAAAAGATTGACACTTGTTAATGCATTCCACTAAATGTTGTAACAGATCATACTTACAGAAACTAAAAAAATGTCGCATGAGATGAGTTTTAAAACCAAACCCATGTTTCAAATGAAACTATTTAATTTGAAAAACTATTTAAATTGAACCAAAACAAATGAAATTGAACCAAATCAAATATGACATTGCAATGACATCAATTGGAATATCCCAAAACTATGACACATCTAGATATCATTTTATCATCACTTGCCATTTTACATAGACTATTAATACTTAACATATCTAAGTAGTCAATTGCTAAACATTGAATTACCTAACATTAAATAAGTGAGAGAACTTTTAAAAAGTTATTGCCTTCTTTAAACCCCATTCAAGTCTCTTAGTAGCTTTCTTGAAATCTGTTCCTTGTCCAGCTGCTTCTGGTTCCAAAACAAAACTCGCTCTATACAAATATTAATTAAAATCAGTGGATACGTAAACAATTAGATACAAATGAGATACATGGCACAATTTATGAAGAACCCATAAGATCAGCTTGTGCTAACTGTCTCAAAACTCAGAAATGGTAAACAATTCTCTGAACAATCTATATACCTTGACATGCAAAACACAATCCGTTAATTAGACTTATCTGAAAAATGATAAGCAGCGTGTCTAAACCATCAGTCTGTTGCCACAAGATTAATATCTAATCATTCTCGTATTGCCTGTCTGTTTTTCTATTTCGGAAAGTTTGTGAGACTACTACATAATTTAATATAAACTTTCCTCTACCAAGCATTCTTGCAAACCAAGTTTCTTTTGTTAAATGACGACATTGAATAGTATCCAACTCTGCAGTCCCTTTAAGATGAGGATTTTGTGATTATTCCTTTTACTATGTCTATAGAGACTTAAAGATTATCTCCTACTATTTCATAATATGAGCTGTATAATTGTTCTTTTCTTCATACATGCATTAGAATAAAGGGATCATGGAAGCTATCAAATATTAAAATCTGGACAAGCATAAGCTGGCTAAACAAGTTAATGTATCAAGAATAATGATTATAAGCTTGCCTAGAATTTATTTATTATTTTTGGCTAGGACCTTATACTAGATATTAAAAGCATATAAAGAAATTTGATACTGTTACTAAATAAATCAATAATCTGAGACATGCAAAACTAATCTTGTCAATTCACATCATGAAATAAGAAAGTGAATGGCAATACCCGGTAGCATATTTTGGCAGTGGCATTTCCGCAACAATTATGTTTGCAGTAATGCTCCAGAAGAACTCAGCACTCACTTTAATTATCACTTCAACCTTTACAACAGTAAAGGATACAGAATAGAAGCATAGTTTAGAAACTGCATAATAACACAAAGCACTTTTTTCTTCATAATCACTTTAATTAAAATTGAGATCAGCATCAACTCCCTGGAACTTGATACCAGCCCACTCATAAGCTCGAATAATTCAAGATCCATAATAATAAAAAAAAAAAAATTACAAATATAATCCAAATCTAGCCCATCACAAGCAGCATAGGATTCAAAGCACTTTTTCATCCAAAAACCAGAAAGATATATATATATATATATAATGCAATTGATGAATTTAATTAGTTAGTCCTTATTTTTTAAAATCATGTATACTTAATTATAAAAATATTATATATATATATATATATATTCATTCTTACCTTGCTGCAGCATGGGCGAGAGATAACATCTGTCATACGTTTACTGGGCGATTCAATGACTCCCCAGATATCTGCATATATGCACTGAACGACTCTTTAAGACTTACACATGTGTAGCCCGTTGGTTAATTTTTTAAAATACCAATTTATTAAAACCTTGCAAATGCACAAATCGTTTGACTGAGTATAACGGATTGATCACATGAGAAGTTATTATCTTTCCTTAAATTCCAAGTTTATTTAAATAATTAAATTAAATGAAAAAGGTTTCCATAATGGGGCTTAAAACCTAATTGCAATAAGAAAACAAAATTCAATAAGGAAAACCAATAAGAAAGAACTTAGCTAGGACACCCTATTCACAACTGAACAATCATTCAATTTATGAATAAATAAATGAAACATAATAATATTAATATATGATGAAGACATTCACAACAATGTATGATTAACTCAAGTCTTATAGATTCTTCTTTAAATAGTATGCAAATCGCATGATGTCTACGTAGATATATGTATTCCTAATTATAACCTAGCATAATGTCTACTCAAGTTAAATAACAAGAATCCAATAAGCATTAGAAGAATATGAATATCACACAAATCCTAGAACATGATGTCTATCCTAGGTATGAATTAATGTTTCTCAATTATAAGCAATTGATTATTGCAAATTGAGAATATTCCCATATGATGTGCGGTTTATATCCCTACAACACAATCCAAAAATATGTTCCTAAGATGGCCAATCAAAGGAACAAAATAAATATAATACAATTTAAATGAAGACAATTAATTTCATTATGCAAAAATAAAATGCTTCATTAAAAATAATAATAAATTGAATTCATGTTCAGGGCTTCAAGTTAGTCATAACTAACAAATAAATTAGCCACTTATGTCTTTAAAAGGAAACATAAAAATAAAATTAAAAATAAAATAATTAGAGAAGAATAAACCTAAGAATAATCGCTGCAACCCAAGCCTCTAGTCTCTCTTTCCTTTGATATCTCCCAACTAAATGGTGAAAACACATATTTATAGAGTGCTTAGGTCTCCTAAAATAGGTTACTTGGTGGGCAAGAAAATCAAAAACATGCGGATCTTCTTTCGTGACCGATGGATTTGCGCACGGGTCAAAACCTAACTTGGAACGGCGACTAAAGAGGAAACACGCGGATCTTGACATGCTTGACTCAGATCCGTACGCTCGATTAATCAGCATGTCCATCAAGCATGCTTATGCGCACATAATCATACCAGATTAGTGCCTGTGTAGGTGTGCTTCACACCAGCCAAAACGATGGCCTTTTTGTGCGTTTTACATGTTGTGGATTGGCAAATTACAGTTTGGTTCTCAGTTTCTTTCATTTTTCATTTAAGCCTAAATAATTCTAAATATTTACAATTTGACCCCTATTTTGATTCTTGACTTTCGAGCTTCTTCGGTTCGAATCTTTGATTTTCTTGTGCCTCAATTAATTCCAAAAAATCACCAATTCAACAATAGATAAATTGGATATGAAATAATGATAATTATAAACCTAACAAGTGTTAAATGGAATAATACAATCCTAATGTTTTGAAAATTCTTATTTCAATTGTTTCATTTCTCAAATAATTTTGATGTGCAAATATCTAGAATTCTATTTCTAAATATACAATTAATTCTTAATAAATACATTTCTTAAATATACATAAATAATACTTAAAATGTTCTAAAATTTTTCATAAAATAAACTCGAGCTGGAAAATAATGAATTACGATTGGAATTTCTAAATATGTAAACATATAATAAAATGAATAATTCAGGAAATTAATTAACTAATGGATAATTCATTTATAATCCATAAAGAATCAAATCTGCAATCTATAATTAAAATATGAAATCTATAATTATAAATAATTAATTTAAAATAAATAAAACAATGCACTCATAAATTAAGTTTAAAACTTTATTTCAAACCAATAGCACCCGTATTCTCCTTGAGTTCTTCCCCACCTAAAAATAACAAAATAACCTATTTAGAACTTATAAAAATCAAATCAGACGATTAAACCGGAAGCTGAGTTTATTGCACACCAAATCAGCCCAAAAATTAGCTCCAATTAATAATTTTGCTCTTCTTTTTTCTTTTTCTGCTCGCGATATTATTTCTTTGCTGCTGTCGATTCTGTTCTGTGTTTGCTTGCTTTGTGTCACTATCAATATACATATATATATGGTGGTCAACTAATTTCTTCTTACTTTTATTAATATTGTTTTAAAATTATTTAATAGGACACTTGTCCGTTTAAGAGAAAACATGGCCACTAATTCTATTGCTTTTCTAAAAAAATTTCAACCCATTACATTAGCTTTGGTCGGCCTCCAACTGATCCCTTTTCAATTCCTTTTTTTTTTTAATGGCAATATTTTCACTCCTTCAAAATTGTATGTACACCCCAATCATCATCATCATCATTATTATTATTGATATTTCAATATTATTCTTATCTAGCATTTTTTTTTTCTTTTATACAGTAAAGGACAGATTAAACAAGAAAAATCTCAAAAATTAACGCCTCGCAACTTAGGGTGAAAGATCAACCAAGCTACATATATTAATTATAGTTAGAATTTTCAAAACTTTGATAACACATACTAAAACACAGCTAAATACTAGACATAACCAATACTGCAAGTTCAAGCTCATTCATCCTCTTAGCTGCACAACCTCGCAAGCTTGTTAGTCACAACAGCATCAAGCTAAGAAGCTCGCTCCACTATCTCTCTCCTCTTTTTTGTGGAGACATCATGTGCAATGTCAGCACAATAAGTCCTATTAACAGTTCAAGCTCTTTGACATTGTGAACAACAAACTTCTTGAATCCATTTGGAAGATAATGACGGGTCTTCTTTTCTGAACTGTATCCAATGTTGGGCATCAAAGTGCATCCCATGAACTTTCTTCTCACACAATGATCAATAACCTTTGGTCTACACCAATTTGTCTTGACGGAGATTTAGTGGTCGCTCTGGGGGAGTAAGGATTTTCTGTCATCATTTCTTTTGCTAAATTTTTAATAATCTATTGACATATTAGTATAAAAAATAATTGATGAATAAAATTATTCTATTTTTTCTCTTTTACATCACTCAAGTTTAAATTTCTCTCATAAAAAAGTTAGTACCATGCCAATATTGACAAAGAATCCTTATCCTGTTTTGGGACCCTTGAATTGCTTGATTCTCTTAATCAAAAATAAAAGGAAAATGACATATTGGTAATATGTGGGGTGTTCTCACAAGGCGTAATGTTTTAAAAAAATCTTAATAGGGTGCATGTATAAAAAGGGATGCACATACAGTTTTATAGGGGTATAAGTATCATCACTCCCTTTTTTCTTTTTTTTTTTCCTTTAAACAAAGCTTTTGCTTGGTTAATTGATATATGGGCCCATGTGAATTGGGTTTAGTTCGGCCACCCCCTGACTCTTTTGATTGCATTTCTTTCGCTTTTGATTCATTTTTTCTGTAATGTCAATAGCCCATTTAAATTGGGCTTGATTGATTGATAAGAGCCACTTGATTTGGGCTCAATTGGTTCGGCCAACATTTTTTTTATAACTAAAACTTGGGCTTTCATAATTCTTATGGATCTATTTGAGCCTTACAGTTTAAGTGTATCCAATTCTTATTAGTCCAAGAAATTGGGAGTTCACAATGACTACCAGAAAATCCAAAAAAAAAAAAGAGTGGAATGAAGACAGTTATACTACAATGAGATGAATTATTTATTGTTCTTCTTTTTCTACTTGTGGATTGCAGGTGGCCTGATGATAAGGCTTCACAAATAAGACAGAAAAAGTTAAAAAGAGAAAGGAAAAAGCAAAATAATCCAAAACAGATGAAGAATTTTAAGCTTTGCTTTAAAAATATAGATAAAGGGCACAATCATTAATTCAAAAGTCCGACCCCATGCATTATTTGATTGATGATAAAGCTGCATCTCATGTAAAATTTTTTATATATTTTCTCCACGAATAGAATTAATGGGAATTGGATAATAATTGAAATGTGAATCACGTTGGGCGACGAAGAGTTCAACTTGTCTCTTGGTTAGAATTTAATCTAATGACTTTTAAGCATATAATTCTCTAGTTTACATACACATCCAAATTTGTTATTGTTTTTATATTAGTAATTTTATTCAAGATAAATTCTCTTTAAAAAGAAAAACTTGGCAAGAAAATGACCAAATCCAAAATCGAGTGAAGAATTAATGAGATAGACGACAATGAATATTTATTATTCAATTGGGTCATGAATACATTAGTTAGATTGTTAAAATTATTTGTCTAAAACAATTCTTGTCCATAAGATAATGGGATAATGTGATAAATAATGTATCGGTTATAAGAGCAAATTTCAACAAATAGTGTTAAAATTAGTTCGAGCTTAGAAACTAAAACTAAAATATAAAAATCAATTTTTTAGCATCATCATTTGTTTGCAAGTAAGCAACTATTTCTTCGTTCACAAATTATTTTATCCTTTATTTACTAATATCTTGTACTAAAAAATCCATTTTCTTAATTGTATATAAATATGGACTCTTAATTATAATTTATATGTCATGTTACGTGAACATAAATTTTTTAAATATTAATTTACTCGATCTACATTAATTTTCAAGGAAGTGATAACTTAAATGCACTACTACAAACTTGAGATTTTTTGTTCGACCTTTGTATCCTCAATCCACTACAAAATTGACTGCAAAAAATTGAAGCCACTTGCAAGTGTAAGTTTACGGTCACTTGTTCTGTTCCAAAGGCGTGTGTGTGTATATATATATATATATATATACACACCAAACTCTAAAAAAAACAAAAAAACAAAAACAAAAACAAAAGAAGAAATTAGAAAAAATCATTATCTAGATAATATATATAAATTATCTAGATAATGATTTTCTAATTTTTCCTCTTTTTTTTTTAAAGTTTTTGGAGTGTGGATATTTCCCTAATTCTATAGTGAAAGAAAGGTGTATTAAAAGTTTTTCAACCATCCAACAACCTTGCATGTGAAAATTTATAGTTATCCCGCATTTAAACTGACCCTTCAGGGCCGGGCTTTGTTTTGTTAAGCCCAAACTTGCACAGATAAATTTGCAACCTCACCTAGGGCTTCGACAAAGTTAAAAGAATTTATTTTTCTTACAAACCCTCCACATAAAAATATGGTTTTAACAATTTAAGTGTGAATTCCAACTTTCACTTAAGACATACTAGAGAATTATCGGGGGTTAATATTTGTAAGCAAAGTTTTTTCCTTAATTTCATAAATGCTTTTACATTTTCAAATTTAAGTTGTAATGGATTAATCATCCTAGCGTGTTAATGTTTTTACATTCCCTCAGATAGAATATAATTCTCACACATTTTGATATGCATCACTCATCTCTCAAAACGTATCTTATATTTTGATGTTTAATTTTCCGAAAAAAATGCGAAGACTTTGGCTCATGATAGAGATGGACGGCTACTGGGAATGGTGAGAATTTAAAGAAAAGAGTAGGGCGTGAGATTTGTGAACGAGTGCTACGTGAAAAGGCTATTAATTAATGAGTCTAGTTACTTTCTGATGCAAAACAACTGTTCCCCTTTCGTCGAAATCGATGAAGTTAGAACTTTATCACATGACTCCGACAGTACATACTTAATCCTTGATAGGATGGCCTTTGTCCGCATGCATTGACCACTCTCGGCACACTACCTTTTGACTAAAAATAGTAACTTGTTTTTTTTTTTTTTGAGATAATTGCTAAAAATATACTTAACACCATTCTCGGCTCCACCATTTGAGTAAAAATACTAGCCAATGTATGCTAACATCATTCTCGACTCCACCTTGTGACTAAAAATACTAACTTGTTCTTTTAGCTAATTCACTAAAATAGTAATCAATGTATACTAACATCATTCTCGGCTCCACCTTTCGACTAAAAATAGTAACTTGTTTTTCTTTTTTAGCTAGTTGACTAAAAATAATAGCCAATGCATACTATCATCATTTTCGGCTCCACCTTTCGACTAACCCTTTTTTTTAGCTAATTGACTAAAAACAGTAGCCAATGTATACTAACATCATTCTCGGCTCAACCTTTTGAGTCAAACTAGTAACTTTCTTTTTAACTAAAAATACGAAAACCCTGTTCTAGAAAATCCATTTTCTTAACTGGATATTGATATGAACCCTTAATTATAATTTATATATAATATTATGTGAACATAAATTTTTTAAATATTAATTTACTCTATCTACACTATACGAAAAGTGTGATGAGGAGCATAAACAGTACAAGATTCAACACCCCTGGATTTTGTTTGAAATTGAAATTATATCTATACCCTTCCACTAACCCACGCCCACTTTTTTCCAGTTATGATCACTTGAAAATTAAAATAAAAAAATGAAAATAAAGGAAAAACTTCATATAGTCCTTGAGAATTTAGAAAATATCAAAATTTTAAACATTTTTTATAAACAATTTTTTTCATCCTTAACTTTTCTAAAACTCTTCAAAATAGTTCAAACAATCAATCAACGGATGGTCAAAAGAGACGAAAAGTTCGGGTAGAAAGAGTATTTTTGACATTTCTCAAAAGAATGTTGGGATTGCGATACATATAAGGTCAGAATTAAAATGAATATATATAATTTAAAAATAAAGAATTAATTAAAACTAAAAAATCAATTAATTCTGAGTTTGAATAAGACATTCAATCCGAATGTTGAAGATCCCAAATCTTCAACATAATTTTTTTGAAAAAAAAAAAAAAAAAAAAGTTGACAATTGAACAAGAAAAAACCATAGACGAACTCATCTCTATATTCATTTGTAAAATCAAATAAAGCTTTTGTTCTTCTACAAAATCAAACAAGAGCTTTTATTCTTGTTCCTCTTCTTCTGCAAACCAGAGTTTTACAAAATCAATCACCAGAAACCAAACAAACCCAACTCTTCCATTCTCTGCAACCGGGCATCTCCGGCCCTTATCTTCACTGCAAATCGCCGGTGGACACCTCTAATGCTCTCTCTAGTTCTGTCTAGCTCTCTCTCGCTCCCTTTTTTTCAACCCTATTCCCTACAACAAAACGAAATTGTCGCTGAGCCACCACCCAATCTAAAAAAACAATCCACCTAATTTGAAAAACAATCAAATCTGGAAAACAAAAAAATCAATCCACACAAAAACAAAACACAAGAAGAATTCAAGAAACTTATGTTCAGAGGCAGCACCGGTGATGATTAAATGACACTGGTGATAAACAGAGGTAATGGCTAAGATGTTTGACAGAAGTGAGAGCTGGGACATCTAATGGAGGTAATGGATGGGCGACGGATCGACGACGACTTGGTTCAAATGTGAATCATCAAACCAAATCAACGATCTAATGAGTCGTCTAACCAGATCTGGTGCTAACCAGATCGACGATCTGGTGGGAACCTGTTTGAACTAGATAGATCGACGATTTGGTGCAAACGATCTGGTACAAATCTGGCGCCACTTCTGAGCTCGTGTTGTCGATGCCCCTTTGACTGGCGATTTACTCCTTTTCATTTGATGATGAAGTGGTTAAGCCCAAAATATCACATTCGGCTAAACAGTTATCGTAGTATAACTTAAAGGTATCGATCCTACAGAGAAGTTAAATAACAAAAAGAATTCAAAACAGTGAGGTTTTACAAATAAATAATAGAGAAGAATTAAAAGGAGAATTGTTTAAGAATTTTAAATGAAGAATGAGTCAAAAACAATAATAAAACAACCAATAGAGAAAATAGCGAGGCTTTGAGGGTCACTTAATTGTTTATTTTACTGTTATTAAGTTTGATTTCTATTTGTTACTCAATTGCATGTTTCACATCCCAAACAGACAATTGGAAAATATGGATTTGGAGATCAAATAAAAAAATACTAATAGCATTTGTAAAATTCTTTGAATTTAAGAGCAAACTTGGATATAATTTTAAGTTATCTAAAAACGACAATATACCAATTTGATAATATTGCAGTCGAAAATCAACTTATAATTATATCAAACTAGAAATTATAATTTTAACATAAATCACATAAAGAAAGCATGACTGAATTTATATGAAATTGTAAAATATAATCTCTGAAATTATAAATTCAAAAAGAATTCAATATAAACATTTAAGAACTTGAAAGAAATCAAACTTGAATAACAATATCCTTACAATTAAGATCACCCCTCAGCCTCACTCTAACTTTAACCTAACTTACTCATTATTTAACAAATTCTACAAAGAAAGTATGAAAATAATTCAACAAGATGCTTTCTTTTTGAAACACTGATTTTCTCTCTAAGAATTGGTTCCCCTGTTGTGCTGTCAGACACCCTATTTATAGAAGCAAGAAGTTGACTCTCCAGAGAATCTTCTCTTCATCCAAAGGAAAGCTTCCAATTTCAAAATCTTTCCATATTCATCACCACAACTTATTTGGTCATTTTTCAAATTTTGAAATTCAAATCAAATGTCAACTTATCCCCATAAATCACTCCATCTTTTTTCAAATTTTAAAATTCAAATCAAATATTAACTCATCCCCACAAATCACTTCATCTTTCTTCAAAATTTGAAATTCAAATAAATTGTCAACCAATCACCACAAATTACTCAACCATTTTTAAATTTGAAAATGATTTATTGGTGGAAGTGTATGAGCCTTGAGACATTTAGGGTCTGACTTATATTTATCTAATGATCCTTGATAACATTTGGGTCTTTGTGCACTTGAGCTGATATCCTTTAAATTGGGTCTCTTGATTCTGTTTCTGAAAAACATCACAAACCCAAAATAAGTACCAATAAATTATGTCAAAATTATCAGTTTTATGAGCATATAAATATATTAAATCAAATGATCAAACCGACTGCATTCGTAAAAATAATCAAATAAAAATGTTTAATTAAATAACATATTTTGACAAATGCAACCAATTTTCTAATATTAAAATTGTATTTTTGTGCTCTAATCATGAATGCACTCCATCAATAATGGGAGGTTCCATCTCTGATGGATTTTGTATTTTTTTCTTTTTTTTTTTTCTTGCAATCTCATATTTCATTTCACGTTGAGATTTCATTTCATTTCATTAAAGATAATATTATTTTTTGAATTTCTTTTAATTATTGTTTAATTAAAAAAAATAATCATGTTTTCTTTTTTAAAAAGCAATAATCTATATACACATGTCAATTTTTTATAGGATGAAAAATATGTAAAATTTTGGTTTCATTAGAGGAAAAAGGTCATTTTAGGTGATGAGGGGCAATTAAGTCTTTTTCATTTTTTTGTTCGGTTTGACCATCAGTTGACTGACGGTTTGAACCTTTTTGAAGAGTTTTGAAAAAATTAGAGATGAAAATAGTTGTTTTTAAAATATCGTTAAAAAATTGATATTTTTCAATACATTAAAAATTAAAATGAAGTTTTTCCAAAATTAAAAGATGCAATTGATGGCGCTCAATGGTACCACTCTCTTTCCCATCCAAATATTTGCACAATTTCAAAACGTTAACAAGGATACATAATCAACTAAAAGTATCCATTAACAAATTGAAGGGGTATTATTCCTAATCTTTCTTCTCAATGCATCAGGGCATTACAATGTGATAAATGCATTCTCCAATGTAATTTTAAAGTAATTCTAAAAAAAGAAAATGTAATTTTAAAGTAATGGACGAGAATATAGAAACTTTGTACATAATATTAAATGGGCTGTGCAGACCCAACGTCTAACAATTTGATAATAAATGCATTATCTACTTTTTGCTGAAGCCTGCCAAAGTATCATGATATATATCTTAATTTAAAATCTTGTATGGACTTTTAAAAGGATCGTGATATATAGTTATTATCACTAATTTATGGTGAAGTTCATATCAATTTATTTGTAATTTATGGCAAAATCTTCTCTCATACATATATATGCATATGTACATATATATGTATATATATACACGTGGGCGTGTATATATGCATCGGAGTCATGACATTGAGTAATCAAGTGAAGACGGAGGAGTGGTGGGTCCAATTCCAGGCTGTTTTAAGGTGGTTGCATTTCAGTCCAAAGAGGTACAGTCATGGTTGTGGACCTGTGTTGGCCTAGTGGGTCATCTAATCACGTGGTGGTGAGTCACATGATGGGCTCATTTTTGTTGGTCTCGCTCTGCAGATTCCTCATCGTTAAGATATGAAATGTAGAGTGTGACAAGTGAAACAGAGTAGTAAAAAGTGCTAAAACCTGGTTTTAAAATTAAAAACAATGTCGTTTTCGTACAACAAAAGCTACCATGCGCCCACTGTTTAATGGAGTCCACCCCTTGGTATTTGTGCGCGGCGGAGACAATTTATACCTTATCCACCTGCTTTTTTGCTTGTGGTCTGAGTATACGTTTGCCTGGGGTCTGTCAATTTGGTCATCCCATCCAATGTTCTCATCTCGAATCGGTTGGTAACAATGGCTCACAAAAGCGAAAACGTAGCAATGGACCCCTGGCTTGATCTATCTGTAGGTCCTCTTTTTCTCCCTCCATCATTTATTAAATGGGTCTCTATTATTGGGCTGCTCGATAACTCAAATCAGCCACTGCTCTTTTACTCCCTCCTTTACTTTGATTCCTTTTTCATTCAATTATTTGTATCACTATGACAATTTGAACGTAAAAACAAGGAACAGTATAGATAATCATCTTGTGTCAAGTATTTATTTATTTTTTAAATAACAAAAATTATAGGGAAAATCCTAGTTTCCCCCCTGTAGTTTAATGTAATCGCTAATTTCTCCCCTGTAGTTTCTGAAAATCCTATTTTACCCCTTCTGTTAACTCTGTTAGTGAGAATTGATTTCTGACTATAATAGTGAACGAAAAGACCAAACTGCCCCTCAACACAGTAACCGTCCAGAACACCAAACTGCCCTTCAACCGGAAAACCCTCCAGAACACCATCACCGTCCAGAACAACAAACTGCCCCTCAACCCAGACACATTCACTCATCTCTCTTCAACCAAACCATCATCAAAAGCAACAGCAACATAACACAAACATCATCATAAAAAAAACACAACAGCAACATAAGAAAAAAAAAACCAAAACAAAGAAAAATTCTGGATTGGAAACCTAGAGATCTCTGGGTTTCCAGCGCCGGAAACCGGTAGATCTATGGGTTTCCGCGTCAGTTTCTGACGCGGAAACCCATAGATCGATCTGCGTTTCCGACGCGGAAACCCAGGATCTGGGTTTCTTACTCGGAAACCCCGCCCAGATCGGGGTTCCGCTGCAGAACCCAGATCGGATCTAGGTTCCCGCTGATCTGGGTTCCGCAGCGGGAACCCAGATCCGAGCCACGTCCGAGCTGGGTTTGGTGTGGGCACTGCCGAGAGAGAAGAAGAAGAAGAAGAGAGAGAGAGAAAGAGAGAAAGGAAGAAGAAGAAAAAGAAGAAAGAGAGGAAGAGAGAGAGAGGAAGAGAGAGAGAGGAAGAGAGAGAGTGGAGTTTTTTTTTTTTAATTTTTTAAACTTTTTTAATAGTTTTGATCACCACCGTCCATTTTAACGATGGACGGTGGAGATTGTTTTCAATTTTTGAAATATTAAATTTTTATATTTTTTATATTTATTTCACTTGGACGGTTTTGCCCTTCGATATTAACGGTCAACTATTGATTTTTAACGTTCAAATTGACGGTAGGGGGTTTTTTGGATATTTTAATAAACTACAGGGGGTTTTTTATCCATTTTGTAAATCAACAGGGGGGATATTAGCGATTTTTTAAAGCAAGGGGGGATTTTGGCTATTTCATCAAACTACAGGGGGAAATTGGGATTATCCCAAAATTATATGAAAACAAACAACAATGTTCCGACAAAAATTATTCCCACATGTAAATATTATGTTGATGAATTTGTCTCCTTCATCCTCAAAATTGACACACGTATTTATGTAACATTTATCATTTTTTTTTAAAAGAAGTTACCTTCGGTCTTTCTATGGATTTGATAGATTATATTTAGACCATGTTACCGTATGTATCCAACAACATTATCAATTAATTTATATCAATTTAATTTGGAACATTATATTTAGACCATGCTACCATATGCATCCAACAACGTTGTCAATTAATTTATATCAATTTAATTTGATAGATTATATTAATGAATTTTTACAATAGATACAGTATTGATCTTATAGTAGATGACTTATATGTATTTTTTTTTCTTAAAAAAAGAAATACTAATGTGAATGCGAGTTACATATGGAATTAATAACAATACTATATGTATTTTATATAGCTTCACATTATTTTTATAATTTCCTTTATTTCACTTATCAAACATTTTATATAAGAAAAATTATAAAAACTATATATATGTTCACTTTATTCTTAATAATATATATATAATACTCACAATAATAAATATATATTTAAAAAAGATATATCCTTTTATTTTAAAAAAAATTGGAATCTCGAATATAATAGAAGAAAAAATAGGAAGAATATAACAAGAATTACGGTGGGAACTATACATGATATATATATATATATATAGGTATAAAATATTCTCTTACAAGTTTTAATTATTGTGATGAAACATGTATTTTTAATTGGTTGGTTCTATCCATAATCTTTGGTAAAATATTAATTATTAACATGTTGGTGCATGAATTTTGATATACGCTGCTTCATGATGAGATAAACATGTGTTATCCATTATAAGTGTAGATATAAATAAAAACATTTATGAGATTAAACTATAGTTGTAGAGGATAAAACATGTATTGGATCAAAAGTGAGAGGACATTTGGATATACGCTGCTTCATGGTGAGATGAACATGTATTCTTCTTCAATTTCACATCTATACTCTTCTGGTCTCCATTAATAGTTATATTTCTTATCATATCAATCTCATTCTAATTTCGGCAGTATGATTATAAATATAGGATATTTATGCTTTTTTCTCCCAACGTTTGATCCTAATGTATAATTAATTGGCCTAGGGACAGTAATCCATATAACCAATCAAACAACAATAAGTCCACTCACAGTCTTCCAAAAGAATCCATTAGCCTTCTCATCAGAACACAAAAGCAGGCATGGACATTGACTAAAGCAAAAGCAATTTCTTTGAGACAGTTTTGGGTTCCAACGAACCCAGAAGTGGGTTCGAATTGGAACCCAGAAACTGGGTTCGTTGGAACCTAGAATTGGGTTCCAATTCGAACTTAGATCTGAGTTCCATTCGAACCCAGTTTCTGGGTTCATCAAATTGGTTGGTTAAGAGTTCGAATTGGTTGGTTGATTGTGGTTTTTTTTTTTTTTTTTGAGTTGTTTTGGTTTATTGGATTTTGATGTTTTTAGATTGTTTTGGTATTTTGGGATTGTTGTTTGTGATGTTGGTTTCATCAGTTTTTGGTGATATTGTTAATGTGTTTTATGTTTAGGACTTTGGATTGATGGGTTAAATTGATAAAATAGGATGATGATAAGAATTTTTTTTTTTAATTTTAATTTTTTAAAAAGTTTTTTATAATTTTTTTCATTTTAAAATTTTAATTATTTTATTAAATTACCATTTTACCCTTGAATGTTAACACGGTAACACCGGGTTGGTTTTTTTAAACAGTAGGGGGCAGTTTACCTAATACAATAAAAATCGGGTGTAAATTTCGATTATTTTACTTTTCAGGGGGTTTTTCATAATATCCCTTTTTTTTTTTTGTTCTTAATTTTTTTTCGTGAATATTGACAGTGCTAAAAGAACTCATTTCAGTCTTGTAATGATATTTCAAACCCCACACTTTAGTTTTATGGCTAGAAATAAAAGATTCCTAAAGAAAAATTGTTAAAAACTTGTATTGATGCAATTTTTTTGTTGTTGCTCACACCAGATTTTGGATTTAAGTATTGTTGATATCAAAGTGGAAAAGCATTTGATTTATATTTCATAAAATGTAATAAACAAGTTTAGCTAATTCACTGGCTGTAAAACGAATAGAATTATTGAGTAAATTATTATTTTTATATAATTACAAGAAAAAATAAAAAATTTACGGACCCCAATGCCAGGATTCTGTTGCAAGCTAACAAGATATACATTATATACTGTTTGAAAATCTATTCCCATAATAATAGGAGATATCTATTCTCATAAAAAGAGAGAAAACTCCACAGATTTATTGATAAATACGTATATCTAGAACCATTATTATGAATGTAAAGAAAAAATGCACCAATCCCTTGCATTGTGAGTGGATGTTCATTGTGTAAATTAATTAATTAATATATTGATTTTAAATATATATATATATATACGCATGTGTATGTATGTATAGAATTAAATTTAATAAGAAGAGTACTCTTGACAAGTGGCCTTGACTTACTATCTATAAATACCTCCAGCTAAGTAGTTTTGAATATCCCAGCAATCAAACTTCCAAAGCTTATTCATACAAAGCAAAGCCAAAACTCTTAGCAAACAAATGGTAAATAGGCTCTTATCTTTGTTTTGATAGGTGTGTTATCAATTTCGTTTATGTTATGTTTGATATTTACTTTTTTTTATTTTTCATTTGCTGCAAGGAAGTCCTAGCAACCAGGATCAATCTTTACTTAAGATTGGACCATGGGGTGGTAAAGGGGGATCTGAATGGAACTATACTGTAAAGAGTGGAATTGCAGAGATAATAATCAACCATGGATGGACAGTTGATTCTCTCACCTTCAAAGGTGTTGATGAAAATAACAATGGTACTTACTCACAAAAATTTGGAGGTAAAGGTGGAGATGCCACAAAGGTAACTATTTATTTAATTATTTTACACACACATGCACACTCTTTCAAAAGATTTTAATTAATTGACATTGGTTTTTAATTCCATAAATTAAAATTTTGTGTAGATTGTGATTGAATGGCCCCAAGAATACTTAATATCAATAAGTGGCACGTATTCAATGTACGAAGGCCACTTAGTTGTTTCGTCTCTAGAGTTCCACACAAATCGGACTAAATATGGATCTTATGGTCGTACAACTGGCATTGCTTTCGAGATTCCTCTTGAAGACCAAGCTATTGTTGGATTTTTTGGAAGAGCTGGTCAATACCTTGATGCGATTGGGGTCTATCAAAAAGTTTCCTCAAAGTCAATTGTAATCATCCAGGTGAAGTTATTATTATAGTTTTACTTATGCAATTAATACGATAAAATATTTGGCCAACTTATTATTTTTTAAAAAAGTTTCTTGCACTGAGAACGATTCAAATATGAAATATTATTAAATTGAATTATAGTTCTTTCCTCAATCCGTATTGAATAATTCTTATAACCAATTTCTTTATGAAAATAGCGCAATGCAAGAATTACAATGAGTGTGGACTTTCCACGAGAAGTAGGGCCTTGGGGAGGAAACAAAGGTAAAGCATGGGATGATGGCCTTTTTGGTGGTATCGATCAAATTGATGTGCATGTTGGAAATGGCGTTGTTCATGCAATACAGTGTCGATATCGTACCAAAGTGGAGGAGGTGCCACTACTATATCTAGAGTAAGTGATGGAATTCTATTGCCCTCTCATTAGGTTATATATAGCTAATGTATATATGTCATCAAAATGTTGCATTAATGTTGTAATTAGTACATATTATTTCAATTTGAAGACAAATAATATCTTAACAAATAATACAAATAATGTATGTACTAATCTGAACATTAAATACTTTGATTTTAGATGTCATCCACAACATATCAACATTTGTTTTACTTTCTTAAAGATTTTGTGTACTTAAATCACTTATCGATATAGTTATGTATATATGTAGGTGTTAATTATTTGGAATTTGGACTATTACAGATTAAGCTGGAGAACACCTCAAATGAGTACTTAGTTGGTATCATGGGGTACTATGGGCCCATTGATGGAAATTGTTGCACGGAGGTGGTGCGCTCTATTTCGTTGTACACAAACAAAGGAAAATATGGACCTTTTGGGACTGAAATCGGAACATTCTTCAGCTCTCCTCTGTCTAATGCAAAGGTGGTTGGGTTTCATGGAAAAAGAAGCGATTATCTGGACGCAAAAGGTGTTCATGTGGAATATCTCTCAACATCAAACCATACATATATATATAGGTCCATGGCAAGTGAATGTCATTCTAATGGCCTAAAATAAATAAAACTTGCCTTGATTGTGTGGTTATGTTTGTGTTTGTGTGGGGTGATAATATACCATGTAATTGGTTGAAATAAACAATAAAGCTTGTCATGATGCTTTTGTGATGTTATTGTTGTTCTATAATTTGGTTATGTATCAAGTGTCTTGTGAAATAAATAGAAATTTAACTTTTTATTATCGTCTATGTTTATAATTTGTTGATATGAATAATTTTGTTTTTGTGTTTTACGGTTGGGCTCATCAACAATAATTGACTCCATAAGAAGGTCCGAAATAGGCAAGATAAAAAGAGTGGCTATATTTCCACACCTCTAAAATTGTGTACACCTTTTAATTTATACGTTTTTAATATTCCAATATTACTTTTAAATTAAATTATAAACACTTTAATTAAAAGATGATATGATTATCATTATAATTAAGTTTAAATACTCCAACATCGAATCCCAGTAAGAAACTTGGTTTATTTTGATAAAGGGTAGCAAAAAATGACAGTCTTTTGTTGTGTTTTTAAAGGTTTTATAAATGACGAAAATGGAGGTTTAGATTTGAAGGGTTTTGTGTTTTTTTTTTTGGTTAAAGCTTAGTTTGAATGAAAATGGAGATTTTAGTTTTTTTTGATAGTTGTATAGAATTTTGAGTGAAAATGAGAGAACATAAGTTGGAAAAAATAAGAACATGAAACAAAATATCAAAGCAAGCTTAAAATATAAAGTTTGACTTTTTTTTTATGTTTTAATTTAATTATCTTTATAATTATTTACCTATAGTATTTAAAAGATAAATAAATGAATGGACATAATTAGTAATATATAGGGTATATTTATAGAATATAAATTTTTAAAAATCTTAATGGGGTGTTACTACAAAAAGGGGTGTATATACAGTTTTTAAGGGGTGGAAATATGGCCACTCAAATAAAATCCCAAAATAAGAAGTTAAGGCCCACCTTTCCTCTCCTATAAATAGCCCATTACCTGATCTTCTTTTGTTTTTGACTTTGGTTGTTCTTGGGAGGTGTTAAGTGGGCCATGTAGAGGAGCAGCAGTAAGATTTTAGGCCTGGCCTGTATCAAGTGATCAAACCTTGTTGGACCTCAAAATTTAATGCGTCCGCCCATTGGACACCTCGAATTGTTCAAGCTTTTTATGTATTGACTTCAATGTTCAACCGACTCAGGGGACTTCACCAATCTACCTCCTTTTATTTTTAATTTATCTGGTTTGGAAATTTTTGCTGAAATCATTGTTTAAGAAAGTTTAAATCTTTATAATGAATTGTTTAAATTGAAAAAAAAAAAAAAGTTTCAAAAGTATGGAGATTTAATATATTTGACTAAAGTTGATGGATTTGATTAACTAGGTTGACAAATTATTTTATTTGTTTTGTTTTTAGCTATCAACTTTTTTTTTTGCTTAATAGTAGTTTATGTAAGTTAAATTCATGAAAATAGTAGAGGCATATACCATCTACAAAAATTCATAAATTCATTTATTAATCAATGTGATTGGTGGAGTTGTAACTAGTCGATGCTTGTTGTGGATTATAAAGAATGTCAATGTCTGATAATTTAGATTGTTGTTGTTGATGCTTGTTTTAGATTAGTTTATCACATGCAACATCGCTTTATAAGTTGTATAATCATCAGAATAATTAATAAATGTATACTCTATCCTAAAATCAAAAAGGAAAAACAAATTTTGTTGAATTTTTCATAGTTAGTTCTTTTTATATGGTTTCTAGAATCATAGTGGGATTCTCTAACAAACTAACTAAAAATTATAATATCGCATCAAGAGTTATACATATGTATCACCTATAAAGAAATTTTTCTATCATTTTCTTTTTAATAACTATTATTTTTGGAAAAGATAAATCTATAGCTTTTGACTGCATTGGTGCTTATAGGGAAATTCAAATTCATAAATCCAAGAATATTTTGCTAACCCATTATGGTTGTTTTTCAGTCTGAATATTGATCCAATAAATATCAATACATACCAAAACTATAAAAATCCCTAACTAATAAAAAAAACAAAAATAAAGTTCTCTTAACACAAAACCTTGATTGACATGGATATTAGGCTGGACGGAAGGAAGCAAGCAAATGAATTAACTTCGAAGATTGTGAGGTTCTTTGCCAAATCATGGTCCGGATCGCATTCAGGCCAGCCTTCGAGGCTCCATTGGTTTAGGGAGGCATAGGCCAACCCAACAAACACTGCAATTGTGAAGAGAGAGTTCACATTAATTAACAAGATCATCTAGTGCTTTTTGATGGACTTCTATGCAGCCTTTCTTGTTGTCTTCCTTTGGACGTGAAAGCACTTTAACAAGGCATTCTAGTGCTATTTCCTTCACGAAAAGTACCGAGCAATGACAAAATTCATGCAAGAAATCAAATTTTAACAAATCAACCATATATTCCTAAACTGCGTGGGAGGGACATAGCCAGAATTGGAAAAACACCTGTAGCCATTGAGCCCATTTCCAACCACATCCAAAAGTTATCTCAGCAGTAAAAAATGAACAATACAGATATACGGAACTTTTTAAGATTACATAAAGCCTGATTCTAAGAGCAGAGATACTCTCCTAAACTTATTTTTTACCTTGATTTCTTGTAAGATGAATTTGGATTTAAATTATGCCTGAGAGAGGAAAAAAAATGAATCATCCATTATTTTTTATATTAATGTGTTATAAAATTATAAAAAGCTTAGGAAAAAAAAGATTAGGAGAGAATTCCTAACTCTTATTTTAATCCATATACCATAGAGACTGGACGATAAAGGTGCATAATCTAGTGCAATTACAAATAATATATAGGCTTGGTTGAACACACTTGCATCTTTCATCTTTGTGGAATTTTGGACTGATAGTGTTAGGATACAAAATCCACCGAAACTTCACGTAATCTAAAAAGTGTTTTTTTGTTTCTTTACTTGAATGCTAATACCTTACTAGATAAAGAATTATCGGGACCTATCAAGATGCATCATTATAGCGTGACCCGGATGACTACTCTCATCATTGGAAAATAACAACTTATGAGTTAGATCATGTGATAATATGAATTTTAAGTGACACCATTGTATCAATATACCTAACATTCCTCCAACGGAAATTAAGCAAACTATTGAAGGAAAAGAGAGCATACAGAAAATTAAAGAAATAACAATAAAATATAAAAAAAGAAAGAGATAGAACACTATCAAACAATGAAGGCAAAAGCAGTGAACAATTGAAGTTGAGAGTAGTTCAACTCCATGACGTCTGCAAGCCCATGAAAAAATTGTTTTTAGAACAGTAGCGATCTATAATCTAGTTTATATAGTTTTTTCTTTTTGAAACTTATAATATATCTAATTTATATGATATAAAACTCCATAGTAGCAGCCCACGAAATATGTTGAGTTCAGTATAATAGACAGTCTCGTCCAAAGAAAATGTTGAATCTTGGACTTAATAAAATAGAAAATGTTGAACTAGTTGTGCAATATTGGGTGAGCAGAGCTTTGGAGGATCTTCTATATCTAGCCACAGCAACTCCACAATTTCATAAAAGAATAATGTTATGCTTCCTAAAAATTTGTCAAAAAATTTTACCCATACGATATGATAAGTTAATTTGTAGCCACTGCATTAATTTTGAAATGATGTATTGATGATGTGATAATTATATATAAACTTGCTACATCATTTTGACAATAAACTTGAGTAAATTTTTGAGTAGTATAGCATTATTCTTCTATAAAAATGTCTGTTCAAACAAGCCAACAAGCCGACATATTAGTATTTGATTATAGGCCTTTAGCTTCAAGTCCAAAAATTATTTTAGAATAGTAAAGATCTATATTCTAGTTTGTATTATACAAAGCTCCATAGTAGAGGCCCATGAAATATGTTGAGTTCAATATAATATACAGGCTCGGTTAAATATTTTCTTTTTGATGAGTCTCTCTTTTTCTTCAATGCCTATTTGTATAATTGCACATCAGTTAACCCAATAGTAAATCAACTTTGCTTCAGTTCTACTAGGGGAAATTTGGACCTTTGCCAACTTGATTGAGCCCAACATTTAAAGCAATTGGAATTAGTTTCAATTGGGGTCCAAAATAGTGTCCATAAAAGCTCATCCCCAAAGGGTATGGGCCCAGACCCTTTCAATTGATTAAAATAAGCTGAAAAAGATACCATTATCCTTTTGAAAAAGAGCAAGAAGAGCCTAATTTGAAAAGGAAGCAGCAAATCCACATGACATCAGCATATCATTCCTTTTTGTCAACTAGGAGCAAAGAAATCAGGCCTAAGAGTAGGCTTGTAACTAACACGCAATAGGTGCTAAAAGGTAGGTGAGAAAAGGAATGACACTCTTTGTGCCACGTGTCTTCAAGAGCCAGCCAACCAAGGATAGGAAGCCATACATCCCTTGAGATTGAACAAGTCAAACAAAAGGGTAGAAAACATGAACATGATGAAAACGGCCCGACCAAGAGAGGTGTCAAGAGACATGGTGCAAAGGAGTTAGCTAAGGGGACGTAGATGAAAAGTTGACCAGGCAAAGGAGGGAAATGAACCCTAAGAAAAGAAAGGCAAGTATAAAAGACATCCATTGTTCAGTAGGAGAAAAGGAACGACACTCTCTGTGCCACGTGTCTTCAAGAGCCAGCTAACCAAGGATAGGGAGCCATACATCCCCTGAGATTGAAAAAGTCAAACAAAAGGGCAAAAAAACATGAACATGATGAAAACGACCCGACCAAGAGAGGTGTCAAGAGACATGGTGCAGAGGAGCCAGCTAAGGGGACATAAAGGAAAAGTTGATTAGGAAAAAAAAGCGAAATGAACCCTAAGAAAAGGAAGGTGAGTATAAAAGACATCCACTATTTAGTAGGAGAAGAGGAAGGGCACTCTTGGTGCCACGTGTCTCCAAGAGCTAGCCAACCAAGGATAGAGAGCCATATGTCCCCTGAGATTGAACAAGTCAAACAAAAGGGCAGAAAACATGAACATGATGAAAACGGCCTAACCAAGAGGGGTGTCAAGAGATTTGGTGCAGAGGAGCCAGCTAAGGGGACGTAGATGAAAAGTTGACCAGAAAAAGGAGGGAAATTAACCCTAAGAAAAGGAAGGCGAGTATAAAAGACATCCATTGTTCAGTAGGAGAAAAGGAAGGGCACTCTCTGTGCCACGTGTCTCCAAGAGCCAGCCAACCAAGGATAGGGAGCCATGCGTCCCCTGAGATTGAACAAGTCAAACAAAAGGGCAAAAAACATGAACATGATGAAAACGACCCGACCAAGAGAGGTGTCAAGAGACATGGTGCAGAGGAGCCAGCTAAGGGGACGTAGAGGAAAAGTTGACCAGGAAAAGGAGCGAAATGAACCCTAAGAAAAGGAAGACGAGTATAAAAGACATCCATCCACGCCCACTTTTTTCCAGTTATGATCACTTGAAAATTAGAATAAAAAAATGAAAATTAAAGGAAAAACTTCATGGAGTCCTTGAGAATTTAGAAAATATCAAAATTTTAAACATCTTTTAAAAATAATTTTTTTCATCCCTAACTTTTCTAAAACTCTTCAAAATAGTTCAAACCATCAATCAACGGATGGTCAAAAGAGATGAAAAGTTCGGGTAGAAAGAGTATTTTTCACATTTCTCAAAAGAATGTTGGGATTGCGATACATATAAGGTCAGAATTAAAATGAATATATATAATTTAAAAATAAAGAATTAATTAAAACTAAAAAATTAATTAATTCTGAGTTTGAATCAGACATTCAATCCAAATGTTGAAGATCCTAAATCTTCAACATAATTTTTTTGAAAAAATAAAAAAAAAAGTTGACAATCGAACAAGAAAAAACCATAGACGAACTCATCTCTATATTCATTTGTAAAATCAAACAAAGCTTTTGTTCTCCTACAAAATCAAACAAGAGCTTTTATTCTTGTTCCCCTTCTTCTGCAAACCAGAGCTTTACAAAATCAATCACCATAAACCAAACAAACCCAACTCTTCCATTCTCTGCAACTGGGCATCTCCGACCCTTATCTCCATTGCAAATTGCCGATGGACACCTCTAATGCTCTCTCCAGTTCCCTCTAGCTCTCTCTCGCTCTCTCTCGCTCCCCTTTTTTTCAACCCTATTCTCTACAACAAAACAAAATTGTCGTCGAGCCACCACCTAATCTTAAAAAACAATCCACCTAATTTGAAAAACAATCAACTCTGGAAAACAAAAAAATCAATCCACACAAAAACAAAACACAAGAAAAATTCAAGAAACTTATGTTCAGAGGCAGCACTGGTGATGAGTAAATGACACGGGTGATGAACAGAGGTAATGGCTAAGATGTTTGACAGAAGTGAGAGTCGAGACATCTAATGGAGGTAATGGATGGGCGACGGATCGACGACGACTTTGGTTCAAATGTGAATCATCGAACCAAATCAACGATCTAATGAGTCGTCTAACCAGATCTGGTGCTAACCAGATCGACGATCTGGTGGGAACTTGGTTTGAACTAGATAGATCGACGATTTGGTGCGAACGATCTGGTACAAATTTGGCGCCACTTCTGAGCTCGTGCTGTCTATGCCCCTTTGACTAGCGATTTACTCCTCTTCATTTGATGATGAAGGCACTCCATCAATAATGGGAGGTTCCATCTCTGATGGATTTTGTATTTTTTTTTCATTTTTTTTTTCTTGCAATCTCAGATTTCATTTCACGTTGAGATTTCATTTCATTTCGTTAAAGATAATATTATTTTTGAATTTCTTTTAATTATTGTTTAATTAAAAAAATAATCATGTTTTCTTTTTAAAAAAGCAATAATCTATATACACATGTCAATTTTTTATATGATGAAAAATATATAAAATTTTGGTTTCATTAGAGGAAAAGGTCATTTAGGTGATAAGGGGCAATTAAGTATTTTTCATTTTTTTGTTCAGTTTGAACATCAGTTGACTGACGGTTTGAACCTTTTTGAAGAGTTTTGGAAAAGTTAGAGATGAAAATAGTTGTTTTCAAAATATCGTTAAAAAATTAATATTTTTCAATATCTCAAAAATTAAAATGAAGTTTTTCCAAAATTAAAAGATGCAATTGATGGCGCTCAATGGTACCACTCTCTTTCCCATCCAAATATTTGCACAATTTCAAAACGTTAACAAGGATACATAATCAACTAAAAGTACCCATTAACAAATTGAATGGGTATTATTCCTAATCTTTCTTCTCAATGCATCAGGGCATGACAATGTAATAAATGCATTCTCCAATGTAATTTTAAAGTAATTCTAAAAAAAGAAAATGTAATTTTAAAGTAATGGATGAGAATATAGAAACTTTGTACATAATATTAAATGGGCTGTGCAGACCCAATGTCTAACAATTTGATAACAAATGCATCATCTACTTTTTGCTGAAGCCTGTAAAAATATCATGATATATATCTTAATTTAAAATCTTGTATAGACCTTTAAAAGGATCATGATATATAGGTATTATCACTAATTTATGGTGAAGTTCATATCAATTTATTTGTAATTTATGGCAAAATCTTCTCTCACACACATATATATCGAGATGCGTATGTACATATATATGTATATATATATATATATATATACACGTGGGCGTCGGAGTCATGACATTGAGTAATCAAGTGAAGACGGAGGAGTGATGGGTCCAATTCCAGGCTGTTTTAAGGTGGTTGCATTTCAGTCCAAAGAGGTACAGTCATGGTTGTGGACCTGTGTTGGCCTAGTGGGTCATCTAATCACGTGGTGGTGAGTCACATGATGGGCTCATTTTTGTTGGTCTCGCTCTGCAGATTCCTCATCATTAAGATGTAAAATGTAGAGTGTGACAAGTGAAACAGAGTAGTAAAAAAGTGCTAAAACTGGGCTTTAAAATTAAAAACAATGTCGTTTTCGTACAACAAAAGCTACAATGCGCCCACTGTTTAATGGACCACCCCTTGGTCTTTGTGCGCGGCGGAGACAATTTATACCTTATCCACCTGCTTTTTTGCTTGTGGTCTGAGTTTATGTTTGCCTGGGGTCTGTCAATTTGGTCATCCCATCCCATGTTCTCATCTCAAATCGGTTGGTAACGATGGCTCACAAAAGCGAAAACGTAGTAATGGACCCCTGGCCTGATCTATCTGTAGGTCCTCTTTTACTCCCTCCATCATTTATTAAATGGGGTCTCTATTTTCAGGCTGCTCGATAACTCAACTCAGCCACTGCTCTTTTACTCCCTCCTTTACTTTGATTCCTTTTTCATTCAATTATTTGTATCACTATGACAATTTGAACGTAAAAACAAGGAACAGTATAGATAATCATCTTGTGTTAAGTATTTATTTATTTTTTAAATAACAAAAATTATATGAAAACAAACAACAATGTTCCCACAAAAATTATTCCCACACGTAAATATTATGTTGATGAATTTGTTTCCTTCATCCTCAAAATTTGACACACGTATTTATGTAACATTTATCATGTTTTTTAAAAGAAGTTACCTTCGGTCTTTCTATGAATTTGATAGATTATATTTAGACCATGCTACCGTATGTATCTAACAACATTATCAATTAATTTATATCAATTTAATTTGGAACATTATATTTAGACCATGCTACCATATGCATCGTCCAACAATGTTGTCAATTAATTTATATCAATTTAATTTGATAGATTATTGTTGAATCATTAATTATCATTATTTTATGCTCATATTACCTTCTATTTATGCTATGTTTTTGTGTGGAATTGGTACTTTTAATTTGTTTTGTGTTTTTATGCTTTAAATTAGGTTTTGAGAAGAAAAATGATGGAATCGAAGGATTTTTGAAGATTAATTACAGCTCAAGGAACTGGAGAATATTTTAGAAGGAAATTGCAGAATTTTGGGCAGAAACGTGACTTGACTTGCGGGAGCTCGTACGAAGTGTTCAGTTCGGGTTATGTGAGCCATAACCTATTAAATTAAAGTCCCGGATGTCTAGTTTCCATAGCCGTTGACGGTTCGTCAATTGAAATTTTTTAGAGAAAGTTATAACCGATTTAGTGTCTGAAGCTCAGACTGTCACGAGACCTGACAGCTACAGGAAAACATAAGAAATTTGAATTTCCTCTTTTAGCATTCCTAATCAATTTCCTAAACCTTAAAATGTCCTAATTAAATGAGTCAAGCAATTAGGAAGAGTTTTAGTCCTAAAATAAAAGGGATTCACTTTCCAAATCAAAACTTGATTCTAAATCAAAATTGAAAGTAGAATCATTCTCAATTGAGGAAATCTTGTCTTTCAAGGATTGAGTGCCTATAAATAGGTGCTTTCACCATTCCATTGGGGATTGAGAAGAAAAAGATCAGAAGGGGGAGATCAGAAAGACAGAGAGAGAAGCAGAGGAGCAAGAATGAAGGTTTCAGTTTCATCTTTTCTTTTCTTTATTTTTGTTTAGTTAGTTTATTAGTTAGGGCTAACTTGAAGCCCTAAACATGAACTCAATTTGTTTATCTTTTCAATAAAGATTTATATTTTGCATGATGAAATTAATGTCTCAAGTCTAATTTTATTCTATTTATTTTGTTTCTTTGATTGATCACCTTAGAAACATATTTTTAGAATTATGTTGTAAGAATATAAACCGCACATTATACGGGCATATTCTTTATTTACAACAATCAATTGCTTACGAACCAATTGAGAGGCATTAATTCATAGATAACTAGAATAGACATCATGTTTTAGGATTTGTGTGATATTCATATTCTTCTAGTGCTTAATGGGTTCCAATTATTAAACCTAAGTAGACATCATGCTAAGTTATAATTAGGAATACACACATCTACGTAGACATCATGCGATTTGTATACTAATTAAGGAAGAATCTATACGACATGAGTTAATCATACCTTGTCGTGAATATCTTCATCATGCATTATTATGAATTTGCTTTATTAATCTTTTTAGCAAATTGAGGGATTGTTTGCTTTTATTTATTGAATTTTATGCATTAATTTAGTTTATTCTCAATTTAATTCCAAAAACCCTTTTGTTTATTTTAATTGCTCTAGTTTAGGTTTTAAATAAATTTAAAATTAAAGTAAGTTGAAACTCTTTGTGGGATCGACCCTTATTTGTCGCTATACTCAGTCAAACGATTTGTGCACTTGCAAGGTTTTAATAAATTTGGTTTATTGAAAAATTCACCAACAATTATATAAATGAATTTTTACAATAGATATATTATTGATCTTATAGTAGATGACCTATATGTATTTTTTTTTCTCAAAAAAAGAAATACTAATGTGAATGAGAGTTACATATGGAATTAATAACAATACTATATGTATTTTATATAGCTTCACATTATTTTTATAATTTCATTTATTTCACTTATCAAACATTTTATATAAGAAGAATTATAAAAACTATATATATGTTCACTTTATTCTTAATAATATATATATAATACTCACAATAATAAATATATATTTAAAAAAGATATATCCTTTTATTTTTTAAAAAAATTGGAATCTCGAATATAATAGAAGAAAAAATAGGAAGAATATAACAAGAATTATGGTGGGAACTATACATGATATATATATATAGGTATAAAATATTCTCTTACAAGTTTTAATTATTGTGATGATACATGTATTTTTAATTGGTTGGTTCTATCCATAATCTTTAGTAAAATATTAATTATTAACATGTTGGTGCATGAATTTTGATATACGCTGCTTCATGATGAGATAAACATGTGTTATCCATTATAAGTGTAGATATAAATAAAAGCATTTATGAGATTAAACTATAGTTGTAGAGGATAAAACATGTATTGGATCAAAAGTGAGAGGACATTTGGATATACGCCGCTTCATGGTGAGATAAACATGTATTCTTCTTCAATCTCACATCTATACTCTTCTGGTCTCCATTAATATTTATATTTCTTATCATATCAATCTCATTCTAATTTCGACAGTATGATTATAAATATGGGATATTTATACTTTTTTCTCCCAACGTTTGATCCTAATGTATAGCCATTTTATCCCCTGCCGAAAAATTTTTCATTAAAAAATTTACCAGAATAAATCATTATTTTACCTTTGATTTAAACTTAATTAAACAAAATTGAAAAATCAAAATAAATTTGCTTAAAATAAAATTATGAAAAAAGATATCCACTATCCATCTTTGAAACGGATGGTGAAATTAATTTGAAAAAAGAAAATTTGATATTTATATTTATTTAAAAGATTAATTTTTAAAATTTTATTAAAAATAAAAACAAACAATAAATGGCTTAAAATCTAATCATAGGCAAAGTAATTTTTTAAAGCAACCACGCTGATTAGATATTGAATTAATTGGCCTAGGGACAGTAATCCATATAACCAATCAAACAACAATAAGTCCACTCACAGTCTTCCAAAAGAATCCATTAGCTTTCTCATCAGAACACAAAAGCAGGCATGGACAATGACTAAAGCAAAAGCAATTTCTTTGAGAAGGAGAATGTATATCCGCACTGAATTTTAAAGGGAAAAAGGCAGACTCATCTCTCAGCTGATTGATTGCTTTCTTTACCTTGAGAACTCAATTATAAACGAAACATCAAAGATTGTATAAGTATGATCCAAAAACAATGCAGGTGATCTTGATGGTGGGGCAGCTGTATATACTATCTAAATGATTTTTATGAAATCTCATAGAGTAAGAGGGTATCCAATCTATGAAATCTCAAAGAGTAAGAGGGTAGCAATCAATGCTAACGTCAACTCCAATGTATGTCTTTTGATTTTATTCTCATATCACATACCTCAATCTCTTCGTTAAATGGCAAATTTATAATTGTTTTCTTTCTTTGAATTGATTATTTATATAATTTAATTAGTTTGATTTATCGTCATAGGAAAAAAGAAATTAGATGGTTGAATGGTAATAGAATGGTGTGTAAATTGTAAATGCACATTCCCAATTACTAACTCCTTACATTTAACATTTGGAATCACACTCTTTACTTTGATACTCTTCATCTTAACCATTACATTAAAAAATTTGCACCTTCCTTTTTTGTCATTTGTAAATATTGAAGTTCAGTACACTATGATCACCTTATTACATTCAATGACTGCATTTAAAATAAATATTAGTATATATACAAATTTAGTCAGGATATATATATGAATTTTTTTTATCATGATTCTTCTAGTAATTAAAACGTGATTATTGTAAGTAATTTAAAGTAATTTCAATATATATATATATATATATGTGTGTGCACGTGCGTGTGCGGGCATACATGCATTTGTATTTTCTTTTAATGATTTATTTATTTTGAAATATGAATTATGAAGGTTAAGATTTATTATGTTCTTTATTATATATTTAATAAATTTAATCATGTGTAGATATTTGATTAAAGAAAATTTTCTTAGCCCATCCTAACATTAAATCCTAACTACATCCTTAATTTAAAATACCTTCATTTGGAAACAAAGGATCTTCAAAGTATATATATAATTTTTGGTTAGGAAATTATAGCTTGAAGTTTAATTTTTGCCATGAATGGTTTTATATTTCCAGTTGGTATGATTTTAATAGTGGGGGGGGGGGGGGGGCCGGCGCGAAAAGGATTAGGTAGAGAAAGAGCATAACCTTATATTAATACGAGGTTGATAGACTGATTCTATGAGTTTTCATAATCTCTTTTAAGTCCCTCTTTTTTGTAGATGGCTTGTCACCATCGTCATTATCTTCTATACGGAGAAGTTACAAAATCAAAGTAGCTACATTCATCTCTAGTAATGGAAATGACTATTAATAAGTGTTTGATTTTTTCATTTACTATTCAAATAAACTTTGGGTGCAATGCATGAGGATGAAAGTGTAACTTTACTTTACAACGAATTTAGTGGTGTTTGGCACATTATTCAAAGGAAAAATTGATACAATCGGATTATGAATCCTTTTTTTTTTTTTTTGAACTAAACATATCATTCAACAACGGAAAGACCCCCGCGACGTGGCGGAAGCAGGGAAAATACAAGCCGCATCCACATGATGCCAATAGAAATCCTCCAACGAGGACAAGGCCAAAGAAGCTAAGTCATATGTCAAACGGTTCCCAGACCTGGGTATGGCTTGACACCTACCAACCTTAACCTCAGAACACAAAGCCTTAATATCGTCTACTAATATGTCGGAGTCCCCACGAAAACTACAGCTAGAACAAACTTAGGACACCGCATTAACATAATCAACCTCCACTTCAGCAATCCTGAGATGACAAGATTTTGCTAACATCAGCCCCTCCACCAGCGCCAGAAGCTCACCCACAACCGGGGGGAAAGACCCTCTTACAAGCTTTGCACTTGCAGTAATCACAAAGCCCCTAGCATCTCTAATCGCAACTCCAACCCCTATCACAGGACGACCATGCCTTACAGCCACATCTGTATTCAATTTCAGATCCCCTTCCAGTGGCAGAACCTAGTCCCCCGGTCTTGATACTTTTTCAGCAGGGGAACCACTCATCGAAGAAGCTCGCGTGCACTGGAATTCCTTCAAAAATAGAACTGTCCGTTCCGTCGAGTCCTTAGGCGATTTGTCCACCCCTCCCCCCCATTAACTTTGGCATTCTGACTATTCCAAATTATCCACATCACCATACCACACTTTGCGACCTTCTCATGATCTACAAAATCCATCCACCCGTAGTAGACATCCAACACAGACCTAAGGTTAAATCTACCTCTAAACGAGGAGTTAACCCCTAAATACTGCCACGCTCGCAACACAACGGGATAGTTGAAAAAAATGTGATGTTCCGTTTCCATACCAGCACTACACATGGGGTAATTGGTCTCCTGAATTACCTGTCTACGGGCCAAATTCACCTTGACCAGTAGGATTCCTTGGCAGACCCTCCAAAGGAAATGTTTAACTTTGGAGGGGACCCTAATGTTCCACATGAAAGACCACTAGTGGGAGATGGAAGTGGAGGAGGCACTCCCTTCTTCAACTGCTTGACAGACAACCCAATACCCACTCTTAACCGAAAATATCCCTTTTTTATCAAAGTGTCATCTCCACCTGTCTTTGATACTTCTAGAGCTTAGAGGAATCGAAAGGATCGCTTCTTGATCCACCGGAAGGAACACGTGACTGAGTTTGCAAGTATCCCAACAATATGAGTCAGCTTTTATAAAATCTGCCACCTTATATTGGACGTTTGAGGAGGGAGTGATCAGTTTAAAGGAGAAAGGTCTAGGGAGCCATGGATCCTTGAAGGCGTTGATCTCCTTTCCATCCCGTACCTGAAGTCGAAGCCCTTTACTTAGCAATGCCCTGCCCCACAACAAGGTACGCCACAGATACGATGCCCTAACTTTACAAGACGCCTGCAAAAAATCTGTTTTAGGATGGTACTTGGCCTTGAGCACTCTAGCAGCCAAGGAATTCGAGTCCATTACCAACCTCCAAGCCTGTTTGGCAACTAATGCTTGGTTAAAGAATCGTATATCCCTGAAGCCCAACCCTCCTACGACCTTAGGCTTGCACATTTTCTCTCAAGACATCTAACTTATCTTCCTTTTCCCCTCCTTCATACCTCACCAAAACTTAGACGTTAGAGCCCCTAACTCTTGGCATAGACCACTGGGAAGTTGGAATACACTCATCACAAAATTGGGAATCGCCTGCATGACTGCTTTAATCAAAATTTCCTTACCGCCATGAGAGAACATCGAGTGTTTCTAGCTTCTGAGCTTGTTTCAGACGCGGTCGTGAATCATAGCGAGAGTGTGGAACTTTCTCCTACCCACAAAGGAAGACAAAGCCAAATATTTATCATGAGTTTGGCTATCCCTTACTCCAAGACTAATTTGTAAGTTGCGTCTAACTTGCCCCTCCAGATTGGGGCTGAAAGTGACTGAGGATTTTTCCAAGTTCACCTGTTGGCCTGAGCCCTTGCCGTAATGTTGCAAGAGTCTCTTAATCTGCTCACAATTTTGAGTGTTAGCCGTGCAAAAAAGAATATTATTATCAACAAAAAGGAGTGGCTAACCAAGGGACTATGTTTGCTGCACCTGACACCAATTCCCCTGCCATCACACTCTGCTTTTCTGAGGCTACTAGAGAGGGCCTCGGCACACAACAAAAACAGATAGGGAGAAAGAGGGCATCCTTGCCTCACTCCTTTGGACGGAATAAGGTTACCTACCTTATTCCCGTTTATTAGAAAGGAGAGCTTAGATGTTGACAATCAGTCCATAAAGAGGGCGATTCATTTCTGTGGGAAGTGCATCTTGACCAAAATTGCTTCAATAAAAGGCCATTTTACCCTATCATAGGCCTTACTCAGGTCCAACTTGATCGCCATGTTGGCCTTTCTGCCTCTCCTTCTGTTGTTGATCGAACGAATAAGCTCGAAAGCAACCATCACACTGTCAAAAATTTGTCGCCTAGGCACGAACGTTGATTGGTTCTGAGATATCAAACCTGGAAGACATAACTTGAGTCTATTGGCCATCACCTTCACTACTATTTTGTACATAACATTCATTAAACTTATGGGTCTGAAATTCTTTAGTCGTTCAGGATTTTTGACCTTAGGGAGAAGAACCACATGTGTTTCGTTGCATCGAACAATCGAAATATCGCCATGCAAGATCCTGAGACATTCCCGAATAATATCCTCCCCCACTATATCCCACATTTTTTGGTAAAAAATCACGTGAAAGCCATCCGGACCTGAAGCCTTTGTTGCCCCCAATTCGAAAATTGCTCGCTGAATTTCATCCTTCCTATAGGGCCTACTAAGATTGCACTACATTTCATCGCTCAACTCCGTGTCGATATCCGCACAAGCTACATGAATGTCTATATTAGATGGTTCTGAGGAGCCAAATAGGTCCCCGAAATATTGGGTTATAATCTTCGTCATACCCTCCTCATGAGATAAAGTAGGAATATTGGGCTGGAAAAAAGTGTGTGATGTGAGACGAAAAGGCATGATAGGACCGAGACAAGACCATGAGATATGAACGTTTGTGGTACTTGATGGTCTAGTGAAAAATGACTAGGTGAAAATGTAAACGGGTAATAGAACGTTAGAATTGGACACAGTATTGAAACAAGTAGGTCTACCAGCTTTTGATTGAAAGCCAAATTTCAAAGGCTTTTGAAAGTTTACTGTTTTTAATTATAGATTTTTTTTTTAAACTTTTTTTAATTTTTTTGAAATATTATTTTTTTTATTATCAAATATAAACTATCAGTATTATATATATAAATTACCATATTGTGTTAATTTAAAAAATAAAAGAAAATTCAATTTAATGTACTGAACAATTAGATGCATATGCATTTCTTGTTGCAATTATATTACATGACAAAATTTGTACGCAGTGATCGATATCCATAATCCATCCTTTCACATCCAGCCAGTTTTCCATTACTTCAAGCACTATATATGTAATTAGGTTGCAAAAATAAATTGTGAAATTGGAAATTTTTTCTATAAAATGAGAGAAGTAAATTAACAAAGAAAGAAGATATTTTATGTGAATAATAAATCTTAATCATATTCACTTTTGGGATCTATTACATATATATGTCATTTATAAGACAAAGAGACCCTGCCAACTAAGTTAATTAAGTTGACAAAAAATAATCAAACAATACCAAATTGCACCGTATTTCAAAAAACAAAAAATAAAAACCCGAATCGCAACGTCTATAGATATAAAATTAAAAACATTGAGATGTAGTTAGGATTTTATAGAAAAAAAAAAAAAAGGAAAAAAAAAAAACTAATTACATGAAGAATGATTGCATGTTCTTCAAAGTAAGTTCTCTCTATTTTACCTCATCTCTTCCATTCATGTAGATATTGTTAGGCATTGTGCCCTAAGAGCTTGTAATTTGTAAACGTTTAAATAAATAATAAATAAATAAAGTTTATTTTATTCAAATTAATGTGCATTTATGAAATGTTTGCTTCATACGAATATCATGTAACATCCATGATTACTTATGTAGTCTCAAATTAAGTATGTAAGTATTATATACAAGAGGATTTAGTTTGAGATTAGTAATCAAAAGAGTCCGTAGAAAGCAAACAAAGCTGGGTACTTTGTTTGTGGTAAATCTACAGCTGCGGTCCATTTCGTATTTGATACGATGATCTTATCCGGGATTGTTCATATGGTGATATGAAAATGGAGGCACTTATATAATAGAGATTATATAGGACTGAACCTCGATAAAATGAGTTTCTTATTAATATCCGTTAAACAAAGAAATTCTTATTTATCGATTAGATGATCATATATGGATTGATCTTAATCCTGAGTGTTTAATGGGCTCCTATTTGTTGGGTCATGTCTTTTGATTTACATGGGTGAGACTGTTATAGATTTACGGTCAATATGTTTTGTACTTTGGAGATGTGATTTAATAAGTGACTGGGAACATTCTACACAATAGTGGAATCCACTCCTTCTTGCGAGAAGTAGATAAGTAGTTCCCTTAAGTAATGATTCGGGTCTTGAACAATAAGAGCGCTCAACTTTCTGTTTACGAGTAAACGGAAAGATAAATTCATAAGCTGTTATGGATATATTGTTCATTAGAGAATCAATAGTACTTAAAGGAACAAGATATAATTAGAGAGGTATAACGGATGTTAATAACCTAGCTCTAATTATGAATTACTCGTGGAGGATCGAATCATATGAAATAATTAAATCGATGGACACTGAAAATTCAGATTGTGTAAAACATCTACAATTTTGAGAGTGCAACCTTAAGTTTTTAGTGGAGTAACTCTAAAGTTAATAATAGTAAATTATTAATTAAAGAGTTTAATTAATAATTCCAATATTATTGGAGCTCAAATTGTAGGTCCATTTGGTCCCCTTGCGAGCTCATAACCACATAAAGAAACAAGTTGAAGAATATAATTGGATTGTCCGATTATTGGTGTACATATAAATTTATGTACATGCTCATAAATTATTTAAATAATTTGATTATTTAAATATTTATAATTATTTAATTAATGGTTAATTATTTAATTAATTGTAGAGGTCATGGGTTCAATTATAAATGATGTCATTAAATTAATTATGATTTAGAATCATTTAATTTAATGAAATAATCATTTAATTAATTAATGGAAATAATAATTTTAATTGGAATAAGATTCCATTTAAATTATATTAAAAGAGTTTTAATTTAATGAGAATTAGATTCCATATTAAATTAAAAGAATAGAATTCTAATCCAATAAGGAATTTGATTCCATATTGGATATGAATTAAGTCTTTCAATTTAAATAGGAATTTGGATTCCTTGTTAAATAAGAAAAGCTCTAGTTTACCAATATATATAAAAAGATGTTTTTATGATTGGGAATAGTAGTGGTGATTGAGAGAATTTTTGGCTACTTGAACCACAAATTTCCATTGATTAAAAATCACCTAGATGCCATCTACTTCGAAAATATCTTCAAAAGATTGTGCCCACACACAGTTTCTTTTGTGAAGAGTCATAGCAAGGAAGATCAGGTGATGAAGAATCTGCGAATCAAAAGGGATCAATTCAATCTTCATGCAAGGTAAGATTCGATCTTATTATTTTAATTATTGAATTGTTATTACTAGCATCGATCGGGCATGTTTTGTTTGAAAAATTTTTTAAATTCACGTCTCCGCAATCGAATTAAAATCGATTTTTCCCTACAGATATATGCATATATGACAGATCATTGGTCTTTCTAATGTACAAACGTTTGCTTTTTCACTTATTTGAATGACAAAATGGGTATAAAAGAAAATGCATAGAACTATGAATGTCTGTATTAACGAATTTATATATAAATTAAAATGTGCTTACATATATTTATACATATATTGATATGTATAAGTGTATGTACTGTGTTTGATAGGGTGTACAATGGTGGGGAGAGAGATTTGATGTGTTTTGCTTTTATATTGAAAGCTAAAGCTACCCTAGCCCCCAACACAACTCTAATCTTATATGTGTGAAAAATTTCCTCCTTTTAAAGAGAATAAATTTCTGCAAATGTTATAATAGTAGGTATTCGATTCATTTTATTGAAAGTTGAAACTTCGCCTTCATGGCTATATTTTGTATTTTTTGTTTTGTTTTGTTTTGTTTTTTGAAGTACTTTCATGGCTATATTAATAACTAGCGTAATTTTTCTTGGCATCTATTAAATACAAAAATTGTGACAATAGGTGTAAATGTGATTAACAGAAAAGAATCTTTTCTATAATGTAAATGCTGCTGCCAAAAAGATTGATGAATAGAGAAATCTTGTTTATCATTATATATCTTATGACTAATACTCCAACTCCAGGCACAAGGTGTCACACCCTAAAGTCAAAATATGAACTATCACACTAAAAAATAACCACTTAAAATCCAAAAAAAAAAAATGTATTTTTAAATAAATATAACTATTAAGTTCTTAACCAAAATAAATAAGAACTTAAGAAAATTCGAATGATATAGGCTTATTTCCTAAAGAACTAAAAACTACTGCTGAAATATCAATATATCATATACGCAATAAGAATCTCAATCATCTGAAATCACAACATATTAAGTGAGTTTGAATACTTAGTAAGCATACTAAACGATATTAATTTTTTTTTTTTTAACATAACATATATAAAATGAATATACATTTCACTAATATGAAAATTATAAATTTCATATTCATAATCAAATTTATCAAATCATAAACTTATCGAATATCATAATAAATTTTCTAAGTTCCCTTAATGCTTTACTATGTAGTAGGATTTTCATAACATATAATAGAGCCAAAGTCACCTGTCAACAACTAATGTACACAGGGCAAGCACAAGTGAGGAATTAATTTTAAAAAACAGAACACTTATGCTCGAAGTTAAGAGTCAGACCCTCGTTGTGATCATCAACGATTCCTCCCATATGCACTGATTCGTCGACACACGAATGTGAGTTCCCAAGGTACGCTAAAAACACTTCCCATATACTCATATACACATAATAAATCACATATCACATAGGGTTTACACATATAATAGAGGTGCATACTAGTAGCAGAGAATAAAAGTAAGCCTAGACAAACATAAATTAATGATACCATTTAATCACATATTTTTATAGCATAATAATTTTTCAAACATAATTTCAAAAACATATATACTGTTGTGATTCTAGTTTTAAAAATAGTTTAGTATACTTACCTTCCAACAAACCCAAAACAAACAAACTCTTAAAACGATCCAAACCGTAGCCTAAATTAAAACAAGCATATATAAATCAAAACTCAAAATAGTGTCTTAGGACTAAAATTAGGGCTATCGAACATCCCCTTTAACTGAAAACCTAAAATTAGAGCTAACCGGTGCTGTTTTGAAATATGTGCAGTGCTCAACTTATGATTTTTAGTAAATTTTAAACAATCTAAAAAATTATGAAAATTTCTAGAAATATGTTACACATACATATCTCACACTACAAAAGTTTTCGGATATAAATAAAATCTGGAAGTGCCCTAACTAAATTTATTTTCTAAAGTATTTTGGTCTGTCTTCCAGTGGACAGCCTAAGACATGCTTCAATTCAGAATTTTTAAATATTCTATAGACCTCCATTTCACATAAAATTTTGTAAAAGTAAAATAAACTTATGTAGGATCTAAAATAAAATTTTGATAGGAAAATAGCATGAACAGATATTTTTAAAATATTTTTGTATTCGAACTTATACATGTTGTCTGGTACTAAATAGATTCAATACTTTGAACAAGAAAAATCATAATTTTTAAAATACTATTTCAAAAATTATAAAAATTTAGAAGTTAATACCTCATATATTTATAAACAACTGTGTAAAATTTGAGAATTTTTGAATAAGTAAAACTTAATAAAATATATTTCGTAATCAAACCATATACAGAATATCATAAAATTTAAACACTCTTTTCTCCACAAGAAAAATCTATAAAAACTCATATATTTATGATACTTTTAAGAAACTAATTTTATTTCAAAGATCAAAAGGTCTAGTTTTTAAAATAAAAAGTCATAATATCAAAATCAAACACACACAAACACAAAATTTATAATTTTCGAAGTAGGCACTGGTTAGTCTATACTTACATAAATTTTATAAACCAATACTAACATAAAAAGAAACTAATATATTTAGGGTTTCTTTTTGTTCCTAAACAATCTTAATCAAAGAATTAATTCTCTAAGTATTTAAATAAAATTCATTAAAAAAAAATATGATAACAAGCCTTGTAAAGTCTTTTTGATTTTTAAACTAAATTTTCTTTTAAAGAATCTTGTACAAGTTATTTGTCAATAGCAAAGAAATATTTAAAAAAAAAAAAAAAAATGTGTTGAACATCTAATGAAGAAGGGAAAGGGTTTTATAGAGCATTGTTTCCTAATCTTATCAAACCACCTTACCTTTTTTAATTTAAATAAAATAAATTTAAAAATGTAATCTGATTAGAAAACCTTATCAAATAAAAATTATTATAAAAATATAACTCCTACAAATTTAAATATTGCTTTTTTTATTAAGTAAAATATCATTTATTTACTTTTACTTAAACGTTTAGGGAATAATTTGGGTGTTACACCGAAGACATAACTAGGATTTAATATTAGGATTTAGGATGGACTAAAAACATTTTCTTTAATCGAATCTTTATGCATGATTAATTTATCAACTGTATAATGAAGGGTATAGTAAATAGTAACCCTCATAATGCATATTTTAAAATAAATAAATCACCAAAAAAAATACACACACGCACACACATCCACACACGCATGCACGCACATGCACGTACACACACGTATATTTCTTGTTCAAATGCTTTTCTTTTTTCGAGAGTGACATGACAAACCTTCCTTTCTTCCAATAAACGAAAACCTAAAATGAATGAAAAAATCAATAAGGTGTGAATAAGGATGGCCATGGATTAGCTAAAATGTAGCCAAGTGGCAAACCCATGTCAAAGGCGCCTAATATGTATTGGTGGTGGCCTATGTAATTAGTGAAAATTTTAAGTAATTTCAATGAGAAAGTAGGTATGTATAACGTATTAGTTGAAATGCAACCACCTGGCAAAGCCGTGTCAAAGGCGCCTAATATGTACTGATGGGCAGAGTAGTGAAAATTTAAAGTAATTTCAATGAGAAAGTAGGCGCGTGGGAAGTGGTTCAATGTTAAAGACATCTTTGACACTTGAGGAGGATGAAACAAATATAACTAGTGCTTGTACGCCAAGTGGCAAACCCGTGTCAAAGGTGTCGATGTATGTATTGATGGTGGGCCACACGATTAGTGGAAATAATTTAAAGTAATATGAGTAATTTCAATAAAAAAGTAGACACGTACGTATAATGTATTAGCTGACATGCAGGCACGTTGCAAACCCTTGTCAAAAGCGCCCAATATGTATTGATGGTAGTCTACGCGATTAGTGAAAATTTAAAGTAATTTCAATATATGTATGTGTGCACATGCGTGCACAAGCGTGCATGCATTGTATTTCTATTTTAATGATTTATTTATTTTAAAATATGAATTATGAGAGTTAAGATTTACTAAACTCTTTATTATACATTCAATAAATTTAATCATACATAGATATTCGATTAAAGAAAATTTTCTTAGCCCACCCTAACATTAAATCCTAGCTACATCTTTGATTTAAAGTACCTTCATTTGGAAACAAAGGATCTTCAAATGATATATATATATATATATATATAATAAATGCATATGCTATGCTTGCTCCTCGAGAACAAGTGTAGAACCAATAAAAGTTGCCTATCGAGGCCAAAACTTTAACATCTTTTGAACTGTAAAGTAAAGCTTGCATGCCTTCAACTTTTGGTTGATGTTAAATGCTTATGCTTAACGTCATACTTAAGCTATGCTTGTTCGCCATTAATAGCATCCTTAGTTTGCATACCTATAAACTTGTTATCTTCTAATGACAATATATAAATTGTGAATTCTTATTATGTAGTGAATCTTAGTATAAATTATACATCAAATAAATAATTTCACCTCATTTACTGATTAAGATAATTTATTGCATATGGATAAGAACTATATTCCGTTACTAGCTCAAAATAGTTATAAATATTTAATTAATAAAATAAGGATATCACATTGAAAATTATATAACTCATATAAATTTATATAAATCCTAAGTTAATTTTTAAATTTAGCATTTTAGCTATAAAAATTTGAAACATATTTTTTAAATATATAAATATTAATTATCTTTTAAATATAAGAATAAATATACGTATCATATAAGTAATAATTAATTTCGGTAATGATCTGAGCCCTTTCATTTGAGGAAGTTTTTGAAGTGAAAAAATTATAACTTTTAGTCTTTTAGAGTTTAACAAACTTAATCACTTGAAATATTCTTGTCAGTTTTCAATTCTCAAATTTCCATTAACTGCCTAATTAAGATCACGCATTCGAACTTGTCTTTGTTTCTTTTTTCTAGCGTTTGGCATGTTCCAATAATCCATGGATGCTAAACTTTCCATTCCCATTTTGAAAAACAAGTTACAACATCTTCTTGAATCTGATCATGAAGCAACTATTAACTATCCGAGACTCAAGAAACAGGTCCAGAAGTCTATTGACAATCTCCATGCGGCAAAGCAATTGTTGAAAGATATACATGACCTTGCTGAAGCACCATCCGGTGGTTCAGTGAAGGATCAGAGGAATACTGTCCAGCTTCTGAGAGCAGTCTACTCCGCGGAGGATGCCACTGATACCTTTGTATTGACAAAAGAATATCAACGGCGCCAAAAAGAAGAACTCGATAGGTCACGGTCATCCTTAACCAAGAAGATATGTTCTTGCTCTTGCTATTATGGATGCAAGTCATTCTATAATTTGATTCTTTTTTACGAGAAAATGAAGAAATTCAATGATGAAATCAGACGCTTGGTAGAGATAAAAGGAGCTGGGACTAGTTTGGATATCGAAATCAACAATAACACACGATTATTGAGCTTTCAAAGTGATAGAGATGGTCTTAGCCAGAGGCAGCATTGGGAAAGAATTTCTGATTTTTGTTTGGGGGAGGAAACACAAGTCGTCGGTGATCTTCAACATCAAATAAATGACTTGGTACTTCGATTAATCCCTGAACTCAATCAGCAACATTGTGATGATCTGTCTGCTCAAGTCATTGCGGTGGTTGGCGACGGAGGCTCGGGCAAAACAACTCTAGCAAGAACTGTTTACAACAGAATTGAAGTGAAGCGGCATTTCATCAGGCGTGCATGGGTTCGTATTCCAAGTGTGTTCAATGCTAGAGATGTAATGGTTGATATACTTGAACAACTCAACCCAGCTGAGCTGTTGGTGGATGCAACTCTCAATGAAGCTGCATTGATGTGTAGGCTTACTAAACTCTTATTCGGGACAAGGTTCCTCATTGTCTTCGACGATGTCAACACACCTCACATTTGGGAATCTCTCCTATTCGATGCTTTTCACTCTCAAGGTGGCAAAATAATCATAACAACACGCAGTATAGATAATTTACCACCAGATGTTGCATATTCAACTTTGAATATGCGTCGATTAAACGATGAAGAGAGTTGGAAATTGTTTTGCATTAAGGTTCGAATAGAAGATCATGAGTTGAATAATCGACAGCTGATCGAAATCAAGGGGAAAATCGTGAACATATGTGCTGGTTTACCATCAATAATTGTCCTGTTGGCAGGCCTGCTTTCTACAAGATATCGAACCAGAGATGAGTGGTCAAGAGTATTGATTAGGCTTGCAGATAAGAGTAGTGAAGATATAATGGCTTTAAGCTATGATGACCTACCCTTTGAAATCAAGCCATGTTTTCTTTATATGGGGCTTTTTCCAAGAGGATTTGAGATCCCTGTAAGGAGGTTGATTTCTCTATGGTGTGCCGAGGACTTCATGACTCCGTTGGTTTCTAGCGAAACACATCCTGAAAATCTTGCAGAATTGTGCCTGGAAGAACTAGTCACAAGAAACATGGTTCAAGTACGTTGGAGAGTAGATGGAACTCCTAAAACATGTTGCATGCCCAACATTCTCTATGATTTCTTCTCTTCAAAAGCAGCAAATGTTGGATTTCTTGATCATCGTTTCTGGTCATCTCATCCATCCCGAAAACAACAAAAATTTGCAATTCGGCGACTAGCAGCCTACATGCGTATGGATTACTCTTCTCCACTTCGTCGTGCTGGTCACCTTCGATCTTGTCTAGCGTTTGACACACTGATACCAATCACACCGGTTAGTGCTATAGATATTCTTCTCAACAAGATTGTCAGTAACAAAGAGTTTGGATTGCTAAGAGTGCTTGATCTAGAGGGTGTCTTCAAACCTAAGTTATCTGATAATCTATTGAAAAATTTGTTTCTGTTACGTTACCTAGGCCTGCGATCAACTTTCGTGGATGATATTCCAAATATACAACGGTTAGCAAATAATTTAGAGTCTTTAGATGTAAAGCACACTAACATAAGGTTGCTTGATCTCCAATTGTTCCAAAAATTGAAACATATCCGTGTGAACAGGAACATTTGTAGAACTATTCTCCCCGCGTATCCAACCATGCGTACCTTATGGGGGGTAAGCATCTATGAATATAATCTCGATCCATTTGGCTCTTTCTACCAGATGGAAAAGCTTACAAAGCTGGGAGTGACATTATGCACGAAAGTTCAGGCACTGAAGAGCATAGCTGAACATATCAATCAACTGACTGAACTCCAATCCTTGAAGTTGAGATCAATTGACAGAGATGGTCAAGCTTCAACCATTGAGTTACAGACCCTAGTTGAGCATCAGAAGCTAGAGAAGCTATATTTGCTTGGAAATCTGCCACAATCCGCAATTGATGTTGGTTTCTTGCCTCCTAATCTGAGGAAGCTAACTTTGTCATCGTCGGGACTAGAAGAGGATCCAATGCCAGTGCTAGGACAGTTGCCTCACCTCAACATCCTCAGGCTTTTCTATAGTTCCTACAAAGGAGAACTAATGACTTGTAGTTCTAAAGGATTTCCCAGACTCCGCCAATTGAAGCTGTGGAAGTTGCTGGCAAGAGTGTGGACAGTGGAGGAAGGAGCCATGCCTTGTCTAAGAGAATTGGAAATCAGAAGCTGCCATCATCTGGAGTTGCCTCAAGGGTTGCAAAACGTAACCACTCTCGAAGATCTAGTATTGACAAATATGTCTATGGATTTTGTAGCGGCTGTTGAAGAAAGCTTGAAGAATAGAGATGTGTACATCAGAAATAATGCCTGGAATTCTATTCCTTTTCCGGTACCAGCTCTTCTAGTTCTGTTTATTAGTTCTTGCTCTAGTTCCAACTCTTCAGTTTCTTCTATTTTTTCTTCTTCCCATATTTTTATTTTCTCATTTTATGTTAGAAATTTAATAATGGAAGGATCTCATAGTTTAGGATAATTGCTACTGGAAACCATTAATTAAGAGATAGAGAATTGGAAACAAAAGGGAGAGGTGTGAGGGAAAATTTTTTCATCGGTTTTACTTTCATTTCTTCTTGTTCTCTCTTCATACGGTAAAGAGATGGAGGAATGAGTTTATTAAAATCATAACTGAGTTCATGTATAATATGTCTTTTGTGAACACAACTTAGAAGTATCTACATCATGCACGCATCTTTCAATGTCTATATGTATTATATATTAATGTGATCTTAATTCATGAAAAATCTAGAAATTAAGTTTATTGATTCTAATAAATTTCTTTTCTGACACTTTAAACATCTCAAATCACACAATATAAGGTCATGCTTGCTCATGTTGCATCCTTCATTTTTAAGTTAAAGTGACATAATGGTTTTTTTTTTTTTTTTTTTGTTGATAAAATGTAATATTTCTAGATACCAAAATAGTCAGCAAAGCAAGAGTTTGGGAAGAGATGCATTCTCCAAAACAAAGACCATGAAGTCTACACATATGCGCATTGAGATCCATGTTGAAGCCTCTTTGAAGATTGGTCGGATCCATATTAGTTGGAAGACAGCAGAAATGGCCTAGGAAAGTGGTACATGAAGCTTCAATGTAACTAATAAACTCTATTAACAATATGTACATTATAGGCTGTATAAAGTTGCATATCTTTGTTTGTAATGAGAATTATGTCGGTTATTTTGAATGAAGTCGCTGCATCAATAGCACATTTATAATACCTTATATTTAGAACTGTATCACTAATTATGTCTGTCTTTCCAGTTTATTAGCAGTCAATATTAACAAAAGTTAATTGAAAAGAATTGTCGTATGCGGACTATATAATCAAACTACATTTTTATTGAATGATGCAAGAGTTTGATATATAGCTACAATCTTAGCAGTATTTATACGAAGTCCAGCATTCACAAACTAACTAAAAAGTCAGCAGATTTTGGTTATTGAGTATCTACAACCAATCTAATCTGATAAGATAATCAAACTCATAAAAGAATATCTTTTTATATGGAAATACTTGACATAAGTAATTATAAAACTGATTCTTTATATGCCTCAAAGAGCTACTCGCTTGCTTTGTTGAGTGACGAGTGAGACATCCAAGTCTTTGTTGAGTGAAGAATGTAAATAACACCCAAAATAAATAAAGTTATGATATTATAACTAATATCAGATTTTAGTAAATAACATATTTTAATCAATTTTGAAGAAGATGGAGAAGTAAAAAGAATTCAAAAATGGGTTTGAGGGTATTTGGGTAAATTAATGTCTTAGATGACTAAGAATGAATATCATTTCGGTTATGATTAAAGACAACTTTTTCCTTTAAAAAAATTTTTGAAGTTATTTTTATTTTCTCCCAACAAAAATTAAAATATATTAAATCTTGGTAAAAAATTGGGATATGTAATTGATCACATTAAATTGGGATAGTACCATCATACATTCTTAAAAATGAAGATTTAGCAAACGTGAATCACAAACTAGGTAATATATATTCATATACATAACATCTCTCTCTCTATATATATATTTGATCTCTCTCTCTCTCTCTCTCTCTGAACTTGAAGGGTGTCCACAAGTATCTCAGCTAGGGAGCAATTAATATAACCAAGCCAATGATAATCCCAAGTATGTTTTTGCTTCTTGTTTCTAATTTTCGTCATTTGTCGAGAAATTAATATTGTGTTTGTCTTCATTGATTTACATGCACGGAGAGGTAATATTGACCATGTTGATTTGTAAAAATCTTCCATCTTCATCTACTTAACGTGTGTAGATATATGACTGCTATTATAACTCTAGTGTTCCTACTTAATTTGCTGTTCTTTTAACTACCTTCATATATTTCTCTAATATTGTCGACAAATCAATCTCAGTTGTTAGCAGTGCAATATATTTAACAAACAGGCAGGCAGTACTAGAGCAGATCCCTCAAAAGTTGGGGGCACTGTGGAAGGATTGGGATCTGCGATTGACGGTTCTACTTAGTCTTGCTGTCCAAATACTACTAAGCATTTTGGGCGGTCGCAAAAAGTATAACCGCAAGCTATGGATCAGAATACTCATTTGGGCGGCCTATACAGCTGCAGACAGTGTGGCGATTTTCGCTCTTGGTATAGTCTCAAACGAGATTAAATTTGGCCAGAAGGGACAACTCGATCCGAACATTGAATTATCAACATTTTGGGCGCAATTCCTTCTGTTGCATCTTGGTGGTCCGGACTCTATAACTGCTTATGCTCTAGAAGACAATGAGCTCTGGTTGAGGCAATTGCTTGGACTGGCTACTCAGGCATTCGGTGCTGTTTATGTCATTTTCCTAACTTGGACAGGCAAAGGCTCAAAAGTTTCAATTATTTCCATTTTGATGTTTATTGCAGGGTTTATCAAGTATGGAGAAAGGATTTGGGTACTCAGGGCCGCCAGCTATGAAATACACAGAATGTCTGTGCTCAAACAACAAAATATTGATTTCAATGAAAGTATAACTAAAGGGTATGGTGTGACGGGCGAGAGGGATAATCGGGAATATCGGATTAAGAGTAATGAAGGGTACATTGTGAAGGCAGAGTTGTGTTCGGAGATTGAGATGTCGGTAAATTTATCAGGCTTTAACAATGATTCCATGTTTGATAAAGAAAAGCTTGTTATAGCCTTTGGATTTCTAGACGCAACTAAACGTGCTTTTCTAGATGCTTCACTCAGCAGCAAACATAGAGATAGTAGTCTAGCCGTTTTCGGATATATATCTTCGGAAGATGCTTTCCAAATAAATGAAATCCAACTTGGAATGATTTATGATTTGCGCTATACAAAAGCGCCGCTCTTGCATTCACCTATTGGCTTACTCTTGCGCCTCTTCACCATCTCTATCATATGTTCTTCATTGGTGTTATTCACAGCATTTATTGATCACAAAGACAAGTATCAAATGACAGATGTTTTTATTACATCTCTGTTGCTTGTGGTTGCTTTTCTTCTAGAGATACATGCAATGCTAGTGCTTATCTTCTCAGACAGATTTGCTCTTTGGTTGATCAAGCATAATAAACTCTCCACCTTGCAAACTCTTAATTCTTGCCCACTACCTAAGAGTTCTAGGTCGTCGAATAGCCTGTCTCAGTATGCCCTGCTAGGAAGGAAAAGAAAGCCCTTCCTGTCTTGTGGCCGGTTCTTAAACATTGGGACAAAGAAAAACTTGGAATGGAATACTCAAGTCACCATAGATCTTAAAGAAGTTATCTTCAGGTATTTCAAAGAGAAAGCTGAAGAATTGGCAACGACTGGGAATAATCCTTTTACTCATGCATTGCTTACCACCACCAACCAAGAAGAAGAAGGACAACAAGAACAAGATACAAGTATAAACTGGCAAGAGTTCGAATACAAAATTATCATCTGGAGTGTTGTTACAGAAGTTTTCTACTACTTGGATCAAGAACATATTCCGCGGAGTTTTCTTCCTTATTGTAAGGCAATCAAACGAATTTCAAGGTATATGTTGTATCTTCTTGTCCAGCAACCTTCCATGATATCAGCTGAAACGGGATTGATGATTGTTAGCTTTGAAGACATAACTAATATGGATTTCTTCGGAAGCCATGAAAGTAAAGCCGAATTCTGGAAGAACTTCCTCAATGAAGTTATCAATCCTTACAATTATGTGGCTAATGATAGACGAATTCTTTTGTTTGAGAATGCAGTGAAGCTTCTAACAGAATTTCAGGAAACAGCAGAACAAGAGGTATTATCTTTTTATTTAGTAATTATTTAACAAGACATCTACTATTAGGCAAGCAGAAATTTAACCTTAAAATTACATATATATATATATATATATATATTGTAGTAAACAATAATTACGGATCTTTTTCAAATAAAAGAAACACTAATTTTAAAATTAACTTTAAAAATAAATCAAGTATTTTTAATATGATCACTAGTTTAGAGACAGTGGTGTCTTCATGGACTAACAATGGTTCTGAAGGCATATCAGACAGCTAGTGATGCTGAAAAACTCAACTTTAATCAACTTGTATTTCAGTGTTAGTTACAAAACTCTTTTTTTTTTTTTTTTTCCTTTTTTCTTTTTGGTTCTATTTAATAAGATTTTTTCTAATAATTATATGTATATATAATGATATCTACCTATGTTAGTGGCCAAGTTAAGTTCCACTATCTAATGTTTCTTTGACAACTATGAAGGAAAAATGGGAAAGGATTGGAAACCTTTGGTTGGAAATGTTGGGATATGCAGCAGCAAAGAGTAAAGGAATTGCGCATGCTCAACAACTAGGACGTGGGGGAGAGTTTCTTACTCATGTTTGGCTTCTCATGGCTAATTTTGGCTTAACCCATCACTTTGTGTCATCTCGAGGACGTCCAATTGGTAGATTCCTTGCCAAATAGTAGTGTTTGAAGATATGTTCTAATTCGAGGAATAAGTAGTTCGATTAACAGAAAACAAAGTACTAATTTTTAGAGGCTACTGCCTGGTAAGCAATTTCTTTTGGGTGAATATAATTGTAATTAGTATGTACGGTTAACAATTGTTTGGTTGTATGAAATTTAAGATACAAGATTAATGAATACTCATAGTAATTTACAGTCTAAATTTCATGTATTTTTTCATTCTCATGGCAAGTTAATCAATTTGCATATTTTATTTGCTGAACCCTTACCCGAATGCATAGGTAAAGATCGTAGAGTAGATAAACATTAATAGTAACTGGTATTTTCCTTGTTAATAACATGTCCTTTGTGTCATGTCCAAGATTTAGCAGGGGAAGCTAATTAGGTTTGTAGAGACGATTTGGATCCTCTCCTGAGCCGATAATTTTCATGATCCTTTTAAAACATGTGATAATGATAAACTGTACTTAGCGTTAAATTAGAATTCTACTGAAAAAAGAATGCGTAGATCCGACACACATTGTATATGAGGTACACATAATTTAATTATTAACCAATGTAATAATAACTGAAATTCATTATAAATCAATTAAATTTTGTTTCTCTTATTAAGATTCTAGATTTATTTCCTCTCATTAAGATTCTTGATTTGTAAACACACTTAATGCTTTAACTCCTAGTGTAGAGACTACAGCGGTAAGTACGTAACATCAATTTATATATGCAACTTACAAGATCAATTTGATGTATATTCAAACAAATACTAACTTCTGCTTTTTTATATGCAACAATTAATTTTCTTTTCTTTAATAAAAAAGGTAAAAGGTGACAAGGGCACCATTAACTTGTAAGTTTTTTGAATTTTCAAGCTAAGAATAAACTACAGTTATGTTTACTAAATAATTGACATCTGTTTCCAAAAGGAGAATCTTGATTGCATTTGCTTTACAAAAAGCTCTGTACAGTTCACATCTTGAAGTAGGTATACATTAACGGTTGCAAGTTTAGAATCAAAATGGTTCTATGCAATTTTTACAAGCTTATTATGCTACAGAATTTGTAATTTTGGCATATATGTTTGAGCTTCATAGAAATGAATATTTTTGTTCCCCATAGGCACTTATAAGACAACATCAATGTGCTAAATCGGAAGGTTTTTCATTAAAGAAATCAAACAAAATATAACAATGATGTATTCCTAATTTCATTCCGAGAATCATTGTATAGAAAGACATTTGCTGTCAGAAAAAGCAAAATTAATTGAAGATGAGTTAATTTCTTTACAAAACATATGGCCGGTATCTTCTTTTGAAAAGCAATAGACAAAGGTTCATAGAAGGATATGAGATAGATACTTATGCTATCCTTGGTCCTAGAGAACAAGTTTGGAACAAGGCTCAAAAGTGTGCTGGTTTTCTTTTCTTTTCTTTTTTTTTTTTCCCCTTGTTTTTTCGTTTGTATTTGTTTTTTTTTTTCCCCTTTTTTTAATGAGTGCTACTTTATTTTCATTGTCTATGATACACACACACTCTAGATGGGGGCTTTATAAAAATTGACCAAATGAAAAAAATAAATTGTTTTTACCCAATTTTTTTAAAAAAAATTGTTTTTGACCTCTCAAATAAATTATTTACATTCTCTATCCAAGATTATTAAAGTACACTTAAGTGAATATCATTACTTGTCCTAACCCGAAATTACCAAAATAACATTCTTCTTCCTGACAACATCCTAACTTCTTTTCTCTACTCCATTCATTGTTTTCTTCTTCCATTCACCATTGTAGCCAAAAAACAAACCTTCTAGCAAGAGATTCTTCATTCAAGCTTCTACCTCCATTCAAGGTTTTTGATTCATTGAAATTTCATCTATTAAAGGTTATTAAGCTTCTCCTTCCATTGAAGTAATTTGATTTTTGAAGATAATGTATGTGCTTTTGTTGGTTGGTTTTTAGGTTTTTTCTGTTCACATTGCAAGGTAAAGCCCTAAAAGTGATTTGGTTGTGATTTATGGCATCCGTAAGGTAGATCTGTAGTTTATGCAAAATTTGTGACGAAATCGATTTTTCATTGAAATAGAAAACCGAAATCTATTATTCGTTGTACTGAAAAGCCAAAATCGGTTTTCGTTCCAATGAAAAACCGATTTCAGTTTTTTAGTACAATGAATAATCGATTTAAGTATTTTTAGCATATTTTTCTATTTGTTGTGTTTTGTGTCTTTTTCAATAAAATGACTTAAAATCCTAAGTATTTTATTAGAAATTTTATTAAAAGGGCCACCAGTATTTTAAGGGTGATATGAGTAACTGTATTTTAGCATATTTTTATATTTGTTGTGTTTTGAGTCCACTTTGCTAGTTTTTTTAGCAAGGGCTAATAAAATGGCATTGTTTTTCGAGATATTTTTGTAAAAATTCCTAATTCTAATATCTCTTACTTTTTGCAATATTTGGTTTCAAAAGCAAATCTTCGATCAAATATCTTTGTTTGTTCAAAATTAAATTGAAACAAATTAATAAAAGAAATAATATATATTTTGATCCTTGTTGAATTGGATGTGTTGAAATAAAAAAAAAAAAAAAAATACTATACTTTAATATTAATAAACAATAATTTAAAAATAGAATGAATTATATGAATAAATTTTATAATTTACCACAGTTTCTCTTTACAAATAATTGCTTTTCCTTTCAATGTTTCATTTCATTCTCATATTACCTTTTTGTCATTTTCTTATTCTTTTTCTAAGATCACTCCATTTAGAGATACATTTAGAAAAATGCTTGCTTTTATTACTAGTTTTAAAACATCTTATAGATTATAGAGGTTATTATTGAGACTCATAATATATATTACAAATACGTTATTCTAAAAATTAAATTTTTTATTTTTTTCCTAATATTCTTTTTACCATGAATTAATCTACATTAACTTTATACTAATAAGCAACAAAACTCTTGAGATATCTATCAATTCTCATTTCTCAAATGTCCCTACACGACCTAAGATCACATGTTCTTGTCTTAACTTGTTTCCGTCTTTAACCTTTTGCCCTGTTTCAATCCATGGATGCTAAAACTTCCATTTCCCTTTCGATAAGCAAGTTACAAGATCTTCTTCGTGATGAGGCAACTAGTATCAATCCAAGTCTTCAAAAACAGGTGCAGACAGCTATTGAAAATCTCCATGCTTCAAAACGACTCTTGGAAGATGTAGATGTCCTTGATCATGAAGCTTCATCTGGTGGTTCAGAGATCCATGTCCAGCTTCTGGAAGCAGTCTACTCTGCAGAGGATGCCATTGACACCTTGCTTACGAGAAAAGAACTTGAGCAGATCAGAAAGAGCAGAGAGGATGATCTTGAGGGTTTCATGTACTTCACTCATAAGTTGAAGTCTTTTTGTAGACGAATTCGGATGAAGTCTTTCACCCAGAAGATGAAGAAATTCAATGATGAAGTTGGGCGCATGGTTGAGACGAAAGAAGCCGGGACTTCGAATATCCAAAACAACAATATTCACACTCCATTGCAGATGCATCATAGAAGAATAACTTCTGATTTTTATTTGGAGGGGGAAACATTACAAGTTGTTGGTCTTCATGAACAGCAAATAGAAGAGTTGGTTGCTCAATTGATCCCTCAACACAATCGAAATGATGGTGGCCTTTCTAGCACTAGCGAAATCGTTGAAGGGCAAGATCATGTTCCAGATGACTTGCAAAACTATACTAAAGTTATTGCAGTGGTTGGTGAGGGAGGCTCAGGAAAGACAACTCTAGTTAGAACTGTATACAATAGAGGTGATGTGAAGCGGCATTTCACTAAACGTGCATGGGTTCGTATTCCTAGTGTTTTCAAAGTCGGAGATGCATTGCTTGATATACTTGAACAAGTCAATCCAGCCGAGTTGTACAACATGTTGGCGGTTTCAGCTCTTAGCTCACGTGACTCCAAGAAGAGTTTCACATATATTGTCTTTGATGATGTTACCCCTCAAGTTTGGGAATCTCTCGAACTTGAAGGGTTTTTTGTTGCACCTCCGGGTGGCAAAGTAATCATAATTAATCGTAATATTGAAGGTTATTTACCCAAAAATGTTTTTCTGCATCCAAGTAATCCAACTATAGATACAGGGCGATTAAATGGCGAGGATAGCCGGAGATTGTTCTTGAACAAGATTCAAACTGTAGAAGAGGAGTTGATGAATAATTCAAAGTTGATCACCCTTAAGGAGCAAATTACTAATTTATGTGGTGGTCTACCATCAATAATTGTATTGCTGGCAGGCTTGCTGTCTACCAAAGAGAGAAGTTATGATGAGTGGTCAAGAGTATTGATTATGCTTGCAAATAAGAGTAGTGACGATGTCATGGATTTAAGCTATCAAGATTTACCTCAAGAAGTAAAGCCCTGTTTTCTTTATATGGGGCTTTTTCCGAGAGGATTTGACATCCCTGTGAGGAGGTTGATTCATCTATGGTGTGCTGAGGGGTTTACGACCCCCTCAGCTCCTACGGGAATAGATCCTGAAGATATTGCAGAGATGTGCTTGGAAGAATTAGTCACCAGAAGAATGGTTCAAGTAAGATGGAGTTTGGATGGAAGGCCTAAAACATGTCGTATGCCTAGCGTTCTCTATGATTTCTTCTCTCCAAAGGCAGCAAATATTGGATTTCTTTATCATCATTTTCAATCATCTCAAACATCCCAAAAAGAACAAGAATTTGCAGTTCGGAGATTGGCAGCCTGCACGGGTAAAAATGACTTCCCCTCGTTCCAGCACCTTCGATCTTATGTAGCTTTCAACAATTGGCATGATATTGTACGTAAAGCTAAGCTTGATCATCCCGACACGATTATCATCAACAAAGGTTTTGGATTGCTGAAGTTGCTGGATCTGGAGGGTGTATATAAACCAAAGTTATCTAGTGAGGTTGTAAAAAAACTGTTACAGTTAAGGTACTTAGGCCTGAGATCAACTTTCATAGATGATCTTTCAGATTCTATGAAATATCTCTCAAATTTGGAAACTTTAGATGTGAAGCACACCAACATACACTCCATTACAATTCCAAAAGCAAACAAGCTGCAACATATCTATTTGGACTACCATATACAGAATCATGAAGAAATTATTTCCCGGTTAGTTTCATCCAACCTTCGTACATTATGGGGGCTCAACATCTCTGTCAATGGTTTAAAGAAGTATCGCAATCTCTTCTTCGGTATGAGAAGACTTAGAAAGCTTGGAGTGACATTATGCACAGAAATGTTTGAATTCAAGACAATGGCTGAATGGATTAATCAGCTGACTGAACTCCAATCCTTGAAGTTGAGATCAATTGGGAGTCATCGTCCGGCTTCAATCATCAATTTGCAGAGAATGACTAACCATCATAAGCTACAGGAACTCTATTTGCTAGGAAATCTGCCACAATCCGCAATTGATAGTCATTTCCTTCCTCCTAATCTCAAGAAGCTTACTTTGTCACTATCACAACTAGAAAAGGATCCGGTGCCGGTGCTAGAACAGTTGCCTCACCTGAACATTCTCAGGCTTCATTCTAGTTCCTACATAGGAGACAAAATGACTTGTGGTTCTCAAGGATTTCCCAAACTTCACTTCTTGAAACTATGGAACATACCGATACAAGTGTGGACTGTGAAGGTTGGAGCCATGCCTTGCCTTAGAGAATTGGAGATCAGTAGCTGCAAAAAACTGGAGCTGCCACAAGGGTTGCAAAATCTAACCTCTTTGAAAGAATTGGTTTTGAGAGATATGCGAACCGCATTTGGTGCTGCTGTTGAAAAAAGCCTTCAGGGTGGAGATGTATACATCAGGAAGAATTCCAAATCTTTCCAGGTAAGTACCACTTTTGCATTGCTTCATCATCTAATCCCGACTCTTCAACATGCTTTTGTTCTTCCAATATTTTCATAATGTCATTTTGGATAATATTAAAATTCAGTCAAATAGCCTTTAATTTGAATTCATATTTGTTAACACGTTTCTTTCTTTCCCTTTCCCTTTCCCTTTTTTTCTCTTTTTTCTAGGATTTAAAAGCATGAATGTATGGATCAAAAGCAGAGTTTGGACAGAGATGCATCCTACAGAACAACCACCATCATTCCATGCTTGCAATTTTTTTTTTTTTTTCTATTTCTTCTGTTTACTGTTTCAGCTACATAATAGATATGGTTCTCTCCAGTGTGTTATGTATAAAGAATACAACAATGGCCTCTACTGCATTTGGAATTTTGGATCGGTAACGTGCATTGGACCTTCTTTTCAGGGAAGAGAGGAGATATGCTTCAATGTACATTAAAATTGAAGCTTTTTACCAAAAGGGATGGGTACATTTCTGTACAATTAAGTTGCAAGACAATACAAATTTAATGATGAAGTTCAAGTGTAAGTGATATATAAACTTAATGTTGTCTTTGATTATTTTGTAAGTGGCATGATTTTTAATTATTATAGTAATAATATTAGTTTCTTTATATATTTTACACAACGATGTTATCAGATTATATTAATAAAATCGTGTGAGATAATATTAATAGATAAACAACTTTTGAAAATGTTGCCAAAAAATTTAAATGAATCTCTTTAATTAACTCCTTTAGTTATAATTATATAACTATAGTTCATGATAATTTATGAAGAAACGAAATAATTTTAGAGTTCGCTATGATATATTTCTCAAATGTGGTGCAAAAAAAACATCTTGGTTTTCTGGTATTACTTGTAATACTCACGCCCCTGGTTCTTTTTTATTTTTTTATTTTTAATGCAATGAAGAAAGCAAGAGGGATTTTGTCTTTTACTGCATTATTGCATATACCAAGTAAGAAGAACACAAGTTTCAGGTATTAATGGTGAGGAGTTTGAGTATATAAAACAAACTCAATGCTAGTGATCAAAGGAAAATTTTCATTTTAGATCTTATGGTTTAAGAAAATGTTTTTTTTTTTTTTACTATTTATTTACGAAATAAGGTGCGTGGTCCTTTGAGTTTTAGAAAATACATCACTTTAATCCATTTGACCAAATTACTCATGGTCAAATGTAATAGAATGACTAAAATATCAAAAATACCCTAATCTTCTATCAAATATTAAATTAAATTTTAAATATTAAATTAAATATTAAATCAATGAAATTAAAAAATTAAAATTAAAATTAATCAAGTAAACTAAAAACTTTAAATTTCCACCATCCATCAAGTTGTGATGGATGGTGGAGATTTAATTTAAAAATTAAAAATTAAATTAAAAAAATTCAAGTTCAAAATAAACAATAAAAACTAAAAATCAAATATATTTTAATCCTAGATTTTTAAAAATTAAGGATCATATATATTTTAAATACATTGGGTGGAAACCCATATGAGTTCATTTGGGTTCATCGAATCCAAGAACCCGGATGGAGTTCATGGAGGCATCATTGGAAGGCGTTGTTAGACGCTGTCCATGAAGGTGTTGAAGACGGCATCGACGGTGGTCCAACCCATCAAATTTTATATGAACTGTTAGGTATTGTGATATGTATATATATATTAATAACATTGAGTCATGATTATGATTTTTTTTTTTCGTTTGCTAAAGTTTAGATGAAGTTTGCCTCAAATTTAATGAAAACACTCTGTAAAAAGATTTCAATTTCCAACTGGTTACATTAAAGAATCTTCTTAGCCATACCTTGCTTTAGCTTGTGGCAAATATGGAATTGTGACAGGTATTATCAAGCAATCCTAGAACTTAGTTTTAGATACCTTCCTTGAACATTGCCAAACCTACATTTTCATATGGTAGCTAAAAATAATCCAATAAGCTTCTGGTGTAAATTGACAAAATTGTCGCTAATTTATAAGGTCTTTGAGCCAAGCTACGAATATGCTAATGCAATTGTTTTTCGAAAACAATATAATTGTTTTCCAAAAGCAGAAGCACATAAAAGATGCAGATTTAAATAATAACCCCATATTTGTACTGCATATATTATAAAAGTACAATATTTACTAGTTTGAGGATTTGGAGGGGAAAAAAAGAAAAAAAAAAAAAAGAGAGAGAGACAAAGATAAGTGGTGTACGCTTATAATGTCTCATTAAAACTTCTTAACAACTTATTTTCCGACAATATATGGTCATTATAAGTTCAATTGTCACCATATTTGACTAATTATTAGGGGAACGACAATGTGTTTTCTTTTTTTTCTTTTTTCTTTTTCTTTTTTTTCTTTTTTAAAGAGGGAGGGAACCACAATAGTTTTTTTCCAGAGGAAGGAAGCCACAATGTTATGATATGTCTATATATAATAATTCTATTATCAGTACCTCTTAACTTTTTAAACTTAGGACAAACCAATTAAATTTATCTATTGTATTTGAATTAAATAGAAGAGATAATTTGTTTTAGAAGAGATAATGTAATTGATAAATTTGATTGGTTCGTCTTAAATTTTTAAAGTTATGAGGTATTGACGGTAGAATTATTATATATATAGTAATTTTATCGTCAGTACCTCCTAACTTCACAAAATTAAAACGAATCAATCAAATTTATTTATTGTATTCCCCTATAATACTAAACAAAAACTCCTCACACATGACATATATATATATGGGGTAGAATTCAAATTGTTATCTCGAATATGATTGAAAAACACACCAACCACCTTAGGAGCAGAAGTGCATGCACTAGTTTTACTTGATATTTTCATAAAATATAAAGTTTAATTCTTGTGTAGTCATTTTTTCCTTAAATTCAAGAGCTTGGAAAAGCTTACTAAATATCCTGAAGAATATATCTATCAAAACATAAACGAAAAACAACTTGACTATTATATTTTGGTATTTGAAGACTGATTGTTAGTATACAATTAATTCAACATATAAAATTCATATTTGTCGTGTCTCAATTCGGTTGTTGTCTTGGATCGAACTTCTCTATACTCCAGAAACTAAAACACTATTCGACCTACAATTTCATGAATCATGACTTGGATTAATTTATTCTGTTTATGCCTGTCTTAATCAATATTTCTATAAATAATCTATTTTTTTAGCATTAAGTTTGTTGTAATTTAATAGTGTCCATGATTAAAGGTTTATTGGACCTACACTTGCCACTCTATTAAATTCATTCGCAGTATTAAGGTTTATTAAACTAAAAGTTGGTGCGGCTTACAATAGTGCTCTATTAAAGATTTAATAGTGGGAATAATCATGTACTTTAATAGTGCCAGCTATTACTGCTCTTATGCTTGATTAGTTTCATAATGCGAATGGATCATGAGAGAGACAAATTTTTATGGATATCTAAAACAAACTATGTCATGAATTGAATCTTAACGCATCTTTGTGTTTGATGGATGGATCCATTACATGTTGACAATGATTTCACTGTAAGCCGCACTAACTTTTAATTTAAATAATTGTATTAAAATAAGATATTGACGTTTACCTAGCTAATTATGTAAATGTACCCTTTAATTCCAACTTTTTCACTCGTAAGCCAGTCACGTAATCAACTATATCTCATCATTTGTTAACTAATCACATGTCCCATGTTTATGCATGTAATGCTATTTTTTACACATTAGATTAATTAATGTAGTCACCCTTTTTAAAAAAAAAAAAAAATTATTTGATATTATGTATATGAAAAAACCTTTTATTCAGCTATCCCGTAATTAATATGTTAATGTGATAAAACGTATCAAATAAATAATATTCTTTCTTTTTTTCTCTTTCTTTCATTATTTTTTTTATTTTTTAATTTTTATTAATATATCTTACCATGTCTATAAAGTGGATTCATGAAAGATTTTTACTATCAATAAACGGATTAATAATGGAGCAGGATATCAAACCTTTAAATAATATTATTTTTTTTCTCATTATTTTTTTATTTTATAATTTTTATTAATATATCTTACCATAACTGTAAAGCATATCTATGAAAGATTTTTTCTATCCATTATTAATAATGGAGCGGGTCATGCTACCTTTGTCACTCTCTGGAGGAACACCTTTATCGATGATTAGTCTTTTCCTGCTCCTATCCCATGCACCTTTATCAAGTCTTCCTTTAATATATTTCATTCGGCATCATGCATGTAGTACTTATCCATTCGCATACATGCAAGTGTTAAACAGCCCATCAAAGGATATTTAATTAACCCGGCAACAACTCCAACATGACCGGAGCCGATTCCGGCAGCAAATCCGATACCAAGAGTATCATTGGAGCTCCTGCCCAAAACCACAAAAGAAGTGCCAGCTTCAATCTTGATCCTGAGATCATTACCACCAGTAACACTGGTGATCATAATTATGATCTCAATTTGGAGGTCACTCAAGAAATTCGTGATGATTCCGTCTCCGTCCATAGTATTCAGCCGGGGACGGAAGGAGGAGGAGGAGGAGAAGGAGAAGGAGATGAAGATCCTGATGAGATGGGTATGTTGGAGAGCAAGCAGTCAGCTGTTGGGTCCTCGTCCTTGTTTGGGAGCAGGAGTTCTCATCAGCATATCAAAAGCTTCGTTTCACTCTCCAACGTATCCGCCACTACGTCCCTCTCGTCGTGGACGAGGTTTGAACCGGTGGCTGATGCCTTGCAAGGGCTGAAATTCATCACCACCAAGTCTGGAGATGAGAGAGATGATTGGACTGCTGTAAAGAAGCGGTTTGACGAACTCACTACCTCTACCAAGGGTCTTCTTCACTATTCCAATTTTGGTGAATGTATAGGTAAGTTTGTAAAATTGGCTTTTGTATATATATATATATATGTCCATTCAAAAGAATCATGATTTGTTTATGTTTGTTTACATTTATATAATTACTATTAAGCTGATTTTTAAGAAGGGAATTAGGATTCTCCCTCATATGATGATATTTGTGAGCCCTCGTCGAAAGTTAAAAACGAGTACACTTTCTAGAAAATGGTTTTCAGGATAAGTTTTTCTTTTTTTTTTTTTTTTTTTTTTTTTTTGAAAATAAAGTTTTTCTTATTATTATTGTATAATAATATTTTATTTGAACTCTTTAATGATGACTTATTTAATGAAGGGATACTTCCACTGCTGTCCTTGTAATTTAAAATAATTATCATTAATCACTGTTTGTTTATTTATTTATTTTTTTTCAAGTTGACCCCGAAAGGGTCAAAAGTGTACTGAAACCTGTCATATTCAACGTTGAGGTTGGCTAGTAATATGCCTCTCCCACTTGCACATTTATAGATTGTAAGTTTAAAATATCTTCCATTTTTTAATTTTAAATTTATTATGAGAATACGGAGAATAAAATTGAGAGAGACCAATTTAAATAAGAAAAATTATTTTAATAGTATATGGAATAACATGGACAGCACTGCCTAAATTTGTCAGAGCCCCTTGGACTTAATCAATAATTTTCCAAACAATAAGGAATGGTTGTTATATTTACCCTATAAATAACGAAGATAATACATTTTTTTTCTTTGTTTTTTTATCTATATTTTCTTTTAAATAATAAAAATAACACAATTTTTTCTTTGTTTTTTTTTTTAAATCTATTTTACTATGACAGGCATAAAGGGCGACCCTGCAAAATTTATAGATGAACTATTTTGGACTGTTGCTCGGAAGCAAAAAATAAAAGGGGAATACATTAACAAGAAACAGCTGAAAAAATTATGGCACCAGATTTATGACGAAAGCTTTGGTTCTAGGCTCAAAACTTTCTTTGACATGTTGGTGTCCTGTCACAGCTTTTTCTTGTTCTTTTCATTTATCATCGCTAATTAATTAATTTAACTATGAGAATCTTAATTAATTTCTATGTATTACAATGAGTGATCATGCAGGGTAGATAAGGACGGTGATGGAAAAATCACAAAAGAGGAAATCAAAGAGGTACTTTTATTAACTTTTTTCACCAACCTCCGTGCTTATCTAGCGAAAGTCCAAAGAAAATGAATACTTCGTAACAAGCATCTGTGTCATATATATATATATATATATATATTTTTTGTTAAGCTTTTGATAATTTAATGATACATCACATAATAAATAATGGATGATTAAGATTATTATATTTTTTTATCTTTCATGTATCACTCAAACTTAAACTCTCTCATACGAAACTTAGTAAATACAAAAACTTAACAGAAAATTTTTACTCCTACGTAGCTCCTGCCAAGTAGATAATGCGGCCTTTTATTGTGTCTTTAACACAACAATTTATTAGCACTTCAATATTTCTAACAATATTACGAAAAATTGATGGGTGTAGATTATAAGTCTCAGTGCCTCTGCAAATAGGCTTCCCAACATTCAAAAACAAGCTGAGGAATATGCAGACGTGATTATGGAAGTATTAGACCCCCATAAAGATGGACACCTCAAGGTAATTTAAAAGTTAGTATTTTTTATTTGGATAGAAATTCTCATATTGATATGAAACATTTAGAGTTTTTATAAATTATAAGAAAATAAAAACAAATTTAGTATGGTAGATATATCTAATGGCTGAGAATTTATGATTGAAACCTTAATAAAGTACTAGACTTTGCATATAAAAAGTTCTCTTAATTTCGGATCATTTTTTTTTTCTTTTTTCGTAAAAAAAAAATTGCATTTTACATGGCTGGTGTTTAATGGGTTGAGCAGATTCAGAAGCTAGAAAAAATACTTCTGCAAACTCCAAAAAAATCTAAGAGGGTACTGCAGGAACTTAACCCAACACAGGAGAAGAATCTATTAAGGAGATGGTATCAGAGGGTTAAGTACTTTCTAATAAATCATTGGCAAAAGGTCTGGGTTTTGATGCTGTGGCTTGGAATTGTTTCGGGGTTATTTGCGTACAAGTTTGTGCAATATTATCGAAACGAAGATGCTTATGATGTGATGGGAAATTGTGTTTGCATCGCTAAAGGAGCAGCGGAGACACTTAAATTCAACATGGCTTTGATATTACTACCGGTCTGCCGCAACACCATTACTTGGCTCAGAAACAAGACCAAATTGGGAGTAGTTGTGCCCTTCGACAACAATTTAGATTTTCATATGGTAACAACTTAAACTTAGAATGCTTTGCTGATTTAAGCTCTTATTGAGTTTTTAAAATACCAACATTATAGATTCAATATTAGATTAGTTACAAACTTCCATCCAAACTTAGTAAAATATATAGTTTACTAGTATTTGATTTTATCAAGTCAAGGATTTTGATACATATGATTTGTAGGTGATTGCTGCTGGAATTGCCATTGGAGTTATATTACATGGTGGAGCTCATCTAACATGTGATTTTCCGAGACTTATTCACGCAACAAATAAAGCATACGAACGAATGAAACCTTATTTTGGGGAGAAGCAACCGCAGAACTATTGGTGGTTTGTGAAGGGAGTAGAAGGGTGGACAGGTATAATAATGGTGGTTTTGATGTCCATAGCATTCACATTAGCCAATCCTTGGCTTAGACGTAACAAGCTCAAAGAAAAGCTCCAAAAAAAGCACAAAACCATGCCCAAACTTTTCGAAAGACTCACTGGCTTTAATGCCTTTTGGTACGCGCACCATTTATTTGTAATTGTCTATGTCCTCCTAATTGTTCATGGCATTTACCTCTACCTCATCAAGCCATGGTATCAAAAAACGGTGAGCTCTTACTTGTCTTTTAATTTGATCTATATTATCAATCTTAGATTGAATGCCGAATTTCTAAATATTGTTTGATAAGAGATATCTCTAATGCTAGCTATTATGCATTTTTGAGCTTCTATTTGTGACACATCAATCATTTTTATAAATATGGGTCTATTTTGGTATTAAATATGGATCCACTTTAGCAAAAGAATTATAGAGATATATGTTTTCTTATCCAATGCAATTATTTAAACCAAATATGTATTTAACTTTTGACCAATCAACATAATATATGTGTCTTTTTCTCTCTCCTTTTATATTTTACAATTAAGATGATAGAAAGTAGAGATAAATCTATATTTTTTATTGTTTAGAAAAGGGTGAAAAATCCTATTTAAACTTTATTGAAAATTTCTCAATTGAGAAACTCATATCCATATTCTTTAAAAAAAAATTTGTCACATTAGCTCTATATTTAGGTTAAATAATTACATTGGAGATGCTTTTTTGACTTATTAACTGTTCATATACATAATTGTATTGGAGATAGTTTAAGATTATCATGCAAGTTAGTTATAAATTAAAAATCTATCATGTATTGATTTTTGTGCTAAACATGGTAAATTTGATGATATCTACTATTAGTGGTTTGAGATTTATCTTTTTCTATTTAATATTTTTAAATGCAGTTGCTCAATTGTTTTGTGTTTAGCACAAAAAGTAGTTTAGTGAAGAATCATGATCTAATAAGTATATTCACATATATTGTTATGATTTTTGACTTGATTTTCACTTTTATTACAGACATGGATGTACGTGATGGTTCCGGTCATACTTTATGCTTATGAGAGGTTGATTAGAACCTTTAGATCAAACACCAAGCCAGTTCGAGTTCTCAAGGTTATACTACTAATTCTTAGTTTCCCATCAAAGTTAAAAGCAATTAAATAGTCTGATCAAATGTTCTGATTTCCCAAGTGATATTCATTTTTGAGATATACTGATAATATTTTTGACAAACATATTGAAGGCCATTGTTTACAATGACGTCTTGGCATTGCACATGTCCAAACCTAAGGACTTCGAATATGAGAGTGGACAATATGTGTTCATCAAATGCTCTGAGGTCTCGCCTTTTGAATGGTAAATATGTATTTCAAGAAATTTCTTTTAAGAGTATTCTTAACATCTATTGTTTAAAACTACATGTTAAATATTCAATAATAAAGTTATTAATAATATCATGACTACTTCCATCACCATTAACCAAAGAAATTGACACTAAATCACCAAAAATTAATGTGAACAGGCACCCATTTTCCATCACTTCAGCACCCGGAGACGACTACCTTAGCGTTCACATTCGAAATCTTGGTGATTGGACAGGCCGAATCAAAACCGTCTTCTCCGATAGCGTTGAAGGAGGAAGCAACACCAGGTAATATTTAAGTTACCGTTATTACTGGTTCTCAAAAATTTGATTCCTAGCTAGAGTTATATAACCTGATGAGTACATTTAATCCTTATAATCAATTTTAATGAGAAGAAGAATATAAAATAAAAGAATTTTAATCATTTCTATTTAATAATATTAATATAAATAACAAAATCTTTTAAATTTCAGTAAAACTTTAAATAAGTAAAATAATCTTCAAATATTTCTCTTATATTTGTGTGCCAATGAAAATTGCAGACGAACAATTAAGATCGATGGTCCATATGGATCACCAGCACGAGATTATAAAGATTACGATGTGGTTTTACTAATAGGGCTAGGAATTGGAGCCACCCCTATGATCAGCATCGTTAAGGACATCATCAATAACATACAAAGACGAGAAGACAACTTAGAATCAGCCGTAGAAAGTGGCAACTACAAAACAAAGAAAGTTTATTTCTACTGGGTTACAAACAAACAGAGCTCTTTTAATTGGTTCAAAGAGATCATGAACGAAGTGGCTGAAGTGGATAGGACGGGTGTGATAGAACTCCATAATTACTGCTCTAGTGTTTTTGAAGAAGGTGATGCTAGGTCAGCCATGATTTCTGTGCTCCAGTCTCTACACCATGCAAAGAAGGGTGTGGATGTGGTGTCCGAGACCCGAGTCAAATCCCATTTCGGCAAACCAAACTGGCTTCGAGTTTACAAGAACATTGCTAGCCACCATCCAAATTCCACCATTGGTCAGTTTTTTTTTTTTTTTCCCCTCAAAGTCATTCTTTCTAAATAAAAGAATCTGAAAAAAACCTTAAAATGAAAAATAATACCACTGAACTCTAATTTTTAATATAACAAAAATAATAATTTCATATTAATTTCATTTTCAGAGGGTATTTTGATAATATCTTTTCTCTGAAACATATGTTTCTATTTTAATTTTATACACATATCAATACTCATTCATTTTATATAATGTGAAAATCCATGCCTTAATTTCGTCATTAAATATGCTTTTTCAAGTTAATTTCAAAGTCACTTATAATCAAATAGAGTTATTATTATCATCATCATCATCAAGTGTGATGCAGGAGTTTTTTACTGTGGGAATCCCCGATCAGTAAAAGAGTTAAGGCAAATAGCTAATTTGGAGTCCTCTGACAAGACCACCAGCAGTATCTTCGAATTTCATAAAGAAAACTTTTAAGCAAGAAGAATATGATGAGGAAGGTGAGAAAATGCAATCCGGAGAAAAAGTCTGTGCTTAGAAATATTATAGCATGCATTGATCCGTCAACATATATCCTTTTAAGTAAATAGAGTGGTATGTGTTTTAGACGAATTGTAAGTATTTTGCATCCATATATATATCTAAACTCAAATATTGTTGGGTTCTTCATTGTGTTAAAATTCTATGAATTAGTAATTGATTATGTATTGGTTTGTCAATAGTCGGATGATTGTTGCACGTGTCTGAATTTCCTTTTTACTTCGACTACTTTTCTTGATTGTGTTTATTTTATGCCTGTTTAAGAAATATTAATTAATTATTTTTAATCTCAAAATCAATCTTCAGACAGAATTTTGTAATAGTCTCCTATATAATTGAGTAGGTTGCCTCATAGATTTTAACTTATAAATTGATTTGTTTTTATAATTTGTATTATGCTGCATTGCTTTTGCTTTCCACGAGCTGTTTTGGAAAAGATAAGGATGCTGCATTTGATTTTATTTTTTCATAGCCACCCATCCTTCCTTCCTTCTTCATGTCTGACGAAGAAAAATCGGCCTCAAACCCATTTCAGTTTCTCCTGCATAGGTTTTAGCTCCATTAGATCAATGCGTATTCTCCTGAACAATGAACGTTGATTCGAGTTCAATTCCATTGGATCTACAAGCCCATAAAGAAATTTTTTTAGTATAAGGTCTACAATGATCTAGTTTGTATCATATACCCACAATTCCATAGTAGAGGCAATCCACTTGATTATGGGCCTTTACCATCAAGTCTTATATGTTATATGGATTAGAATATGGGCCTTTATAATCTTAAAAAGTTTTCTATCGGTACATCATCCATTTAATTAATATTGTATGATCTAACTAATCACCTCATCAAAGCATAGAATACCGTACATTTCATTTTGTATATAGAGAGAGAGAGAGAGATGTACTCTCTTATACAAGAAAGAAATTGATTAAAGGATTTATATATTTAATTTGTCATTTTCTTCTCATTCAAGATGTAAGATTGGATACAACAAAACTTAGTAATTGTATAACTGGATTCTTTAATTTATTACACAATATCTTGTATATAGTCCAAATTATTAGATTATAAGAGTTGGGAGTGTGAAGATTTGAAAATCATATTATTGAACTCATCAACTAAATACATATATTTCAAGTGAGGTGAATAAGAACTAAGAACTTCTTGAGGAAACCTCCTCATAAAACAATTTTTTCAAAATGATACCAAACTTGTATTGCTTTAATTTTTTGTTGTTGCTCACAAGATTTTGGATTTAAGTATTATCGATATCAAAGTGGAAAAGCATTTGATTCATATTACATAGAATCTAATAAACAAGTTTAGCTAACTCATAGCTATATAGTATATAAGACATTTGGTAAATCGAATAGAATTATTGAGCAAATTATTATTTTTATATAATTACAAGATAAAATCGAAAATTTATTAACACCGATGTTAGGGTTCTATCGCAAGCTAACAAGATTATAGGTTATATGCGATTTGAAAATCTATTTCTATAATAAATGGAGATATTTATTCTTACAATAAGAGAGCAAAACTCTATATACATACTAATAAATACGTATGGTGAGATTGGATTTGAAAAACAATTACGAATGTAAAGAAAAAGTGCCCTAATTACTTGCATTATGAATGAATGTGTATTATGTAAACTAATTAATCATTGATTTATATTGATTTCAATATATATATATATATATGTATATTGAATTACATTTAATAAGAAGAATACTCTTCACAAGTGGCCTTGACATACATGCATGAATGTTGATAATACATACATATATATACATATATATAATGCACTAATCACTTGCATTATGAATGAATGTTCATTATATAAATTAATTAATCATTGACTTATATTGATTTCAATATATATATATATATTGAATTACATTTAATAAGAAGAATACTCTTCACAAGTGGCCTTGACATACATGCATGAATGTTGATAAATAAGAGAGCAAAACTCTACATACACATATGTTGATAAATATGCATGGTGGGACTTGAATCACAATTACAAATGTAAAGAAAAAGCGTACTAATCACTTGCATTATGAGTGAATGTTTTATTCATTTATATTGATTTTAATATATATATATATATATATTGAATTACATTTAATAAGAAGAGTACTCTTCACAAGCAACCTTGACATAGATACATGTATGCTGATAAATACAATTGGTGGGCCTTGAACCACAATTACGAATGTAAAGAAAAGGTGCATTAATCACTTGCACTATGACTAGATATTCATTGTGTAAATCAATTAATCATTGATTTATATTGATTTTAATATATATATATATATATAACTTTTATAATCAGAACGTCCTAACTTTAAAAAGTAAAGACCAACCAATCAAATTTATTCATTCCATTTGGATTAAATAGGAAAAATAATTTGTTTTAGGAGAGAGAATACAATAGATGAATTTAATTGGTTAGTTCTTACTTTTTAAAGTTAGGACGTCCTAATTATAGAAACACTATACATATATATTGAATATATATATATGTGTGTATAGAATTACATTTAATAAGAAGAATACTCTTGACAAGTGGCCTTGACTTACTATCTATAAATACCTCCTACTAAGTAATTTTAATTATCCTAACAATCAAACTTCGAAAGCTTATTCATACAAAGCAAAGCCAAAAACTCTTAGCAAGTAGATGGTAAATAGGCTTATCTTTGTTTTGATAGGTGTTTTATTAATTTTGTTTATGTTATTTACTTTTTTTTTTCTTTGTTGTAGGAAAGTCCTAGCAACCAGGATCAATCTTTACTTAAGATTGGACCATGAGGTGGTAAAGGGGGATCTGAATGGAACTATACTGCGAAGAGTGGAATTGCAGAGATAATAATCAACCATGGATGGACAGTTGATTCTCTCAACTTTAAAGGTGTTGATGAAAATAACAATGGTGCTTACTCACAAAAATTTGGAGGTAAAAGTGGAGATGTCACAAAGGTAATTATTTATTTAATTATCTTACACACACACACACACACACTCTCTCTCTCTCTCTCTCTTTCAAAAAATTTTAATTAATTTACATTGGTTTTCAATTTTTTCCATAAATTAAAATTTTGTGTAGATTGTGATTGAATGGCCCAAAGAATACTTAATATCAATAAGTGGCATGTATTCAATGTACGAAGGCCATTTAGTTGTTACATCTCTAAACTTCCACACAAATCGGACTAAATATGGACTTTATGGTCGTACAACTGGCACTGCTTTCGAGATGCCTCTTGAAGATCAAGCTATTGTTGGATTTTTTGGAAGAGCTGGTCAATACCTTGAGCTGATTGGGGTCTATCAAAAGGTTTCCTCGAATACAATTATAATCATCCAGGTGAAGTTATTATTATAGTTTTACTTATGCAATTAATGCAACAACATATTTGGTCTACTTAATAATTTTTTAAAAAGTTTCCTATGTTGAGAACGATTCAAATATAAAATATTATCAAATTGAATGATCGCTCTTTCCCCAATCCGTATTGAATAATTCTTACAACCATTTTCTTTATGAAAATAGCACAACGCAGGAATAACAATGAGCATGGACCTTCTACGAGAAGTAGGGCCTTGGGGAGGAAATAAAGGTAAAGCATGGGATGATGGCCTTTTTGGTGGTATCGATCAAATTGATGTGCATGTAGGAAATGGAGTTGTTCATGCAATACAATGTTGATATCGTGCCAACGATGGCAAGTCAGTCTTGTCCACCAAGCAAGGTGGAGAAGGTGCCACTACTATATCTAGAGTAAGAGATGGAATTCTATTGCGCTCTCATTAGGTTGTATATAGCTAATGTATATATGTCATCAAAATGTTGCATTAATGTTGTAATTAATACATATTATTTCAATTTGAAGACAAACAATATCTTAATACAGACCATTATATTTACGAAAGGAATAAAAAAAAATTATAAAAATCCTCACATACTAATGTATGTATTAATCTGAACATTAAATACTTTGATTTTAGATGTCATCCACAACATATCAACATTGGTTTTACTTTCTTAAAGATTTTGTGTACTTAAATCACTTATCGATATAGTTATGTATATATGTAGGTGTTAATTATTTGGAATTTGGACTATTACAGATTAAGCTGGAGAACATCTCAAATGAGTACTTAATTGGTATCATGGGGTACTATGGGCCCATTGATGGAAATTGTTGCACAGAGGTGGTGCACTCTATTTCGTTGTACACAAACAAAAGAAAATATGGACCATTTGGAACTGAAATCGGAATATTCTTCAGCTCTCCTATGTCTAATGCAAAGGTGGTTAGGTTTCATGAAAAAAGAAGCGATCATCTGGACGCAATAGGTGTTAATGTGGAATATCTCTAAACATCAAACCATATACATATAGGTGCATGGCAAGTCAATGCCATTCTAATGGCCTCAAATAAATAAAACTTGCCTTGATTGTGTGGTTATGTTTGTGTTTATGTGGGGTGATGCCATGTAATTGGTTGAAATAAACTATAAAGCTTGTCGTGATGCTTTTGTGATGTTATTGTTGTTCTATAATTTGGTTATGTATCAAGTATCTTGTGAAATAAATAGAAAATTAGCTTTTTATTATCGTCCATGTTTATAATTTGTTGATATGGATAATTTTGTTTTTGTGTTTTACGATTGGGCTCATCAACAATAATCAACTCCATAAGAAGGTCTGAAACAGGCAAGATAAAAAGAGTGGTTATATTTCCATCCCTCTAAAATTGTATACACCCTTTAATTTATACGTTTTTAATATTTCAATATTACTTTTAAATTAAATTATTAACACTTTAATTAAAAGATGATATTTTTATTATTATAATTAAATTTGAATACTCCAACATTAAATCCCAATAAGTAACTTGGTTTGTTTTAATAAAGGTTAGTAAAAAATAAAAGTTTTTTGTTGTGTTTTTAAAGGTTTTATAAATGACGAAAATGGAGGTTTAGATTTAAAGGGTTTTGTGTTTTTTTTTGGGTTAAAGCTTTGTTTGAATGAAAATGGAGATTTTTAGTTCTGTTTGATAGTTGTATAGAATTTTGAGTGAAAATGAGAGAACATAAGTTGGAAAATATAAGAACATGAAACAAAATATCAAAGCAAGCTTAAAATATAAAGTTTGACTTTTTTTAATGTTTTAATTTAATTAATTTAATTATCTTTATAATTATTTACCAATAATATTTAAAAGATAAATAAATGAATGGACATAATTAGTAATATATAGGGTATATTTATAGAATATAAATTTTTAAAAATCTTAATGGGGTGTTAATACAAAAAGGGGTGTATATACAGTTTTTAAGGGGTGGAAATATGGCCCTCAAATAAAATCCCACAACAAGAAGTTAAGGCCCACCTTTCCTCTCCTATAAATAGCCCATTACCTGATCTTCTTTTGTTTTTGACTTTGGTTGTTCTTGGGAAGTGTTAAGTGGGCCATGTACAGATGCAGCAGTAAGATTTTAGGCCTGGCCTGTATCAAGTGATCAAACCTTGTTGGACCTCAAAATTTAATGCGTCCGCCCATTGGACACCTCGAATTGTTCAAGCTTTTTATGTATTGACTTCAAATTTTTGGAGGCTACTGCATTGTAAGCAATTTCTTTTGGGTGTATATAATTGTAATTAGTATGTACGGTTAACAATTGTTTGGTTGTATGAAATTTAAGATACAAGATTAATGAATACTCATAGTAATTTACAGTCTAAATTTCATGTATTTTTTCATTCTCATTGCAAGTTAATCAACTTGCATATTTTGTTTGTTGAACCCTTACCGGAATGCGTAGGTAAAGATCGTATAGTCGATAAAGATTAATAGTAACTGGTATTTTCCTTGTTAATAACATGTCCTTTGTGTCATGTCCAAGATTTAGCGGGGGAAGCTAATTAGGTTTGCAGAGAGGATTTGGATCCTTTCCTGAGCTGACAATTTTCATTATTCTTTTAAAACATGTGATAATGATCAATTGCACTAATCACTAAATTAGAATTCTACTAAAAAAAGAATGCACAGATCCCACACATGTTGTAAATAAGGTACACATAATTTAATTCTTAACCAATGTAATACTAACTGAAATTCATTATAAATCAATTAAATTTTGTTTCTCTTACTAAGATTCTAGATTTATTCCCTCTCATTAAACCCATTTAATGCTTTAACTCCTAGTGTAGAGACTACAGCGGTAGGTACGTAACATCAATTTATATATGCAACTTACAAGATCAATTTGATGTATATTCAAACAAATCCTAACTTCTGCTTTTTTATATGCAACAATTAATTTACTTTTCTTTAATAAAAAAAGGTAAAAGGTGACAAGGGCATCATTAACTTGTTAGTTTTTTGAATTTTCAAGCTAAGAATAAGCTACAGTTATGTTTACTAAATAATTGCCATCTGTTTCCAAAAGGAGAACCTTGCTTGCATTTGCTTTACAAAAAGCTCTGTACCGTCTCACATCTTGAAGTAGGTATACATTAACGGTTGCAAGTTTAGAATCAAAATGGTTCTCTGCAATTTTTACAAGCTTCTTATGCTACAGAACTTGTAATTTTGGTATATATGTTTGAGCTTCATAGAAATGAATATTTTTGTTCCCCATAGGCACTTATAAGACAACATCAGTGTGCTAAATCGGAAGGTTTTTCATTAAAGAAATTAAACAAAATAGAAAAATAATGTATTCCTAATTTCATTCCGAGAATCATTGTATAGAAAGACATTTGTTGTCAGAAAAAGCAAAATTAATTGAAGATGAATTTATTTCTTTACAAAACATATGGCTGGTATCTTCTTTTGAAAAGCAATAGACAGGTTTATAGAAGGATATAAGATAGATACTTATAGACAAAGGTTTATTCATTGTGTAAATTAATTAATTAATATATTGATTTTAAATATATATGTATGTATGTATGCAAGTGTATGTATGTATAGAATTAAATTTAATAAGAAGAATACTCTTGACAAGTGGCCTTGACTTACTATCTATAAATACCTCCTGCTAAGTAGTTTTGAATATCCCAGCAATCAAACTTCCAAAGCTTATTCATACAAAGCAAAGCCAAAAACTCTTAGCAAGTAGATGGTAAATAGGCTCTTATCTTTGTTTTGATAGATGTGTTATCAATTTCGTTTATGTTATGTATGATATTTACTTCTTTTTTTTTTTCATTTGCTGCAGGGAAGTCCTAGCAACCAGGATCAATCTTTACTTAAGATTGGACCATGGGGTGGTAAAGGGGGATCTGAATGGAACTATACTGCAGAAAGTGGAATTGCAGAGATAATAATCAACCATGGATCTACCGTTGATTCTCTCACTTTCAAAGGTGTTGATGAAAATAACAATGGTACTTACTCACAAAAATTTGGAGGTAAAGGTGGAGATGCCACAAAGGTAATTATTTATTTAATTATCTTACACACACACACACTCTTTCAAAAGATTTTAACTAATTTACATTGGTTTTTAATTTTTTCCATAAATTAAAATTTTGTATAGATTGTGATTGAATGGCCCCAAGAATACTTAATATCAATAAGTGGCACGTATTCAATGTACGGAAGCCATTTAGTTATTTCATCTCTAGACTTCCACACAAATTGGACTAAATATGGACCTTATGGTCGTACAACTGGCACTACTTTCAAGATTCCTCTTGAACACCAAGCTATTGTTGGATTTTTTGGAAGAGCTGGTCTATACCTTGATGCGATTGGGGTCTATCAAAAAGTTTCCTCAAAGCCAATTGTAATCATCCAGGTGAAGTTATTATTATAGTTTTACTTATGCAATTAATATGATAACATATTTGGCCAACTTCATATTTTTTTGAAAAGTTTCTTGCATTGAGATCGATTCAAATATGAAATATTATTAAATTGAATTATCATTCTTTCCCCAATCCATACTGAATAATTCTTATAACCACTTTCTTTATGAAAATAGCGCAATACAGGAATTACAATGAGTATGGACCTTCCACGAGAAGTAGGGCCTTGGGGAGGAAACAAAGGTAAACCATGGGATGATGGCCTTTTTGGTGGGATCGATCAAATTGATGTGCATGTTGGAAATGGAGTTGTTCATGCAATACAGTGTCAATATCGTACCAAAGATGGCAAGTCAGTCTTGTCCACTAAGCAAGGTGGAGGAGGTGCCACTACTATGTCTAGAGTAAGTGATGGAATTCTATTGCCCTCTCATTAGGTTATATATAGCTAATGTATATATGTCATCAAAATGTTGCATTGATGTTGTAATTAATACATTTTATTTCAATTTGAAGACAAATAATATCTTAATACAGACCATTATATTTACAAAAGGAATAAAAAAAAAATTATAAAAATCCTCACATACTAATGTATGTATTAATCTGAACATTAAATACTTTGATTTTAGATGTCATCTACAACATATCAACATTTGTTTTACTTTCTTAAAGATTTTGTGTACTTAAATCACTTATCGATATAGTTATGTATATATGTAGGTGTTAATTATTTGGAATTTGGACTATTCAGATTAAGCTGGAGAACACCTCAAATGAGTACTTGGTTGGTATCATGGGGTACTATGGGGCCATTGATGGAAATTGTTGCACGAAGGTGGTGCGCTCTATTTCGTTGTACACAAATAAAGGAAAATATGGACCATTTGGGACTGAAATTGGAACATTCTTCAGCTCTCCTGTGTCTAATGCAAAGGTGGTTGGGTTTCATGGAAAAAGAAGCGATTATCTGGACGCAATAGGTGTTCATGTGGAATATCTTTGAACATCAAACCATATATGTATTTATATATATAGGTCCATGGCAAGTCATTGCCATTCTAATGGCCTAAAATAAATAAAACTTGCCTTGATTGTGTGGTTATGTTTGTGTTTGTGTGGGGTGATCATATGCCATTTAATCGGTTGAAATAAACCATAAAGCTTGTCGTGATGCTTTTGTGATGTTATTGTTGTTCTATAATCTGGTTATGTATCAAGTGTCCTGTGAAATAAATAGAAAGTTAACTTTTTATTATTATCCATGTTTATAATTTGTTGATATGAATAATTTTGTTTTTGTGTTTTACGGTTGGGCTCATCAACAATAATCGACTCATAAGAAGGTCCAAAATAGGCAAGATAAAAAGAGTGGCTATATTTTCATACCTCTAAAATTGTATACACCCTTTAATTTATACGTTTTTAATATTTCAATATTACTTTTAAATTAAATTATTAACATTTTAATTAAAAGAGGATATTCTTATTGTTATAATTAAATTTAAATACTCCAACATCGAATCCCAATAAGAAACTTGGTTTATTTTGATAAAGAGTAGTAAAAAATAAAAGTTTTTTGTTGTGTTTTTAAAGGTTTTATAAATGACGAAAATGAAGGTCCAGATTTGAAGGGTTTTGTGGTTGTTTCTTTTTGGTTAAAGCTTAGTTTGAATGAAAATGGAGATTTTCAGTTTTGTTTGATAGTTGTATAGAATTTTGAGTGAAAATGAGAGAATATAAGTTGGAAAAGATAAGAACATGAAACAAAATATCAAAACAAGCTTAAAATATAAAGTTTGACTTTTTTTAATGTTTTAATTTAATTATTTTTATAATTATTTACCTATAACATTGAAAAGATAAATAAATGAATGGGCATAATTGGTAATATATAGGGTATATTTATAGAATATAAATTTTTAAAAATCTTAATGGGGTGTATATACAGTTTTTAAGGGGTGGAAATATGGCCACTCAAATAAAATCCCACAATAAGAAGTTAAGGCCCACCCTCCTCTCCTATAAATAGCCCATTACCTGATCTTCTTTTGTTTTTGAATTTGGTTGCTCTTGGGAGATGTTAAGTGGGCCACGTGCAGGAGCAGCAGTAAGATTTTAGGGTCGGCCTGTATCAAGTGATCAAACCCTGTTGGACCTCAAAATTTAATGCGTGGTCCAGTCCGCCCATTGGACACCTCGAATTGTTCAGGTTTTTTATGTATTGCCTTCAATGGTCAACCGACTTAGAGGACTTGACCAATCTACCTCCTTTTATTTTTAATTTATCTGGTCTGGAAATTTTTGCTGAAATCATTATTTAAGAAAGTTTAAATCTTTATAATGAATTGTTTTAATTGAAAAGAAAAAAAAGTTTCAAAGGTATAGACATTTAATATATTTAACGAAAGTTGATGGATTTGATTAACTAGGTTGACTGATTATTTTATTTGTTTTGTTTTTAGCTATCAACTTTTTTTTTTTTTATTAATATTAGTTTATGTAAGTTAAATTCATGAAAATAGTAGAGGCATATATCATCTACAAAAATCCATAAATTCATTGATTAATCAATGTGATTGGTGAGGTTGTAACTGGTCGATGATTGTTGTGGATTATGAAGAATGTGAATGTTTGATAATTTAGAGTGTTGTTGTTGATGCTAGTTTTAAATTAGTTTATCACATGCATCATCGCTTTTTGAGTTATATAATCATCAGAATAATTAATAAATATATATTCTATCCTAAAATTAAAAAGGAAAAACAAATTTTGTTGAATTTTTCATAGTTAGTTCTTTTTATATGGTTTCTAGAATCATAGTGGGATTCTCTAACAAACTAACTAAAAATTATAATATGGCATCAAGAGTTGTACATGTATCACCTATAAAGAAATTTTCTATCATTTTCTTTTTAATAACTATTATTTTTGGAAAAGATAAATCTATAGCTTTTGACTGCGTTGGTGCTTATGAGGAAATTTAAATTCATAAGTCCAAGAATATTTTGCTAACCTATTATGGTTGTTTTTCAGTCTGAATATTGATCCAATAAATACTAATACATGTCAAAACTATAAAAATCCCTAACTAATAAAAAACAAAAATAAAGTTCTCTTAACACAAAACCTTGATTGACTTGAATATTAGGCTGGACGGAAGGAAGCAAGCAAATGAATTAACTTCTAAGATTGTGAGGTTCTTTGCCAAATCATGGTCCGGATCGCATTCGGGCCAGCTTTCGAGGCTCCATTGGTTTAGGGAGGCATAGGCCAACCCAACAAACAGTGCAATTGTGAAGAGAGAGTTCACATTAATTAACAAGATCATCTAGTGCTTTTTGATGGACTTCTATGCAGCCTTTCTTGTTGTCTTCCTTTGGACGTGAAAGTACTTTAACAAGGTATTCTGGTGCTATTTCCTGCACCAAAAGTACCGAGCAATGACAAAATTCATGCAAGAAATCAAATTTTAACAAATCAACCATATATTCCTAAACTGCGTGGGAGGGACATAGCCAGAATTGGAAAAACACCTGAAGCCATTGAGCCCATTTCCAACCACATCCAAAAGTTATCTCAACAGTAAAAATTGAATAATACAGATATATGGAACTTTTTAAGATTACATAAAGCCTGATTCTAAGAGTAGAGATACTCTCCTAAACTTATTTTTTACCTTGATTTCTTGTAAGAAGAATTTGGATTTAAATGATGCCTGAGAGAGGAAAAAAATGAGTCATTCATTATTTTTTATGTTGATGTGTTATAAAATTATAAAAAGTTTAGGGAAAAAAAGATTAGGAGAGAATTCCTAACTCTTATTTTAATCCATACAGCATAGAGACTGGACGATAAAGGTGCATAATCTAGTGCAATTACAAATAATATATAGGCTTGGTTGAACACACTTGCATCTTTCATCTTTGTGGAATTTTGGACTGATAGTGTTAGGATACAAAATCCACCGAAACTTCACGTAATCTAAAAAGTGTTTTTTTTTTTTTTTTTTGTTTCTTTACTTGAATGCTAATACCTTACTTGATAAAGAATTATCTGAACCTATCAAAATGCATTATTATAGCGTGACTCAGATTACTACTCTAATCATTGGAAAATAACAACTTATGAGTTAGATCATGTGATAATGAATTTTAAGTGATACCATTGTATTAATATACCTAACATTCCTCCAACGGAAATTAAGCAAAATATTGAAGGAAAAGAGAGCATACAGAAAATTAAAGAAATAACAATAAAATATAAAAAAAGAAAGAGATAGAACACTATCAAACAATGAAGGCAAAAGCAATGAACAATTGAAGTTGAGTGTAGTTCAACTCCATGACGTCTGCAAGCCCATGAAAAAATTGTTTTAGAACAGTAGCGATCTATAATCTAGTTTATATAGTTTTTTTCTTTTTGAAACTTATAATCTAATTTATATGATATAAAACTCCATAGTAGCAGCCCACAAAATATGTTGAGTTCAGTATAATATACAGTCTCGTCCAAAGAAAATGTTGAATCTTGGACTTAATAACTAGTTGTGCAATAATGGGTGAGCAGAGCTTTGGAGGATCTTCTATATCTAGCCACAGGAACTCCACAATTTCATAAAAGAATAATGTTACGCTTTCTAAAAATTTGTCAAAAAATTTTACCCATGCGATGTGACAAGTTGATTTGTAGTCACTGTATTAATTTTGAAATGATGTATTGATAATGTGGTAATTATATATAAACTTGCCACATTATTTGGACAATGAATTTGAATAAATTTTTGAGTAGCGTAACATTATTCTTCCACAAAAATGTCTGTTCAAACAAGTCAACAAGCCGACATATTAGTATTTGATTATAGGGCTTTAGCTTCAAGTCCAAAAATTATTTAAGAACAGTAAAGATCTATAATCTAGTTTATATTATATAAAGCTCCATAGTAGAGGCCCATGAAATATGCTGAGTTCAGTATAATATACAGGCTCGGTAAAATATTTTCTTTTTGATGAGTCCCTCTTTTTCTTTAATACCTATTTGTATAACTGCACATCAGTTAACCCAATAGTAAATCAACTTTGCTTCAGTTCTATTGGGGGAAATTTAAACCTTTGCCAACTTGATTGAGCCCAACATTCAAAGCAATTGGAATTAATTTCAATTGGTGTCCAAAATGGTGTCCATAAAAGCTCATCCCCAAAGGGTATGGGCCCAGGCCCTTTCAATTGATTAAAATAAGCTGAAAAAGATGCCATTATCCTTTTGAAAAAGAGCGAGAAGAGCCTAATTTGAAAAGGCAGCAGCAAATCCACATGACATCAGAATATCATTCCTTTTTGTCACCTAGGAGCAGAGAAATCAGGCCTAAGAGTAGGCTTGTAACTGACACGCAATAGGCGCTAGAAGGTAGGTGAGAAAAGGAAGTGCACTCTCTATGTGCCACGTGTCTCCAAGAGCCAGCCAACCAAAGATAGGGAGCCATACGTCCCCTGAGATTGAACAAGTCAAACAAATGGGCAGAAAACATGAACATGATGAAAACGGCCCGACCAAGGGAGGTGTCAAGAGACATGGTGCAGAGGAGCCAGCTAAGGGGACGTAGAGGAAAAGTTGACCAGGAAAAAGAGGGAAATGAACCCTAATAAAAGGAAGGCGAGTATAAAAGACATCCATTGTTCAGTAGGAGGACAAAAAAAAGCATACACAGTCCTAAAACATTAAGAGAATGATACTGTTCTTACAAGCATTGTATTGAATAGTAAGGGGTGAAAATTGTGGGTTTTTCATCTATGTGTGAGTTGATCTTTACCATATGAAAGCTACTCATCGGATCATTCCATCAGTATTCTATCTCGTTTGATTTTGATTATCTCCTGAACTAATACTAGTACTAAAATAAAAATAAAAATAAATCACAATCGATTTAATAATGAAGTGATCATGACATATTGGAATTTCTTTAAATCTTCCACCACGTTTTTCTCGCATTAAGCAGTATTTCATATCCCTTCATCACAACCACAAGGTCTACAATTAACCAAACACAAAAATTGATATCACAATTTATTATCTGAAATTGCTATCACAACTATTATGCATCACCTAGATACAAAACAAAAATTGAGTTGTTAGACGGTCCTCTGCCAATTTATCTTACTACTTTATTATTGTTTTCAAAATTTGACATTATTGTTACAATTTTAAATGGCAATTTATTAACCTCATGAGAATGGCTTCATCACAAATTTTTATTGCATCAAACATAAATTTTAATCAACTAAAACTACTAATCTATAACAAACTTCAAAAGCTTATTCATACAAAGCAAACCCAAAAACTTTTAGCAAGTAAATGATAAATAGGCTTATCTTTGTTTTGATAGGTGTTTTATTAATTTCGTTTATGTTATTTGCTTCTTCTTCTTTTTTTTTCTATCTTTACCATAGTGAAGTCCTAGCAATTAGGATCAATCTTTACTTATGATTTGACCATGCAGTGGTAAAGGGGGATTTGAATGCAATGATACTAGTATACTTTTCATAAGGTCATGGGTTCTACATCCACTCTTCCGTTAAAAAATTTTGGGCGTCCCTCTCATCTTATACGTGGGTTGTTTTTTCATCTGTGTGGTTTGATCTCTTCCATATAAAAGTTATTTCCTAAGTCGTGCTACTAGTATTCTATCTCACTTAACTCCAACTATCCTTGGATTAGTGCTAATACCAAAATAAAAATAAAAATAAATCACAATCGATTTAATAATGAAGTGATCACGACATATTGGAATTTTCTTTAATTCTTACACCACTTTTTCTCGTATTAAAAAGTATTTCAAATCTTATTTTCCAAAAAATAAAAAAAATTATTTCAAATCCCTTCATTTAAATCACAACCACAACTAGCCAAACACTTGTACACACCATGTACCACAATTTATTATCTGAAATTGATATCACAACTATTATGTGTCACCCAGATACAAAACAAAAATTGAGTTGTTGGACGGTCCTCTGCAGTGTATCTTAGTCCTTAATTTATTATTGTTTTCAAAATTTAACATTATTGTTACAATTTTAAATGGAAATTTATTAACCTCATGAGAATGGCTTGCCCACAAATTTTTATTGCATCAAACATAAATTTTAATCAACTACAACTACTAATCTACAATAACTGGTTACAGTGCTCCATCATTTTTTAGATTTTAGGCTTTTTTTTTTTTTTTTTCAACGTACAATTTTTTAGATTTTTAGGCTTGCGCTGCTATATAAATTCACTTTAGTTATTAATTATTAGATTCGAGTAATCATGAAAATTAAAAGTTTAAAAGAATTTTAAAAAATTAAGGAAAAGTTATACTATATAAATTCTATATAATGATTAAATCCATTTTTTTTTTTAATTCTTTTGTTGATTGTGACCATCAAGAAAATTACTTGTCTTATGCGCTACCTAAACCATGTCACAGGCCTCGAACTACTTGAAAAAGCATAATTATCGTAGATAATCCCAAAAAAATTATTATAATTTATAAAAGTATTCATTTTATTATTTATAATTTTATTTTTATTTAAAATCCTCTCTCATATTAAAAAATTAATAAAAAATATCTATTTTATCTTCTATAACTTTAACATCAATATGTGGTTATCAGATATATTGTTTTCATTTCACATGGATTCAAGAGATATTTTAAGTATTTTTATCAACGTTAAGAGAGATTTTAGATAAAAATAAAATCATAGATGATAAAATAGATATTTTTTATCAATTAGAATAATTTTTTTTGGATTATCCTTAATTATGATGCATCACCTAGCCCACATCACATGCTACAAAACAAAAATTAAGTTGTTAGTGGTTCTATGCCAATTTTGTCTCACTCCTTTATTATTGTTTTCAAATTTTGACATTGTTGTTGCGATTTTACGTGGCAATTTATCAACCTCATGAGAATGCAATAAGTAATCCATCATTTAGCTACCATTTTAAATGAAAGGGTGTACATACGAATTTAAAGGGATGGAAATATCGTCACTCTATTTATTATACATCACTTAGCCCATGTCACATGCTACAAAACAAAAATTGAGTTGTTAGCAGGTCTTGCACCAATTTTTTCTCACTCTTTTATTATTGTTTTCAAAATTTAGTGTCATTGTTACGATTTTAAATGACAATTTATTAATCTCATGAGAATGGCTTCCCCACAAATTTTTATTGCATAAAACATAAATTTTAATCAACTACAACTACTAATCTGTAATATCTAGTCGCAGTACTCTCCATCATTTTTTTAAAATGTAATTGTAAATAAATTGTAATAAATATTCTAAACTTTAATGGAAATGAGTTGCTCTATGCACTCCTCAGTTTCCCTTAGGATTGCCTTTGAACTATTTATTGAATTAAACATCATTGAAAGGTTTTAGCGAAAACCGATGATCACCTTCTCTTTCTATTTATTGACTTTTGCTGCTGTATAAATTCACTATAGTTATTAATTATTAGATTCTAGGGATCATGAAAATTAAAAGTTCAAAAGAATTTTAAAAATTTAAGGAAAAGTTATACTATATAAATTCTAAATAATAATTAAATCCATTTTTTTTTTAATTTTTTAGTTGATTGTGACCATCAAGAAAATGACTTGACTGATGCATCACCTAAACCACGTCACAGGCCTCCGACTAATGATAACTAGGAGAATAATTATTATGCGTCACCTGGCCCACGTCACATGCTACGAAACAAAAATTGAGTTGTTAGTGGGTCCTGTGCCAATTTTGTCTCACTCCTTTATTTGCTTTCCAATTTTGACACTGTTGTTACGATTTTGCATGGCAATTTATCAACCTCATGAGAATGGAACAACTAGTCACAGTACTCCATCATTTCCTAAAATGTGACTGTAAATAGATTGTAATAAATTTTCTAAATTTCAATGGAAATGGGTTGCTTTACGTGCTTCTCAGTTTTCCTTCGGATTGCCGTTGATCTATTCATTTAGGGCGAATTGCACAAGCCATCCCCTGAAGTTTGATGAAATTGCACAAATATTACGATATTTGGGTAACTCGCACGGACACTACCTGAGGTTTCAAAAACTCTACACAAACCTCCCCTGTCATCAGTCAACAACCATTAAATCGTCATAGTCAATGGTTAAAAGTATAAAAAGACTAAAATACCTTTCAACAAAATTTAAAATTAATATATTATACATTTTTTAATTTAATTTAAAAATAAAACATAAGAAATTAAAAAAATTTAAAAAAAAAAAAGAAAAAACTGGATCTGGTCTCCCATGGAGACCGACCGTCTCCATCGCTGGAGACGGCGGCATCTCCAGCGATGGAGACCGATCTCCATCGCTGGAGTCGGAGACTCCATCGCTGGATATTCTAGCGATGGAGTCTCCGACTCCGTCTCCATCGCTGAACATAAAAAACCGGATAGAACCAAATCGGTCCAATCCGAACCAAATCAAATCGAATCAAACTGAAAAATCGATTTTTTTTCCTGTTTTATGGTTTGGTTCGGTTGTGATTTTTAAAAAATCGAAAATTCTCTATTTGGTTCGATTTTGACTCAAAAAAACTAAACCGAACCGAAAACCGAACCAAAAAAAAAAAATCAATAGTACATTTCTTGATTATGAACTAATAGTTTTTGTTTGGTTTTTGTTTTAACTTGAAGATGAAAGAATGTTTTAGGTGTTATTTTAAAAATGTTTTAGACTCCTTTTTGGCCTATTCTATTCTATTATATGTTTTAATTAGGTGCTATTTTGAAAATGTTTTAGGTGTTGTTTTGAATTGTTTTTAATTTTGTCAATTGTTTTTTATGTTCAGGGCTGTTATTTTTTAATTGAGAGTTGTTACTTTTGAATTGTTTGAATTATAATTTATATAACATACTGGGCCTAAAACCAATTGGAGGCCCAAAATTACAGACCCAAAACCGAATGAACCAAACCGAACCGAACCGAATGAAATTGATTCGGTTCAAAAAAAACAAAATTGAAAATTTTCGGTTTGGTTCGGTTTTTATCAAAACGAACCGAACCAAACCAAACTGAACCGTGCTCACCCCTAGTCACCAATGCCCTTTTACTTTATCACTTCGATCATTTTCACAATCCATATCCATGTTAGCATGTCTAAGATAAGAACTATTGTGTATAGTTCTTTGATCCACAATTTGTTCTGATTTTATAAAATGGGAATATTGCAAAATTTCTTTTAAAATCTATGAAACTTATGTGAAAACTATATAAACATTATGTTAGTTCACAAGCTATTAAACTCATTTCTAAAACTTAAACTATTTTTCATAAATTATTTTTGAAGAAAAAAAATGTCAGACATATCTAAATACAAAGAAATAAAATTGTGTAATATAACACTAAAAAAGAGTGAGTTTTGAAAATGTCACCTAATTGAAATAAGTTTTTTAGCACCATTAGTATTTAAAACTATTGTTTTTATCCGTTGACTATATATATTTTTTTCCCTAATTTTTTTCGAGAACATTGATAGCTCTATAAAAAACTCATTTAAGTTCTACAATGATATTTTAAAACTCGCACTTCTTTTTCATGCTAGAAATAACTGATGTCTAAAGAAAATGATACAAACTTGTATTGATGTTATTTTTTATTGTTGCTCACAAGATTTTGGATTTAATTATTATTGATATCAAAGTCAAAAAGCATTTTATTTATGTTTCATAGAATCTAATAAACAAGTATACCTAACTCAATGGTTATACAGTATATAAGACATTTGGTAAATCGAATAGAATTATTAAGTAAATTATTATTTTTATGTAAATACAAGATAAGATCGAAAATTTACTAATACCAATATTAAGGTTCTACTGCAAGCTAACAAGATGATACACTATATGTGATCTGAAAATATCTCCATAATAAAGGGAGATATGTATTCTCACAATAAGAAAGAAAATCTCCACATATATGTTGAATACATATGGTGAGACTTGAACCATAATTATGAATGTAAAGAAAAAATACATTAATCACCTGCATTACGAGTGAAAATCGGTGATCACCTTTTATTTCTTCTACAACTAGATGAATGACCTAGACTCACTTAAACTTCCACCGACTCCCTTTGACTTAGCCACTTTTAGTCATTTCCATTATCAATATCCATATCAGAATATCTAATAGATAACAATTATCATATAAAGTTTTCTAATTCATAATTGTTTTGATTTAATAAAATGAGGATATTGCAAAACCAAATTTAAAATCTATGAAACTCATGTGCAAACTATATAAACACTATGTTAGTTCATAAGCTATTATACTCATTTCTAAAACTTTAAACTACTTTTCATAAATAAATTATTTTCTGATAAAAATAATCTTAGACATATCTAAATACAAAGAAATAAAGTTATGTAAGATAACACTAAAAAGACGTGAGTTTCAAACATGTCACCCAATTGAAATAAGTATTTTTAGAATGTTCAGTATTTGTGAACTATTTTTTTTTATCCGCGGACTATGTTTTTTTTTTTTTTTTTTTGTCCTTAATTTTTTTCATGAACATTGATAGTGCTAAAAGAACTCATTTCAGTCTTGTGATGATATTTCAAACCCCACACTTTATTTTTTTGGATAGAAATAAAAGATTCCCAAAGAAAAATTGTTAAAAACTTGTATTGATGCAATTTTTTTGTCGTTGCTCACATCAGATTTTGGATTTAAGTATTGTCGAAATCAAAGTGGAAAAGCATTTGATTTATATTTCATAAAATCTAATAAACAAGTTTAGCTAATTCACAGACTATAAAGCGAATAGAATTATTGAGTAAATTATTGTTTTTATATAATTACAAGATAAAATAAAAAATTTACTAACATCAATGCCAGGATTCTGTTGCAAGCTAACACAATATATATTATATACTGTTTGAAAATCGATTCCCATAACAATAGGAGATATCTATTCTCACAATAAGAGAGCAAAATGCCACATACTTACTGATAAATACGTATATCTAGAACCATTATTATGAATGTAAAGAAAAAATGCACCAATCCCTTGCATTATGAGTGGATGTTCATTGTGTAAATTAATTAATTAATATATTGATTTTAAATATATGTATGTATGTATGTATGCATGTGTATGTATGTATAGAATTAAATTTAATAGGAAGAGTACTCTCGACAAGTGGCCTTCACTTACTATCTATAAATACCTCCTACTAAGTAGTTTTGAATATCCCAACAATCAAACTTCCAAAGCTTATTCATACAAAGCAAAGCCAAAAACTCTTAGCAAACAGATGGTAAATAGGCTCTTATTTTTGTTTTAAGAGGTGTGTTATCAATTTCGTTTATGTTACGTATGATATTTACTCTTTTTTTTTTTTTTTTCATTTGCTGAAGGGAAGTCCTATCAACCAGGATCAATCTCTACTTAAGATTGGACCATGGGGTGGTAAAGGGGGATCTGAATGGAACTATACTGCAAAAAGTGGAATTGCAGAGATAATAATCAACCATGGATCGACAGTTGATTCTCTCACCTTCAAAGGTGTTGATGAAAATAATAATGGTACTTACTCACAAAAATTTGGAGGTAAAGGTGGAGATGCCACAAAGGTAATTATTTATTTAATTATCTTACACACACACACTCTTTCAAAAGATTTTAATTAATTTACATTGGTTTTTAATTTTTCCATAAATTAAAATTTTGTATAGATTGTGATTGAATGGCCCCAAGAATACTTAATATCAATAAGTGGCACGTATTCAATGTACGGAGACCATTTGGTTATTTTGTCTCTAGAGTTCCACACAAATTGGACTAAATATGGACCTTATGGTCGTACAACTGGCACTGCTTTCGAGATTCCTCTTGAAGACCAAGCTATTGTTGGATTTTTTGGAAGAGCTGGTCAATACCTTGATGCAATTGGAGTCTATAAAAAAGTTTCCTCAAAGCCAATTGTAATCATCCAGGTGAAGTTATTATTATAGTTTTACTTATGCAATTAATACGATAACATATTTGGCCAACTTCATATTTTTTTAAAAAGTTTCTTGCATTGAGAACGATTCAAATATGAAATATTATTAAATTGAATTATCATTCTTTCTCCAATCTGTATTGAATAATTCTTAAGCATAACCACTTTCTTTATGAAAATAGGGCAATGCAGGAATTACAATGAGTATGGACCTTCCACGAGAAGTAGGGCCTTGGGGAGGAAACAAAGGTAAAGCATGGGATGATGGCCTTTTTGGTGGTATCGATCAAATTGATGTGCATGTTGGAAATGGAGTTGTTCATGCAATACAGTGTCGATATCATACCAAAGATGGCAAGTCAGTCTTGTCCACTAAGCAAGGTGGAGGAGGTGCCACTACCATATCTAGAGTAAGTGATGGAATTCTGTTGCCCTCTCATTATGTTATATATAGCTAATGTATATATGTCATCAAAATGTTGCATTGATGTTGTAATTAATACATTTTATTTCAATTTGAAGACAAATAATATCTTAATACAGACCATTATATTTACAAAAGGAATAAAAAAAAATTATAAAAATCCTCACATACTAATGTATGTATTAATCTGAACATTAAATACTTTGATTTTAGATGTCATCCACAACATATCAACATTTGTTTTACTTTCTTAAAGATTTTGTGTACTTAAATCACTTATCGATATAGTTATGTATATATATAGGTGTTAATTATTTGGAATTTGGACTATTACAGATTAAGCTGGAGAACACCTCAAATGAGTACTTGGTTGGTATCATGGGGTACTATGGGGCCATTGATGGAAATTGTTGCACTGAGGTGGTGCGTTCTATTTCGTTGTACACAAACAAAGGAAAATATGGACCATTTGGGACTGAAATCGGAACATTCTTCAGCTCTCCTGTGTCTAATGCAAAGGTGGTTGGGTTTCATGGAAAAAGAAGCGATTATCTGGACGCAATAGGTGTTCATGTGGAATATCTCTAAACATCAAACCATATATGTATTTATATATATAGGTCCATGGCAAGTCAATGCCATTCTAATGGCTTAAAATAAATAAAACTTGCCTTGAATGTGTGGTTATGTTTGTGTTTGTGTGGGGTGATAATATGCCATGTAATTGGTTGAAATAAACAATAAATCTTGTCGTGATGTTATTGTTGTTCTATAATTTGGTTATGTATCAAGTGTTTTGTGAAATAAATAAACAATAACTCTCTGTGTGCCACGTGTCTCCAAGAGCCAGCCAACCAAGCATAGGGAGCCATACATCCCCTGAGATTGAACAAGTCGAACAAATGGGCAGAAAACATGAACATGATGAAAACGGCGTGACCAAGAGAGGTGTCAAGAGACATGGTGCAGAGGAGCCAGCTAAGGGGACATAGAGGAAAAGTTGACCAGGAAAATGAGGGAAATGAACCCTAATAAAAGGAAGGCGAGTATAAAAGACATCCACTGTTAAGTAGGAAGACAAAAAAAAGCATACACAGTCCTAAAACATTAAGAGAATGATATTGTTCTTACAAGCATTTGTATTGAATAGTAAGGAGTGGAAATTTTGGGTTTTTCATCTATGTGTGAGTTGATCCCTACCATATGGGAGCTACTCATCGCGTCATCCCATCAGTATCTTATCTCGTTTGATTTCGATTGTCTCCTGAACTAATACCAGTATCAAAATAAAATAAAAATAAAGCACAATCGATTTAATAATGAAGTGATCATGACATATTGGAATTTCTTTAAATCTTCCACCACGTTTTTCTCGTATTAAACAGTATTTCACATCCCTTCATTTAAATCACAACCACAAGGTCTACAATTAACCAAACACAAAAATTGATATCACAATTTATTATCTGAAATTGCTATCACAAATATTATGCGTCACCTAGATACAAAACAAAAATTGAGTTGTTAGACGGTCCTCTGCCAATTTATCTTACTACTTTATTATTGTTTTCAAAATTTGACATTATTGTTACAATTTTAAATGGCAATTTATTAACCTCATGAGAATGGCTTCATCACAAATTTTTATTGCATCAAACATAAATTTTAATCAACTAAAACTACTAATCTATAATATCTGGTTACAGTGCTCCATCATTTTTTAGGATTTTTAGGCTTATGCTGGTATATAAATTCACTGTAGTTATTAATTATTAGATTCTAGGAATCATGAAAATTAAAAGTTTAAAAGAATTTTAACAAATTAAGGAAAAGTTATACTATATAAATTCTATGTAATAATTAAACCCATTTTTTTTTTAAAATTTTTTAGTTGATTGTGACCATCAAGAAAATGACTGTTCTGATGCATCACCTAAACCACATCTTAGGCCTCCAACTACATGAATAACTATGAGAACAATTATTAGAGTGATGGTATTTCTGCCCCTTAAAAATTGTATATACACCCTTTTTTATATTTACATCTCATCAAGATTTTTAAAAATTCATATTCTATAAGTATACCTTATGTATTACTACTTATTTTCATTCATTTAATTACCTTTTAAATATTACAAGTAAATAATTATAAAGATAATAAAATCAATTAAATTAAAACATTAAAAAAAAATTAAACTTAATTTTTTAAGCTTGTTTTGATGTTCTATTTCATATTCATAACTTCTTCATCTTATGTTCTCTCTCAATTTTATTCAAAATTCTTGTATTTCACTAAAACCCTATATGTAAGAGTATCAAACAAAACTAAAAACCTCAATTCTCATTCAACCAAAGTTTTAACCAACCAAAAAAAAAAGAAAAAAAAAAGACAAAACAAAAACAAAAACAAAACCAAAACAAAACACAAAACCCTTCAGATCTAGACCTCAATTTTCACCATCTATAAAACTTATAAAAACACAACAAAAAGCTCTTATCTTTGACTACCTTTTATCAAAACAAATCAAGTTTCCTATTGGGATTTGAAGTTAGAGTATTCAAATTTAATTATAATAATAACAATATCATCTTTTAATTAAAATGTTAATAATTTAATTTAAGAGTAATATTGGAATATTAAAAATATCTAAGTTAAGGGGTGTACATAAGATTTTAGGGGGGTGGAAATATCGTCACTCTAATTATTATGCATCACCTAGCCCACATCACCTGCTACAAAACAAAAATTGAGTTGTTACTTGTTAGCCAGTCCTGTACCAATTTTATCTCACTCCTTTATTATTGTTTTCAAAATTTGACGTTATTGTTACGATTTTAAATGGCAATTTATTAACCTCATGAGAATGGCATCCCCACAAATTTTTGTTGCATAAAACATAAATTTTAATCAACTACAACTACTACTCTGTAATAACTGGTCATAGTTCACAAGATATTAAACTCATTTCTAAAACTTAAAACTACTTTTCATAAATAAATCATTTTTGAATAAAAAAAATCTCAAACATATCTAAATACAAAGAAATAAAATTGTGTAAGATAACACTAAAAAAATGTGAGTTTCAAACAAGTCACCAAATTGAAATAAATATTTTTAGCATGATCAATAGTTGCGAACTATTGTTCTTATCCATGGACTACGTTTTTTTTTCCCTTAATTTTTTTTTTTCGTGAACATTGACAGTGTTAAAAGAACTCATTTCAGTTCTACAATGATATTTCAAAACCTACATTTTTTTTTTTTTTTGTGGCTAGAAATAAATGATCCCTAAAGAAAAATGGTACAAAACTTGTATTGATGTAATTTTTTTTTGTTGTTGCTCACAAGATTTTGGATTTAAGTATTGTAGATATCAAAGTGGAAAAGCATGTGTTTTATATTTCATAAAATCTAACAAACAAGTTTAGCTAACTCACTAGTTGTATAATATATGAGACATTTGGTAAATCGAATAGAATTATTGAGTAAATTATTACTTTTATATAATAAGAGAGAAAACACACAAAAAAAAAAAAAAACAAAGTGATGGCAACGAAGAGATAGATGTACTCTAAAGCAGCTCTAACTCTAGGTGTTGGCATCTGAGAGAATCTCTCTTGAACACATAAAAATATTTGATCTAGATCTATTTGATTCTTTTCGAATTTTGAGCTTTTTTTTTTTGTTAATTAGTTCGATCACAGTAACTGAGGACATTGTGATTGAAGACGTAGAGAAAAATGGCATCTTGGAGGGTCGTAATGACAAGGAAGAAGAAGGGAGAGAAACAATATTGATATTGTAAAATTAAATCAGTAATAAATAAGTATAAATGGGGTGTACTTATAAAAATATAGTATGATAAAATTAAAAAAAAAAAGAAGTGTTATTTTTGGTATTAAGTGAAGTTTAAAAAACAAACTAGAAAAATTTTAAATTTTTTATGGCAAAAGGGCTGTACAAATGATTTTTGAGGGGTGAAAATATTGCCACTCTTAGACTTTGGTTGTTCTTGGGAGCCGAAGGTGTTAAATAGGCCATGTGCAGGAGCTACACCATGATTTTAGGCTCGGTCTATATAGGGTGATCAAGCATTGTTGGGCCTCAAAATCTAATGCATGGTCCAGTCCGCCCATTTGACACCTCGCATTGTTCAGGTTTTTTATGTATTGACTTCGATAGTGCACTAACTTAGCAGACTTCATTGAATCTATCTCTTTTTATCTTCAATTTATCTTGTTTGAAAATTTATGCTGAAATCATTGTTTATAAAAGTTTAAATCTTTATAATGAATTGTTTAAATGGGAAAAAAAAATTTAAGTTTCAAAAGTATAGAGATTTAATATATTTAACTGAAGTTGATGAATCCGATTAACTAGACTGACTAATTATTTTATTTGTTTGTTTTTAGCTTTCAACTTTTTTTTTTTTACTTAATATTAATTTATATAAGTTAAATTCATGAAAATAGTAGAGACGTATAGCATCTATCGACTCATTTGATAGGCACCCTTTTGCTTTAAAAAACCCATAAATTCATTGATTAACTAATGTGATAGGTGGGGTTGTAACTAGGTAAGTTATTATTATTAGTTCTCAAAAATTTGATTCCTAGTTAGAGTTATATAACTTGATGAGTACATTTAATCCTTATAATTAGTTTTTAATAATAGAAGAATATAAAATAAAAGAATTCTAATCATTTATATTTAATAACATTAATATAAATCACAAAACCTTTAAAAGTTCAGTAAACTTTAAATAAAATAAGTAAAGTATCTTCAAATGGCTCTTATATTTGTGTGCCAATGGAAATTGCAGACGAAAAATTATGATCGATGGTCCATATGCACGAGATTATAAAGCTTACAATGTGGTTTTAATAATAGGGCTAGGAATTGGAGCCACTCCCATGACAGCATTGTCAAGGGCATCATCAATAACATACAAAGACAAGAAGATAATTTAGAGTCAGCCGTAGAAAATGGCAACTACAAAACAAAGAAAGTTTATTTCTATTGGGTTACAAACAAACAAAGCTCTTTTAATTGGTTCAAAGAGATAATGAACGAAGTGGCTGAAGTAGATAAGACGGGTGTGATAGAAATCTATAATTGCTGCTCTAATGTTTTTAAAGAAGGAGATGCTAGGTCAGCCATGATTTCTGTGATCCAGTCTCTACACCATGCAAAGAAGGGTGTGAATGTGGTGTCCGAGACCTGAGTCAAATCCCATTTCAGTCAACCAAACTGGCACCGAGCTTATAAAAACATTGCTAGCCACCATCCAAATTCTATAATCGGTCCCTTTTTTTTTTTTTTTGTTTCCTCAAGCAATTCTCACCGAAGGAGAAAATCTGAAAAACTCTCTAAAATGAAAAATAATATCACTGAACTTCATTTTTCAATATAAAAAAATAAGTAGTTTCATATTAATTTCATTTTTAAGAGTTACTTTGATAATATCCCCTCTCTAAAACATATGTTTCTATTTTAATATTATCCAGATATCAATACTCTTTGTTTTATACACAATGAAAGTCCATGCCTTAATTTCGTCATCAAATATGCTTTATCAAGTTAATTTCAAAATCACTTTTAATCAAATGCAATTTTTTTTTTCTTTGTGATGAAGTGTGAAGAAATAAAGTGTGTGATGCGGGAGTTTTTTCACTGTAGGAATCCCCGATCAGTAAAAAAATAAAGGCAACTAGCTAATTTGGAGTCCTCTGACAAGACCACCAGCAGTATCTTCGAATTTCATAAAGAAAACTTTTAAGCAAGAAGAATATGTTGAGGAAGGTGAGAAAATGCAATCTGGAGAAAAAGTCTGCTTAGAAATTTTTATAGCATACATTGATCCATCAATATATATCCTTTCAAATAAATAGAGTGACATGTATTCCTATAATGTTTTAGACGAATTGTAAGTATTTTGTATCTATATATATATATATAAGTCAAATATTGTTGGGTTGTTCATTGTGTTAAAATTCCATGAATTAGTAATGGATTATGTATTGATTTGTCAATAGTCCGATGATTGTTGCATGTGTTTCCTTTTCACTTCAACTACTTTTCTTGATTGTGTTTATTTTATGCCTGTTTAAGAAATATTAATTAATTATTTTTAATCTCAAAATCAATCATCAGTCAAATTTAATCTTCAGTCTGAACTTTGTAATAGTCTCTTATATAATTGAGTAAGTCGCCTCATAGATTTAAACTTATAAATGATTTATTTTTATAATTTGTATTATGCTGCATTGCTTTTGCTTTCCACGAGCTGTTTTAGAAAAGAGAAGAATGCTGCATTTGAAATCCGAAAGCTGGTTGTAAAACGCAGAGCATGTCGAATTGATTTCCAAATTTCCAAATGTCATGATCTTTTTTAAAATTCTTCTAATGAAACCAAACAAATCACTACATTCAGCATAGAATTCCAAGTTTTCTCCTCGATTTAATCAATAACACCGTTTAATTCCAGATGCCTGGCCTAACCTTTTTTTTTTTGGTTAAAATCTACATGATTTTAATCAGTGATCCATTATTATGTTAAAATGTTTTCCTTAGTTACTTAGCATTTATTAACTTTCTATTTTGTATTTATGAGGCTTAATTTATTTATTTACTATTCTATATGGTATTATAATTCAGAGTTCTCTGGACATTAGAATCTTGAAATTTTTTTTCATAACCGTCCGTCCTTCCTTCATTCTTCATGTCTAACAAATAAAAATCAGCCTCCAACCCATTTTAGTTTCTCCTGCATAAGTTTTAGCTCCATTCCTAAACAATGAATAGGGGTGGGCGTTTTCGGGTTCGGGTTGGGTTGGGTTGAAAATCCCCCAACGCAACGTGGGTTGAGTTGAAAATTTTTCAACCCAACCCAACCCAATCAATTCTTTAACCCAACTCAACCCAACCTAATAATTGTCGGGTTGGGTCGGGTTAAGTTGGTCGGGTTGGCAATAAAAAACAACCTTCCTTTCTTTTCCATTGCAGCCTCTTCTCAATAATTCAACGAAACCTAACCTATAACAACAACAAGAAAACACCAGTTAAAACCAAAAAGAAATCAACAACAACAACAAAAAATCAAACCAGTAAAAGATATAATATTAAATGTATTCATAGTTCGGCACCCTCAAAACACACACAACTCACAATAGTCTACACAGATACAAAACACACACAAGTCACATTAAAAGATATAATGTGAATAGTGACAGTGCACTCACTGAAGATTGAAGAACAACAAATATAAATCAAACTACAAACAAACCTAAATTACTATCACAAAGGCACAAACAATAGCTACAAATTAATTAATAGAGAATAGTGTAAAAACATACAAAATCAACAGAGTATACAAATTAATTAACAAAGATTAGTGTTAAAAACATAGAAAATCAACAGCTTTCTTACTTTGTTTGAGAAGCAATGACCAAAATCAACCAAGGACCAACCAAAATCATCCAACAACAAAGTTCATACTCTGTTTTAGAAGCACGATACTGCAAGGAGCCAACCATTAGAGAGGAGAAGCACGATGAGGGGAGAGCTAGAGGGAGAGAGTGCGTTCGTGTGATTTGGACCAACAACTGGAGAAGCACAACTAGTGAGTGGATGGATGAAGCACAGTCACTAGAGATAGAGGGTTGGCGGTCGAGGAGATGGAGGGTATTACCGGCGACTGGATCTGGATGCTTGGGTGGAGGAAAAATAGAGAGAATGGAAAAATGGAAAAAGAGTTGTGAGAGAAATGGAGAGTGCAACTAGGGCAAACATCTATTTTTATATATAGTGTCGGGTTCGGGTTGGGTTCTCGGGTTACTCACATAACCCAATCCAACCCGAAAATAGTTCGGGTTTTTTAAATCCAACCCATCTCGGGTTTTTTAAATGTTATAACCCAACCCAACCTAAGCAAAAATGATCGGGTTGGGTTGGGTTACTTGGGTTGGGTTCAAAATGCCCACCCCTAACAATGAACGTTGATTCGAGTTCATCACCATTAGAAATTTTTTCAGTACCATAAGGTCTACAATCGAATTTATATTATATATCCACAATTGCATAGTAGAGGCTATCCACTTGATTATGGACCTGTACCATCAAGTCTATATGCTATATATATGGATTAGAATATGGGCCTCTATTGTTGAAAAGTTTTCTACCGGTACTGGTACATCATCTATTTAATTAATATTACATGATCTATCTAATCACCTCATCAAAGTATTGGATACTTTATATACATATATATATATATACATATAAAGAGAGAGAGATGTACTTTTTTGTAAAGAAAAAAATTTGACTAAAGGATTTATATATTTAATTTGTCATTTTCTTCTCATTCAAGATGTAAGATTGGATAACACAAAACTTAGTAATTGTATAATTGGGTTCTTTAATTTATTGCACAATATCTTATATATAATCCACATTATTAGAGTATAACAGTTGGGAGTGAACACTTTGAAGATTTGAAAATCATATTATTGAACTCACCAACTAAATGCATATATTTCGATTGAGGTGAATAAGATCAAAGAACTTCTTGAGGCAACCTCCTTAGAAAATTATTTCTACAGCAAAACCCCGACTTAGCTAGGCCTGATCACCTAAACAATTGTAGAACCTCTTGAGGCATTTTTCACCATTTGGAGCCTTTTTAGTTTCATCATCAGAATCCTTGCAAGCAGACGCAGTAACAATCACAGCATAAACCATTGATGGTACGTAAAATAGAAGACCGATAAAGACAATCACACACAGTGATGCCACTGCTCTAAGTGCATACTCGCTTTTACAAGTTAGCTTCCCTACTCGTATCTGTATGACATTAACCATGGAAAGAGTCAGCAGTATAATCCCAGCAAACGATGAAAGAAATGTTAAGGCCAACGAAATTCTTTTCCATGGCTCTGACAAAAGAATTCTTTTGCACAATGCGTCAGGTACAAATCGATGATCTCTCTTTTGTTCCTTCTTACGAATGTTTAGAAGAACCTGTTGCAAAATCACTTGTAATGATCATTTGAATAATTAATAAATATATACTCTATCCTAAAATTAAATAAGAAAAACAAATTTTGTTGAATTTTCATAGTTGATGCAGGAGCAGGTTACAGTACACCTATTACTCCCATATCCCTACCTGCAAACTTCAAACCAGTTGCAGAAGCAACCAACCATTCCCATCAATTTCAAACCACCAATTTCAAAAGTAACAACCACTCCCATTATCATTTTCAAACCCAGTTTTAAAAGCAATTAACTAATGTATTTATGAGTTTGTTTTATGTAATGATTTCTTGCATTATTTTATAATTTCTAGACTATATAGATAGACTTGTAAATTGTAGTTTGAAATAATTCAAATATCAACCAAAATTTCAAAGTCTGTAAACTTAAGTTTAAAGTTCATTTATCTTTCTAAAAATCTCTAGAATTATATCTAGTTCACTTTCTAAAAATCTCTAGAATTATATCTAGTTCATTATCAGGTTCGTCTTGCCTGAAAATGATCTCGTATCAATAGTGGGCTTTTTTTAGGTGGTTTTAGAATCATAGCAGGAATCTTTGACAAACTAATTAACTAAAAATATATGGCATCAACAGTTGTACATGTGTCACCTATAGAGAAATTTGCACCATTTTCTTTTTAATAAATATGGGTTTTGGAAAAGATAAATATATAGCTTTTGACCGTATAGGTACTTATAAGGAGATTCAAATTCATGAGTTTGAGAATATTTTGCTAACCTATTATGGGTGTTTTGCAGTCTGAATATCAATCCAATAAATATTAATACATACAAAACTATAAAATCCCTAACTATAAAAAAATAAAAAATAAAAAAATAAAACATGAAAATAAAGTTCGCTTAACACAAAACCTTGATTGACTTGGCTACTAGGCTGGACAGAAGGAAGCAAGCAAATGAATTAACTTCATAGATGATGAGTCTCTTTGCCAAAACAGGGTCTGGATCGCATTCGGGTCGGCTTTCGAGGCTGCGTTGGTTTGGGGAGGCATAGGCCAACCCAACAAATACTGCTATTGTGAAGAGAGAGTTCACATTAACAAGATCATCTAGTGCTTTTTGATGAACTTCTATGCAGCAATTATTGTTGTCTTCCTTTGAAGGTGAAAGCACCTTAACAAGGTCTTCTAGTGTTTTTTGCAGGATTTCTACCTTATTGTTTTGATCTTCTGTTGCATTACCATTCCTCCTGAAATAAAATTTACAGTATAATTCTTGAAAAAAAAAACATAAAATAACTTATATCGTACTATTGAAGGAACATATATCACTTAACAATAACTAAAAAAAAAAAAGAGAGAGAATCCTACCCCTCCATAATGAATTTATTGATCCTTAGCTTTGGATTTGAAATGGTTACCCCTCGATATCTATTTAAAAGAGTGGCATTAGGATAATTGTATATGAACTAGTTGTGGTAAAGTTATCTATTGTATATGTATTTAATTACTCAATTATAAACCAATAAGCTAGGTTGTACATGATCGATCATGTGACAATAAGGACTTTGTCTTTTAGGTTTTGTTTTCTTTACATTGATTTTTATTTTATTGAGGAAAGAGATAGAAGAAGTAAAATCTCTTTACATGTCCCGTCTTCAAAAAGAAACAGAGAACTGTGGGAGTCAATAGTCTAACAAGCAAGCAGCTAAAGTCAGAGTTTTTGTGACAGGATGATAGCTGGAATCACAAGAAGATAATAAAAGGACAAATTGCTTAAATATACACAATTGCTCATATTATACATACATATATATATTTAAATATATTGTAGTTTGCGATGTTTATCTAATATGATAATAGACAATAGTTTATAAAATTTTATAATCTCTTTCTGACATTTGAAAGTGTCAATTAACCAATGATAATTATGGCATGCCTCAATAAAGATGATCATATGTGTGATGAGATCAGATGCTTCAACAATACTACGTAAGCACAGCCTCCCTGTCATGATGTCTCTACTGCTGAGCATGCGGTGCACTGGTCTGGCCATGTGAAAGAAGCTGGAAAACAAAAATATATAGCCTGTAAAGTTGGAAATGTTAGCTGTTCCTTTGTCAAGGAACAGGTCAACATGAATCAAAAGTTGTAGCATCCATGGATACAAACCAAGAGCTACAAAGGAGCATGCAAGAGTAGTATCATAGTTGACCAGTGCATAAAAATTTTTGAGAAATAAAATTGATGTGTTGTATGCATGATCCAGAGTTACCAATTACAACAATCTGTGGAAAGTACAAGTGTTTGATATAAATAAAAATGTGTTCGAAGAAAAGCCTAAACTAACATTGGATATGCTATCCATATAAATGTAGATAGTGCTGTCCGTAAATGAAAACCTTTAACACTGGTTTTGCTAAGTACTTTTATTCCAACGTAAATTTAACATTATATTAAACGAAATTTAATTTTGAGCCAACCAAATTTTCATCATTGTGTCAAATTTATAGTTGTTAAAAATTTGTTGAGGTGGACTTTAATTATCAATAAAATTTAAAACCAAAGGAAAATAATTATGAGCAAATCATATGTCCTGTGACTATAATAGTTATGCTACTATATTGAATTTATATAGTTATATGAATAATTATTAGTCGCATTCTAATCTAAGAGTTAAGAAAAATAAAATTAAGAAAAAAAAAAGTTAGAAATTTAAGAATTTTAGAAACTAAAAGAAAATCACTCACCTTATAACTATCGTAGTATAAATATAGATTCTGCATATTAACTAAATCTGTCTAGTAAATATGGTTGGTATACTTGTATGAAAGTCGATAGCAACTTTAGGTAGATTTTGCTGTCTACCTTGTACCCACATTGCTCTTTTGCAAATTTGGGGTTTGAAGAAGAGAGTAGGATTTGAAACCATGACTTTATGACATAGATGTGGTAGATTTTGATTATTACACTATATTATGGGGGTAAATAGGATTATCCCTTTCGAAAATGATTATTATGCTTTGCCTAACTTCTGACCATATATAAAGACATATGTTAAGCGACTTTCTATCTAAATGTATGTAATATGTTTTTAATTTTTTTTTTTAAAAAAATTGAAGTGATCTAAGAAAAAATATTACATTTATCCACGTCTCAACCTTTAAAAAAATCTTATTTGCTAGGGGACCATGGCCCTGTGGACCCTCCACTCCTCTGTCCATATGCGTCACATGCCCCCAATTAAATGAATAGTTTTGAAAATGGATAATTCCAGTTTCTCTCCTATCATTTAATATAATCATTAATTATTCTTCTATAATTTATAAAATCTCATTTTACCCTTTTTATGATTTTACATGCACAACAATAAAAAAGACCAATGAGTTCTCTAGATATTTTTTTCAACTATAAAAGGGTTTTCTGAACATTTTTCTAGAACTACAAGGAGTATTTGGTCTATGTACTCAAACAATAGAGGGTTTCATAGCTATTTTTTAAATTAGTGATGCATTTTGGTTATTACGCTAACTTGCAGGGGGAAAATAAAATTATCCCTTTTGGAAACGATTATTATGCCTCACCTAAGTTCTGCTCATATGTATCACATGCCTCCAATTAAAAGAATAATTCTGAGAAAATATTTATGGTTCACATAACCCACGTGGACACTAACATTCCTTTATTATTGTTTTCAAAATTCGACATTATTGTTACAATTTTAATCGGCAATTTATTAACCTCATGAGAATGGCTTCCCCACAGATTTTTATTGCATGAAGGAATAAAACGACCCTAAATCCCAGCAGCTAATCCTCAAATCAGCTACTCGATTTACAGGCATAGATTTTGTAGCTTCTTTATTCGCCATGTAGACCGGAAATGAATTAACAAATATGAAGCAAGACCTACTCCCTTCCATCCCAAGAATAATTGAAAAGAATTATCTCCAGTCACCAATATTGGCATAAACTTTCTTTTTTGCTCTTAGAAATTAATAAAAGATCTCTAAAGAAAAATGATACCAAACTTGTATTGCTTTAATGTTTTGTTATTGCTCACAAGATTTTGGATTTATGTATTGTTGATGTCAAAGTGGCAGAGCATTTGATTCATATTACATAGAATCTAATAAACAAGTTTAGCTAACTCATGGCTGCTTAGTATATAAGACATTTGATAAATCAAGTACAATTATAGAGTAAATTATTATTTTTATATAATTACAAGATAAAATCAAAACTTATTAACACCAATGTTAGGATTCTTTTGCAAGCTAACAAGATTGAACACTATATGAGATTTAAAAATTTATTCACATAACAACGGGAGAGATTTATTCTCACAATAAGAAAGGGAAATTTCTCATACATGCTGATAAGTGTGTATGGTGGGATACTTGAACTTGAACCATATTTACAAAATATAAAACAAAAAGTACACTAGTCTTGACTTAACCATTCTGGCTTCAAAAGATGCATCCCCTCTGGTAAATAAATGAAAATATTACTTTGTCGGTTCATGGCAATTGCATTTTCACATGTGACAAAACCATTTGCACAAATATTCTATCAACTTTCTGGGCAATCATTCCAGCTGGCGACCAAATCCTTTGGTGGTACGTAATTTGATAAGAAAATACTCTTCACAATTGGCCTTGGCCTACTATCTATAAATACCTCCTGCTAAGTAATTTTAAATATCCAAGTAATCAAACTTCACAGGCTTATTCATACAAAGCAAAGCCAAAGCTCTTAGCAAGCAAATGGTGAATAGACTTATCTTTGTTTTAATAGGTTTGTTATCAATTTCATTTAAGTTATGTATGATACTCACTCTTTTTTGTTTTTTGTTTTCCTTTGCTGTAGGGAAGTGCTGGCAACCAGATCAATCTTTACTTGAGATAGGACCATGGGGTGGTGAAGCGGGACTTGAATGGAACCATACTGCGATGGGTGGAATTACAGAGATAATAATCAATCATGGATGGGTAATTGATTCTCTCACCTTCAAAGGTGTTGATGAAAATAACAATGTTACTTATTCACCAAAATTTGGTGGTGAAGGTGGAGACACCACAAAGGTAATTATATATATATATATATATATATACATATATATATATATAGTCCTTGCATTTAATTTTGATTTTAATTGATTGATAATGATTTCAATTTTTTCGTAAATTAAAATTTTGTGTAGATTTCAATTGAATGGCCTCAAGAATTTTTTATATCAATAAGTGGAACGTATTCAATGTACGAAGGTCGGATGGTTGTTTCAACTATAAACTTCTACACAAATCGGACAAAATTCGGACCTTTTGGTCTTGTAACCGGCAATCCTTTGAGGTTCCTCTTGAAGACGGAGTCATTGACCGAGTTATTGTTGGATTTTTTGGAAGAGCTGAACAATACATTACTGGAATAGGAGTATATCAAAAAGTATTATCAAAGCCAATTGTAATCATCCAGGTGAAGAAGTTATTATGATAGTTAACTTATGCAATTAATACGAAAACATACTTGGCTAGCTTTATAATTTTTTTACAAAATTATTTGCATTTGGAACAATTCAACTATGAAATATTATCAAATTGAATGACTGTTCTTTACCCAAACTATATTGAACAATTATACCTATTTGACTAATTAGTACAAACAATTTTTATAACCAATTTCTTCATGAACATAGCCCAACGAGGGAATTACAATGAGCATGGACCTTCCACGAGAAATAGGGCCTTGGGGAGGAAAAAAAGGTAAAGCATGGGATGATGGCGTTTTTGGTGGTATTGATCAAATTGATGTGCATGTTGGAAATGGAGTTGTTCATGCAATAGAGTGCCGATATCGTACTAAAGATGGCGAGTTAGTCTTGTCTAAGAAGCAGGGTGGAGGAGGTGCCACTACTATATCTAGAGTAAGAGATGGAATTCTATTGCCCTCTTATTAGATTATATATAGCTAACTGTATATATGTCATTAAAATGTTGAGTTAATATTCTAATAAGTACATATTATTTCAGTAAGAAGACAATTAATATTTTAATACAGACAATTATATTTAAAAAAGGGATAAAAAAATTTATAAAAATTTTCATGTACTGATATATGTATTAATTTGAACATTAAATACTCCGATTTTAAATGTCATCCAGGGCAAATCAACATTGGTTTTCCGTTCTTAAAGATTTTTTGTACTTAATAATTCACTAGATGGCAAAATAAATTTGAGTTATTGTATCTACCAATAGTCTTGTAAATTAAATAACGATGGAATACTTATTGACATAGTTATGTGTATAAGTAACGGTTAGTTATTTGGATTTTGGACCATTACAGATTACGCTAGAGAACACCTCAAGTGAGTACTTAGTTGGTATCATGGGGTATTATGGCCCCATTGATGGAAGTTGTTGCTTGGAGGTGGTGCGCTCTATTTCGTTTTACACGAACAAAGGAAAATATGGACCATTTGGAACTGAAATCGGAACATTCTTTAGCTGAAATCGGAACATTCTTTAGCTCTCCTGTGTCTAATGCAAAGGTGGTTGGGTTTCATGGAAGAAGCAGCAATTATTTGGATGCAATAGGTGTTCATGTGGAATATTCCTGAACATCAAACCATATACATATGCATATATATATATATGTGCATGGCAAGTATATGCCATTCTAATGGCTAAAATAAATAAAACTTGCCTGTTGTTATGTTTGTCTCTGTGTGGGGTGATAATATGCTATGTATTTGACTGAAATAAACAATAAAGCTTGTCGTGATGTTTTTCTGATGTAATTATTATTTTATAATTTGGTTATGTATCGAGTGTCTTGTGAAATAAATGAAAACTCAACTTCATATCATCGTGCATATTTATAATTCCTTGACATGAATAATTGGCCCATAATAAAGACCCCAATAAGAAGTTAAGGCCCACCTTTCACTCCCATAAAAAGCCAGTTAAGGTGCATGTATCTGTATCGGGTGATCGAGCCTTGTTGGGCGTCAATATTTAATGCGTGGTCGAGCCCACCCATTGGACACCTAGAATTTTTTAAGCTTTTTATGTATCGACTTGGATGGTCAACCAACTAAAAGTACTCCATTGAATCTACCTCTTTTTTTTTTTTTTTTTTTTTTTAAATGTATCTGGTTTGGAATTTTTTGTTGAAATCATTGTTTATAAAAGTTTAAATTTTATAATGAATTGTTTAAATGGAAAAAGAAAAATCATTTAAGTTTCAAAAGTATTGAGATTTAGGATATTTAACTAATGTCCATGGATTCGATTAACTGGGTTAACTAATTAATTATTTGTTTCCTTTTTAGCTTTCACCTTTCTTTTTGCTTAATATTAGTTTAATAATTTCAATTCACGAAATTAGTAGAGACATATATCATCAATCAACTTATAGGCACCCTTTTGCTGTCAGAAATTCATTAAATTCATTGATTAATCAATATGATTGGTGGGTTTGTAACTAGATGATGATACTTGTGGATTATACAAAATGTGAATGTCTGGTAATTTGGCTGATTTTTTCATGAACTTTCTTGTCTTCATTATTGTTATTGCTATTGTTGACGCTTGTTTTAGATTAGTTATATTCCACCTTGAAGATTTTTATCACTCGAAAATTCGGTTTGCTTGCCTCTGGTTAATAATATTACTACCAAGAAGCCAACATACATTGCTTATTCAACAATTTTATGCTAATGGTTTACAGTAACGTCTTCCTGAGATGATGCAAAGACGTCATGTATATGTGAAAAATATAAATAGGGAATTGGTTCAAGTTATCAAATGTTGAACATCCACTTATAACTTAAATGGTTAGCATAAAGGTTGGTAATTTGATAATAATTAATCATGGATGAATAGTTGATTCTCTTACCTTCAAAGGTGTTGATGAAAATAATAATGGTACTTATTCACAAAAATTTGGTGGTGAAGATGGAGACACCACAAAGGTAATTACATATATATATATATATATACAGTCCTTATATTTAATTTTGATTTTAATTAACTGATAATTATTTCAATTTTTTCGTAAAATAAAATTTTGTATAGATTTCAATTGAATGGCCTCAAGAATGTTTGATATTAATAAGTGGAACGTATTCAATGTACGAAGACTAAATAGTTGTTTCAACTCTAAATTTTATTTGACCCTTGAATCAACACTAAAAGATACAAACTTACGATGATTGAAATGATTGGAATCATGTAAGACATATTATTTTTCTAGTTTCATAGCAGATTTATGTTGTTAGTTTTTAAATCTAACAATAATATCTTATTTTGAGATATATATCTAAAATTTTATGCAAGTTTCAAGTATTAAAAACTTTATTTAACCATGAACAAACACTAAAAGACACGAATTTACATTGATTGGTGTGCCCGAAATCATATTTGAAGTATGATTTTTCAAGTTTCATGGTGGAATTATGTTGTCTATTTTTAAATCTAACAAAGATATTTTATTTTAAGATAAAGCTCTAAAATTTTATGCAAGTCTCAAGTATTAAAACTTCATTTGACCATATCACTAAAACTAAAACTCTAAAAGACACAATCATGCGTTAACTGACATGATCGAAATCATGTAAAAGTATGATCATTCTAGTTTCATGGTGGAATTATAATGTGTGTTTTTAAATCTAATAGAAATATTTTACTTTAAGATAAAGTTTTAAAATTTTATGCAAGTTTTAAGTATTAAAAACATTATTTGACCCTTGAACTAACACTAAAATATACAAACTTATGATGTCCGACACGACTGGAATCATGGAGGAAATATTATTTTTTAGTTTCATAGTTAAACTATATTATCTATTTTTAAATCTAAAATACATATATATATATATATATCTCTCTCTAAAATTTTATGTAATTTTCAAATATTTAAAACTTCATTTTACCCTTAAACGTACACTAAAAGACACGAAGTTACACTGACTGGTGTGATCAAAATTATGAAGGAAGTATGAGTTTTCTAGTTTAATTGTGGAATTATGTTCTTTATTTTTAAATCTAGCAGAGATATTTAATTTTAAGATATAGCTCTAAAATTTTATACAAGTTTTAAGTATTACAATCTTCTTTTGACCTCTGAACTAGCATTAAAAGACACGAACTTTGGTTGATTTGCAATGACCGAAAACTTCATTGTTAAGATAAAACGTTAACGTTCACTTAAAGTTTTAATTAACTTCACTGGTGCTAGTTTTTTATGGAAATTTTTTGGACGTGATAGGATTGAAGGATTTAATCTCTTGCATATATACATATATATATATATATATATATATTCACACACACATTAGATAGAGGGTCAGGCTATTTCTTCTTCATATGGGTTGAGTTGAACACTTGCATTGAAAAAAACAAAAAAAAAAAAAACCTGCGTCTGCGTGTCTTTTTTTTCTGTATCCGCAACTATTATTTTCTGTTTTCTGGCTCGATAAAAATCGACCCCATAAGAAGGTCCAAAGTGGCCCAAAATAAAAACACCAATAAGAAGCTTCTTAAAGGCCCACCGTTCCTTCCTATAAAAGCCCATCACCTGTTTCTTCTGACTTTGATTGTACTTGTAGGTGTTAAATGGGCCATGTGCCAGAGCTAAGCCCGCATTCAAGTCCCAAATTTCGGAGGACAGCGTCGGGTTTCAAGGTCGTGAGCCTGCATAAGACCCAGTTTGAGAGCAGGGTTGGACTTGAAAATTAGGAGTGGTCTTTGTTTTCATCCCTCGTAAATGGTGCATGCATCAAAATTATAAAAAATGTATAATTTTTAAATCAATTTATTTAATTATTTTTATACTATTTTCTTTTAAATACAGCACATAATATTTATTTTGTTATCTAATTAATTTTATTAAAATTTTGAGATTTTTTTCCAAACAAATAAGATAGGTAGAATATGATTTTCTTTTAATAATAATTAATTTGAAACTTGTAATTTTATATCACTTTCTTACGAGGATTTTCAATTATTTTTATATTTTATAATTAATTATATTCTTTTTAAAAAAATGATATTTAAAATAAAACTAATTTTGAGATGTTAGAATTTGATATTTGAAAATTTGTATTCTCTAAATTAATTCTAGAGAGAGAGAGAGAGAGAGTTTGTTATTCATATGGGTCGAGTTGAGCACTTGTATTACAAACAAACACAAGTGAAGTGCCTCCTGCGTCTGCGTGTCTGTCTCTCCGAATCCACGTCTATTATTTTCTGTTAAATCCCTCAGCCTGTCTAAACTACCAACTGATTGCATCTCTCCTAGGGTTTCCACCACTTTCTTTCACTTTCTCTCCATCCAAACACTTCCCCCTCAATTCCTTCTCAACACTTCAAATTCCCCATCTGGGTTTCTCATTTCACCTCTCAAATTCCAATCTTGGCACTCTTTTCACCCCTCTTACTCTCATTCACTTATTTTCCTTTATTTTCTCAGCATCCAAACACCCCCGAGAAAACACCCAAAAAAAACCACCGGATTTCTACCAAAAACTTGAAATTCCCCATCTAGGTATCTCACTCCACCTCTCAAAATCCAATCTTGACACCTCTTTTAAGTTCCTTGTTGATTTCCCTCCACTTTCTCAGCAAACCAAACACCCTTTAAAACACTTATCTGGGTTTGTCTCATTGAAGCTCAATTCATTAAAAAGCTTATATTTTCAGATGCTAAGTTTCAGATCTCGTTGAGTTCATCAAAACAAAGAGGTTTTATATGGGTGTGTCATTTAAGGTTTCAAAGACTGGAAAAAGGTTTCATCCAAAGCCTTGTCTGGTTCAGTCAGAGACTTCATCTGTGGATGATGAAGTGTCAGAGAATTCAAAGGAAAGCTCTCGAACCCGAAAACGGGAGGTAACTTATTTTCTTCAATGAATGCTTCTTTTTTTTTTTTTTTTTTATTATTTTTTTTTTTTTAAGGAAGGGGAATTAATTCAATGGTGTCTAGTTAGGAGTGATGGAGCAAAATAAGCCGGAAACTTAGGATTAAAGATTAAATTTATGTTATTTCCTGTTTGGTTAAAGGTTAAGTTTGTATTCATGTGTGATCATGTGGATTTTGTTGTGGTATAGGGTGATGATGGTGCTGGGATATCGGCTTTGGATGGAGGACTTGGTGTATCTGCAGGTTCGAATCATGGTTTGTTTTGTTGGCTGTGTTTTGTGATGTTCGGATTTTGAATGTGTTGTTTCTGTTTTCTTTAGCAGAGGATGAAGTTTCCTTCTCATTGAGCCTTTATGCTGACGGATACTCCATTGGAAAGCCTTCGGAGGTTTGTTGTATAGCGCTGTTAACTCTATGGAGTAAATTGAATAAAGTAGATAGAAATGAATGGAAATTGTTTTTATATGATCGTTCAAGGCCATGTGATCTATACTTTGTTAGAAAGAGATTATATGGAGTAAATTGAATAAAGTGCATAGAAACAAATATACTTGTACTTATATGATGGTTTTAAGGTCATGTGGTTTATGATTCATCAGAATGAGGCTGCGCGTCAGGGATCACTTCAAGATGTTCCGAAATCATTACATCCATATGATAGGGCTTCTGAAACTCTATTTTCGGTAATGTTCTAGTTGTTTCCTTTTGTTTGTTTCTCGTCTTGGGTGGTATGTTCATTTATGGTTCATTCCTTTTATGAAAAAGATAAAACAAAAAAAGATGTTGCCTTTGCGGTGCAGAATATTGATTATATTATATGCTTGTTATAGCCATTTATTTGTGCTGCTTAGATGGTCAATTAATAAAAGAAGACGAAAAAATGTTCACTAGCTCATTGGTTAGTAAATAAATTTTGGATCATACATTCAGTGCTGATGTTGTTTCAAGTGTTGGGTAGGATCTTTCCTTACCATGCTATGTATTTTGATTTAAAAAGCAAAACCAACGATAGGGAAAGACGATCAACCGTTGACAAATCCATAACGTCGATTAATTGAGTGCTGAATGTGATCCATTTAGTGATTCACGGTGATAACTCTTAGGGAGTTTTTCAATTGTAATTTATTTGTATCTTCTTTGAAAAAAATTTAGGCAATTGGTTTATGTTACGTACAGTGAATTGTCATCAGCACCATAACCATTTCTAAATTTTCTTACCTGGTTTTGTTACACCTGCCTTGTGTAATATTAACGTGTATGTGTTCTTATGTATAATGGTTTTGAAGGCTATTGAGTCTGGTCGATTGCCTGGAGATTTTCTGGATGATATACCTTGCAAATATGTTGACGGGACACTAGTATGTGAGGTAAGTTCTCTAATTATTCTCAGTTAAGAAGTTAATCTCGACGTCTATTGACAAGAATTTTTTCGATGGTACTAATCATACATAAACAATTGCATTTTGTATGATATCATCATGTTAAGCTAGTGAAGTTGGCTTGATTATTTCTAGTGAACAATTATGCCAAAGATGTTCATTTTCCTCAGCCTGTCTTACCAGTACCAGGCTACCAGCTACTATTGTGTGTTTTGAAGATTTTAAATGGTAATCGTGATAATTTTTTTATCTATGTCACTGCATCCCCTCTAACCTTTCTTACCAGTACTTCATGAGTGGTCAAAGTGCCCGTCCATTACTGCTGCATCACATCTGCTCAATGCTTCCCAAACCCCCCCACCAGACCCACAACACCCTCCGGCCATGAATGTACTTTAGCCACCACAACGTTTGAAGTTTTCTTGATTAGGTTACTCATGTCTCTTTAGGATCATATAATTCAGGATTTGGGGATTGACAATATATTTTCCAGGTGCGAGATTACAGAACCTGTGGTGTTGAACAAGGATCTACTTCTCGGCCTATGGATGGATCCCCAATTGTTAATAAAGTACGCCTCAAGATGTCTTTGGAGAACGTAGTGAAGGATATTCCCTTGCTCTCTGATAACTCTTGGACTTACGGTGATTTGATGGCAAGTATTATTTACACCTCGCTTCGTTATGATTTCTTTCGTTTTAATGGGATGGGATGTAATGTACTTCGTTTGTGTGCAACTGTAGGAAGTAGAGTCCCGGATATTGAAAGCCTTGCAACCAAAACTTTGCCTTGATCCTACACCTAAATTGGATAGACTCTCAACTAATCCTGTCCCCCATAAAGGTATGATTAGGAGAGTGACTTCATATGTGTGTATGTGTGTGTGGTGTGTGTGGTGTGTGTGTGTGTATGTTGGATGGAGGAACTGATGTTATTTTAGTTAACTAAACACTCCACTTGCAGCTGAATTTGGCTCTGAACAGGCTGCGGAGGAAAAGATTAAGACAGATGCCAGAAGTAACTGTAACATCTAGTAATAAGATTCATGGGAAGAAGGTTTGCATAGATAGAGTACCAGAAAGCTCTAATAGCAGGTTGGGAGACTTGGTGAATCATTCCTGGGAATATGATGCCACCACATGTCAATGAGAAGCTGGCCCGCTCAAAATCTTTCTCCAAACCAATTGTTAGCCTTAAGATCTAAAGGTTTGTACCAGATGCCTCTATGCCAACAGTAACATCGGTACCCCAACAATCAAGGTTTCCATTAGGGTCGGGATACCAAGAGGTATGCAAGAACACGGATCTGTCTCTGCTGTTAATCCATCGGGAGCTTCCCCTGCAGGGCAGGATATCACCATGTCATATCCAAACAAGCTGAACTCCCCGCCTATTCAGGTGAAGAAGGAGATTCAAGATATGCCAATGCCATTGTCACCGTTGTCTAATTGAATAAAAGAGCTAGGCTTAGTCCAATGGGTCCTGATGGAATTCAACAGCCACAGCAAATAGGGCAGTCTGTAGATGGTCTCCATGGAACAGATATGAGCTGGAAGAATTCATTGCTACAGCAGCAACCACTTAGAGGAATGCAGTTTGCAGGTACAGGCATTCAAAAGTACCCCCAGCAGATGTATGATGGAGTTATGAATCAGGAGGTTGGGACAATGCCATTTGCTACAGGGCAACAGGGCATGAGATTATGGTCTCAAGGAAGAGCCGTTTGACCCAGACAAAGTGGATGGATCTGAGCTTAACCAGGGTAGAAGTGATATGCAGATGGTGGGAACAGATGCAACCACTTTGGATCCACAACAATCAAGGTCTCAACAAGAATACCACAGCAACCATTCATGAGACCCTGGTTTCCCTCAGGCCTGGAATAATGCTGTTGGTCAGCAAGATCTGAGAAAGGAAGACCAGTTCCAAAAAGGAAATCTGCACAAAGTCCCCGTTTATCTGCTGGGGCTTTGCCTCAATCTCCATTATCATCAAAATCTGGAGAATTTTCAAGTGGTTCAGTCGGAGCACACTTTGGAGCAGTTGCTACATCTGCTGCACTTGGAGCATCTCAGAAGGAGAAGTCAGCTGTCAACTCTGTTCCTCCTATCGGGGGGACCCAGTCTTTGACATCTAGTGCTAATGACTCCGTGCAACGGCAGCACCAGGCTCTTGCTGGAAAGCGGAGATCAAATTCCCTGCCAAAGACCCCAGTAATGAGTGGAGTTGGGTCTCCAGCCAGTGTTAGTAATATGAGTGTTCCATTAAATGCAAATAGTCCTTCGGTTGGAACTCCACCTCTGGCCGATCAGACCATGCTTGATAGATTCTCAAAGATTGAAATGGTGAACATGAGGTATTATATGGATTGAGCTATCATTACACTACTGTATTATGCTTTCTTTTTGTATAGTCCAGTAATTCTAATCCATGTCCTGTTTCGATATCATCTTCCTTACATGTTCAGTATGTTTGGTCCATTTCAGGTATAAACTCAGTTCCAAAAAGAATAAGGTTGATCCCATCAGGAAAACCCATACATACTCTGCTGAACTTCTATTGCGTGCTCTCTCTAAACACTCCCAATAACGAGGACTTCAAGAATGATGTATGGCCATTATCAAAAGTCGCTTGTTGGCGGCAGTATGAATATCGCAAGACAAGACTTGTTAATTTTCACATCCAGACCGCGTAGTTCAAGGTACTTCTGTTTAATTTTGAGTTAAATTCTAGTCCTTTCTATCTGTAGTGGATTATTACTCAGCTAAACTTGTTTTTGTTGTACTAGGAAATGCTGTACTGTTGTTCATCGGGTGCAGACCTATGATGATCATGTCTGAGAAGCCGAGAGATGGAACTGTAGCAATGTATTAGGAGAAGTTGTAGATGGTGATGTTCTGGCTAAGAGGATTTTCTTCCTATGTTACCCAATACTGTAATGTTTGCTATATAAATTACGTGTTTGCAGAGCTAAAATCTCTTTATTCATTTGTTTTATTACCATTTTACTATTAATGCTGCTTGCCTATATTTCTCAGAGCGACTGACGTAATGTCTGATCCTGTTCTGTTAACTATTTGTCATTTACTATGCTGGATTGTTACAGTCTTTTATATGTGAACTGTTTCCTTCTGTGTTAGTGTTTTTATGTCTTTGGACTTGCATGTCTCATCATTACTGGTCTACCTTGAAACCCTTATCCACCATCTCAACATGTTGTTTTGACTTCATGTTGTCCACTCAAATCCACAATTCCTGCCTTAACTAATTGCTGTGGTTATCAGCACTATGATGGATTTAAAACCTTATGGTAGTTAATGATACTTTTGAGATCAGTGTCTCAAGTGGATTCGTCCCTTGGCTGGTTCGATCCTACAATCGACTTGAAAATTCTTGGAATGTGGTGTCCTTACTGGGGAGTTAGGAAGAAGGGTTGAATGGACCAAAAGTTTCATTATGTTCCTGCAAATTGAATCCTTTACATTATAATTTACTTGTCTCTGCTAGTTAGCTGCTTTTTTTGTGTGACTGATAATTTGACCTAATTTCTGTATCAGCAATTGGCAGATTTACTCGCAGCACAATTTTGCTCTCTGGTAAGTTTTGGAAAATGCCCTGATATTAAGAAATGAGAAATTTCAGTTACAGCTTATTTTGGCATTGAAATTTAAACGGTATTCTCTGTTTGTGCAGATGATACGTGAGGGATCATCCCTTGCTGAAGATGATCTTCAAACGAAAACCAATACGTATGAATATTGCCTTGACCAGTCAACCAAACCCTACTGCAATTCCTCCAACTATTCAGGTGTTGAGATGCAGCAATATGCTGAAGCTGTTTCTGGTCAGGCTTCTGGTGAAGTTGCAAAGCCAACCAGTAGCGGTAATACATCTTTAAATCCATCCCAGAATTCTAGCAGGTGCAAGAATGCTTCCTCGTGGAAACCCACAGGCCGTACAGATGTCTCAAGCCCTTCTGTCTGGGGTTTCAATGCCTGCAAGGCCACAACAGCTTGATCCGCAACTGTCAGTCCAGCACCAGCCACAGCCACAGCCCCAGCAATCACAACAACCGCAGCAACTGCAGCAGCCAACAAATCAACAGTCCTTGATTCAGCAGCAGCAGCAACAGCAACAGCAATTCCAGAGATCACACATGATGCTTAATGCAAATCCACTCTCGCACTTGAATACGATAGGCCAAAATTCAAGCATGCAGTTGGGTAATCACATGGTCAACAAGGCTTCTCCTCTCCAACTTCAGATGTTGCAGCAGCAGCAGCAGCAGCAGCACAACAGCAGCGCAGCAGCAGCAGGCACAAATGCAGAGGAAAATGATTATGGGACTTAATACTGTAGGTATCAGTAACATGGGGAGTAACATTGTCGGGCTTGGAGGTTTGGCGAATGCTATGAACATGGGAGCTGCACGGGGAATTGGTGGGACAGGAATGTCAGCACCAATGGCGCCTATATCTAATATGGGAAATATTGGCGCGTCAAACTTCATAAACCAGCAGTTTCGACCAGGAAAATTAACCCTACAACAACAAGCTCATACTTTAATGGCACAGAAACTGAAGTTGCGACCTGGAATGATTGGTGGCCCTCAGTCTAGCATAGCTGGGATCTCAGGAAATAGACAGATGCTTCCAGGTTCTGCTGGTCTTTCGTCAATGCTTGGCCAAAATCTAAACCGACCAAATATGAGCCCCTTGCAACGGACTGCAATGGGTCCGATGGGTCCGCCAAAGTTGATGCCGGGAATGGGTGTTTATATGAACCCACAACAACAGCAAATGCAGCAGCTGCAACACCAACAACAGCAGTTACAGCAGCAGCAACCGCAGCAGTTACAGCAACCGCAGCCACAGCAATTGCAGCAACAGCAGCTACAGCAGCAGCAGTTACAGCCACAGCAACTACAGCAGCAGCAAGAAACAACCTCGCCACTGCAAGCTGTGGTTTCACCTTCACAGGTAGGCTCACCATCGACCATGGGAATTCCACAGTTGAACCAACAAGCTCAGTCACAGCAACCCCAGCAAAATCCAATGAGTCCACAACAACTGAATCAAAGAACCCCAATGAGTCCACAACAACTAAATCAAAGAACCCCAATGAGCCCACAGATGAGTTCAGGTGCAATCCATGCCATAAGTACCGGTAATCCAGAAGCTTGTCCTGCTAGCCCACAGTTGAGCTCTCAGACCCTTGGTTCAGTTGGTAGCATTACTAATTCTCCTATGGAGCTACAAGGTGTGAACAAAAGCAACTCTGTTGGTAATGCTTAGACTGTTCAAAACACCATTTTCACATCTCAGCTTCATGTCTATAGCTAATAGTTTAGCTGCTTCATTTCATACCTATCCCTCTCCAGCAATTGTTTTGAAGAAACCAAAATCGACAACATCGTTGCCAAGAAATGCCGTTGAATCCCTCAGCATTTTAGATCATCAGCAAGGAGAAAGTGTCAATATTATTGTTTTCAAACAACATAATAATGTCAAGCATAGTGACATGCAGTTTATACATATATATATGGTCATTTGCTTTCTGGGCAAAGGTTTCTCTTCATTGTTGGGATGTAGTTGGATTTGGTACAAACCTGCCAGTAAGTAGACCTTATAAAAATCCATGTAGAAGGATGGAGAGTGTAAATTATATCAGTTATTTTTATAATGAAGACTTTCCCTTATTTCAAATACTCTCTATTCACTATTGAATATATTACTGTTTACTTATTCTTTTTCTCTTCCCTGTACAACACATCTCTTTTCATGCAGCAAATCTGCAATGGTAAAAGATGCGCAATAATGATTTCAAACACGTATTGTTTACATAACCATTATTTTGTATTCAGCTGTTAACGGTTTTTCCCTGACTACAAAGCTTGACATTTTTACTGTTACAAGCAATCCTAAATCTAATAATTCCATTTTGACACCAGTGTTTCATTGGTACTAAAATAACAAGCTTCGCCTGTCATTATTGGATCAAAAGAACTTATAAATGCATTCTCTTGCTTTGTTATCATTCTTGCATTTTCACAAGATATAAACTGTTGTTATAGCAATTGATCCTCAATTCTCCAAACTTTCATTGTTTGAATTGCTTATTCATGGCCTTGCACGCTTATTCATATC